>OY728144.1:153862719-154312719 GCA_963277665.1 Viscum album | reverse complement strand
ATATAAGGAGGCTCAATTTTTGTCCTCTGGCGAACTAGCTTGAAGCAAGGATTTAATGGAACCTGTGTCGGGACATTACATATATGAAACCCATAACACAGCGCATAGTCCAAGAAGAACATATAAATTTAAGAAATATGTTCTAAATGGAAATGCATAGTCCATGGGAATAGATGAGCTAATATATTAACATCACTTAAATTGTAAATTGATATTGGATAACATTAATAATACATAATGCTTAAAAACACCAATTTCCAGTAAAATTAGTTTTATTCATAATTTATATATTTTTTTAAAAATAAAATATATAAAATTTGAAATATTAAATTTCAAAAATATAATTAAAATTTTAATGAATTTTTTCAATATTATCCAAAGCATAATTTTTTACTTTCTTCTAAAACAATCAATTTAAAGATAAATAGTAAAAATTCCAATTTTTCTGAAAACTATAACTTTTATAATAAAAGAATGACTAAAAATATTAAGAAATCCTTTGTACATTAAAAAATATTTAATATGTAATATTAATAATTCAATAATATTATTATGAATTTGTAAAACACATGATTAAAACTTTTGAAACTCGTGTAATTTTCCACACTAAAATTTGCTTTTACACGCTTATTATAAAAAATAAACTTAATGACCTCTAAAAATTAAAAATACGAAAATTTATATTCTATTTGAGATCAACATTCCAATATTAGATAAAAATTTCAATTTCTTATCTATGAATAAATATAATATTTTTAGTATTAGTGTTAGTTACCAAGGTAATGGGGATATAATTATTTTAAAAATTACTATTTTGTTAATATCATGAATTTATTTTGAAGAAATTAAAAATTAAATCTTTAAATAATTATTTATTAATTATGTATAATAAAATAAATATATTAAAACTCATACAATTTATAATCAATACTAAATTTTTTTAAAATTCTCTAATGGTGAAAATGTCTTATTTTGACTAAAAACATTTAATTCACATTAACTATTTTAATTTTAAAATTAATTTTATAATACAAATTAATTTTATTGTATTAATTATAGTTTAAATTTTGTCCTATAAAACTTTATTTTTTTCTTTTTTTCATGTTATATTTTTAATGAAAAAAATCACTTGCTTAAATACTAGTTATCTAGTTTAAATGTAAAATAGTGATATGTAAAAACATAACTGTAAAAACCTTGTAACGTGTTTATTTTTTTTTAAAAAAATTGTTTGAAATTTTACCGAAAAAATACACCTAACACTCCATTATAAACATTATTTGGAACCAATGACAAAGGAATAGTGCAATGTTATCACAGGAGTGTAAAAGTGTATTCCTAAAAGGTCTATTTTCTTCACTTATAAAGACGGATCAATTTAACCACTACATGGCTACACCTACCACTATAATTTTCCATTAAAATCACACAAAAATTCATTTCATAGAAATAATAATATAATTCTTTAGCCTCATGCCTTGATAATTAATCTTAATTCCTTACCATTCATGGAAATTTTTAAGAGAAGGTCATGTCTCCAATATAAGTATCCCTTCGTTCGTAACATTTTCTCCATAGTATTTGTCTTCCAAATATAGTACATCAAAAATAATATAATTAAATTAGTTTCATTTTATACTTTAATGTTGTTATATTAATTTAAAAAATATTATTTATTAATCTTCAACCACTAATAAAAATAAAAGTGTCGTTAATGCATTGCATGGACTGACACGCCCACAAAGAAACTCCTATTTTTCATCTCTTCAATTAAACGATGATCAAAAAGATATAATATATGAATAAATAGGATATATATAATATAAATATGATTTTTAAATAACTAATTATAATTTATCTTCTTTCCCACAAATTTTTTGAGAAATAGAAACATTAATCGTGCATATTTGGGAACTATCACCTTCATGAGGAATGAGTTTCATTTTTCATCACCACTCATCATGGAAGGCCATAAAAATATATTTAATAGATAAATATTATTTTAACAAAACTAATTAAATTATTTATATTAAGAAACAATTTTACACAACAATCTACCAGGGTCAACATACATAACGAGTTATGAAAATAATGACAGAATAACTTCAAGTAAAAAACATATGAAAGAAAAATATATAACAAATAAATTTCATATGATAATAATTGGTCAGTATGAAATTAGATAAAGGGTTATAACAATATTAATAAGGTATCTAATACAATTAATTCTATTATTGATGATGTTTAGAATGTGTGCTGAATGAAACATGTTTTAATGTAATGTATCAATATCTTATTTCTATGGGTTATATACTATGAAAGAATATATTTTTTAACACTCCCAGATTTTATTATTTTTATATATAGTAAAATAAAAATTTCTATCCTCAAATGCCTTTTTATTTAAAATTACTAATGATGTAAGGGTTTCCTATTATTATTTCCTTGTTTGAGTAATATTTTATTTAATACAAAAAAATCATTTAAAAGGTTTTCATACTAGAAAATGTATATATATTAAAATAGTGTATATTTATTCATGGTATATAAACTTAGAAATTATTTTTTCCCTATTTCAAGTGGTTTTATTATAATATTTTCTATATCAAAAATATTTTTCACTCAAATTCCTATCAACGTGAGATGTCTTTCTATATAAAAAAAATTACATTGACATGTTTCAAATAATTCATATTTTTATATAATATAATTAAATATAATATATTCTTTTTATTTTATGTTTAATTTATCCCTTAAAATATTTTGATTTAAATATTACTCAAGACATAAGAGATATTTCACACCTTCTTGACTTTTCAATAAAAACATCTCTATCAATTCTCTATTTTATGAAATATAATTTTCATTTGAAACTTATATTTGTTACATATTTAAATTAAATACTTACCAAGATAAATTTTCCATTCATTTTATGGACTACATATGTTTCATTCTCCCATTAAAATTCCCTCTTTTAATAAAACCTCGTTTAAGGGAACTTTCTTATTTCTTGAATCGTCTCGAGAATGACCCCCATAATTGGATTTCAAAAAATAAATAGATTATAAAATAAGAATCAATATATTATGGATTACTCTATTAGTTAAATTATGGCTTTATGTAGGGTAATGTGTTTTCTCCATTTATATACAAATCCATTACTTATTTCACAAAACACTACCCATGTGGTTTTTTTTCATAATTCTTCTCAAATATCCCTCTCATGAATTTTGTACCTGTGATATCCTTGATCAAGGCCTGTACAAATTTTTAAATAAATAATGTTGAAATGATTTATTTCATTCTTCTCTTGAGAATCATTACTAATTATCCTTCAATTATGCCTTCAATCATAATTATTGATCCCACTTCCATCACATGGGTTTGATCAAGATTATGATTTATTTATGGATTTGTCTCCAAATATGGAACTCATATGTATGATTTTAATTTATGTGATGGGTCCGAAATGAATTATATAGTTTTTAAATATTTTTTTAATTATCTTTATCCAATGATATGTTATCTATAAGACTGGGGATTGAACATAATCCACCATGTGACTTAGTCCACTTTATAATGATGGTCTTGGGAGTGACCCTTGAATTATATTTATTATAGCATGCTTTATTTTATTTTCACATGTTTAGAGTTACATGTTCTTATGAAATAATTTCATCATTAAATAATTTAAATCTTATGATCATCCTCTATTATATCTTGTTATACCATTTGACTCACATGTTATTATTTATTTCCATTTTTATACCATTACTAGGGTTTATTCCTCATCATTTTCATTATGAATGTTCCCATGGATATCATATATTATTTTAGAAGATATTTAGGTTTTAGGATCACTATTTTGAATTTTAAATAAACATATTATTAGGTTTAAGATAATTTATTTTGATGTCTAATCTTCCAATGACACTAGACCTCAATATCCTTAGAAAGTTTTGTTGGGAATGATATTTATGAAGCATGAAGTAATGTATGCATAAGGATTGGGTCAGTATAGTTTGTATCAGATAAATTTCTTGTTGTTTTTAGTAAACTAAGACTAGATAACCTTAGTGAATCTTCATGGTGTTGTATAATGAATAATACTTAGAAATGAATAAAATCCTAATATTTTTTTTAATATTTAGATTCAATTATTTCTTTAAAAAATACATAAATGTATCGATACAATAAATTTGATGTGGAAGTGTAAAAAATGAACCTTAGGGTCAGTCGGTTGAGAATTGAATGGATCATCACTCTGATTCAAGATGATTGGTCTGAGGACTACAAACTTTGGTAGACACTCCAAGTGTATATGATTGGGTTGATCATATACACTTTATGAACCAAGATAAGGTATTCATTTTCTAGTTAATTAGAGGGACTCTGTTGAGAATTATAAGATATCCAAACAAAAACTAATATAGCATATTTTAATATTGATATTGGTTGAAAGAAATTAGATTATATGATTAAGTGATGATGAAAAGGGTAAAAAAAATTAAATAGGAATTCATTTAATTTTATTAATTATAAAAATAACCTTATGATATTAAATTATTATCACTAATTAAAACCATTTTGGTTTTAATTATAGAACAAACCAGAATGAAATTTGTTAACCTTGGGTGTGAGGAACAATACGATGACTACCTCCATGATAAACCAATTGAAATGGGTGACAGACCAAAACAATTGTTATTTTTCTAAAACAATTATCACAAAACATTATAAAATATATAACCATAGTTCGAAACCATAATGATTCAATGAATAGATTGATGCAGGCATACGAAAATTCAGAAAATAATGATAATTAAAGAAATAATATTTAATATCCTTAGTGTCAAAAAATGGGAAAACTCCCCAATTAAATTATATCAAAGTGATTGGAGAATGTTTTACTTATAGAATATGTGTTCATCAAGTATTAAACCTCCATTCGAAGTCTAATATTCTTGTTAGCACAATCGGAGTTGAATGTTTTCATCCAAAAGAACCACTAATGATCCAATTCCTTCAATATATAAATAGTAAACAATATTTGGGTCAATTCCCTAATCTAAAGTCTAATAATGATGATAGTAATTGATAACTTCAAATACCAATAGAATAAGAGAAAGCCTAAGAAAATGGAATAATGAAACTCACATATGAGATTGATATGGAGTGAGGACCACCGATCATCCACTCCTGATCTATGATTACATTATTTCAATCTTATTTCAACCCAATCCTTTTTTCCTATATTGTTTTTCTATGAACATAAGATCATAACATTGATGTGCATATTTTTAATAATTACTTAAAAATTTTATTTGTATTTTTATTGGATCCCATATTTATGTTTATGGGAAACTGCCTTATAAAAATATGATTATCCTTCCTTGATAATTTTATTCTAGTGTTGGAAATTGAATACTTATCTCTACTTATATGAAAAATATATTTGAAATAATGATATTACATATTATATCACCATATTATAGTATTTTAAAGGATTATTATGAACACCCTTTTAAGAAAAAAATACATAAAAAATATCAATGCGGAATAATGATAGACTCTTTACTCAAATGGTTGGGAAAAATAAAATATCAAGGATAACCATATTCAATACAAAAAAAGGATAAGTTTCATAAGATTTTAAGGTTTATATAACACTAGAAATTACATCTCGAGTTACCTTATATATTTCATCTGATAACTTTACTAGTAAGTAATGATTTAAATATGGGGACACAATTTATTTAAGGGGGTAGGAATAATGCAACACACCAAGTTTTAGGAGCCATTATAATAATTATTATATTTATTATTATTATTATTATTATTATTATTATTATTATTATTTATGTCTATAACTTTAAATAAGTTTTCTCCATTCATTTAAATGGATTGAAAAATGATTATAAAATGCGCCTTATAAGAAATGAAAAAAATATATACACACTCTATTCATTCATTAGTGGTACATTACAACAAAAGAAAATAAAAACAAAAAAATGACTCAAAGGAATATTAATCACCTTGGTTAAAGTACATCCATTAAATGTTCAAAAACCAATAAAGGGAAATAGATAATATATAATGAAATCATCACAACTTGAATATAACCTAGATAATATTCAACCTTTATGGTCAAAAATAGCCAAAAATTACATGAAATGAGGAATAGAACCAAGAAAAGATAAATTATTATTTAAAATATGAAATTAAAATAGTTATTTATGAATTGACAGTCGAATTAAGGAATTATTTAGTAATTCTATATATTATAATGAAATATATCCATTATAAATATGGGTGTTGTACATATGGTCACTGAAAATATGGTCATTGAAAATATGGTTGTTGGTAATATATCAAATAGGTATACTGAGGTCGTGCATTTTTAATTAGAAAATTGAAAAATTTATAACTCATAATAAAATAAAAATATAAAATTAAAATAATATATGTGTGTGTGTTATGTAGAATTTTAAAAAAAATTATTAAAATATGATATGTTTAAAATATAAAATTCAATAAAATAAATTCAATATTAATTGTATATTAAAGAAAAATTTTTGAATATGATTATTTATTTATTTATTTTTATAAAAGCGTATTAATTTAATATTAATTTTTAGAGAAATATTTTTTTATGTTTTATATGTATTATCCAAAAAATTTAAATAGACACCTCAAAATATTATTATATATGAACTAATATATTTCCATCACTTAAATTTGAAATCATATGAAAAAAAATTAATGGTGCATAATTCTTAAAACATATTTTTCGAATAAAATACGCCTTACATATCATTTATATTTATAAAATATAAATATATAAATGTTTTAATTTTTAATTTATACAGTAATAATAATTTTTTATTTAAATATATCATATTATCCGTAGATAATATTTCTAAAATTTTATAAAATAATTGATTTTAAATGAATAGTAAAATTCAAATTTTATTAAAAACAATATATTTTATAATTAATAAGTAGTTGAAATGATTATGAAAACCATTTTATATAAAATAAATATCTAATATGTAATATAATTTATTTTAAAACAATATTATGAATTTATAAAAGATTTGGTTAGGAATTATGAATCCCAAGTAATATTTTCTAAAAGAAAAAAAAATTTGTGTTCTTAATAAATTTTAGACATTATTACTTTATGAAATTAAATATAGAAAATCTATATACTATTTGAGTTCAACTTTTAAATATTGAATAAAAATATAAATTTAATATTTAGGAATAAAGATACTATTAGTAAGATTGGTGGAAATTAGCATGATAAAAGTGAAATAATTATTTTAAACTACTATTTTTTATATCAGGGAATTTCTATAAAATAAATTGAAATAAAATAATTTACATATTGAATCCTAAATTTTTTATGAAAAAATATAATAACAATCATTTCATTAATGTTAAATAATAAATAAGACATAAAAATTTTAATAGTCAAAAAACCATTTTTCTACTAAAACAGGTTTTCTATGAATTGCCTACATTAATATGAATGATACTTCTATAATATTTATAAATTTAATTGGATTATATAGAAGTTAAATTAATTTATAGAACATCCAAATTTGGTAATATGGATCATGTTATATTTTTAATAAAAACATAAAATCACATAGTTAAAAATAAGTTACCTAGTTTATAAATAATTATTTAAATGTAAAAACATATTGTTCAAAACCGTATAACATATTTAAAAGGTGTTTTTAAAGAATTAATTGAGACTTTATTAACCCAAATACACCAAAAATTATTTTTTTTGGAATCCTTGGACCCATTGACAATTGAATAGTGTAATGTTATCAAGGAGTTGTAAAGGGTCTTTCTAAATGTTTCATTTTCTTCACATATAAATAGGGATCACTTCCTCCCCTCCATGGTTCAACTTTCAATTATAATTTCCCTTTATCTAATTACAATAGTAAATCTACTACAAGTAATTTTACAATTAGTAAGACCCTGGTATCTAGATGTTTTCTTAAGGGCTTCACGAACATGGAAATCTTTAAGATAAGATCGTGTCTCGAACACAAGTATTACCCTCATTGTATCTTTTTCTCATAAATAATTCTCTTAAATATATCTTCATCACAAAATAATATAATTACATAAATATAATTATTAAACATTAAGGTTTTTATATTATTATGATAACTATAATTCTTATAACAACCCCAAACTAGTACTCTAAGATATGGTGCTCAGGACACAATATACAAATTTTTGGATTTGACAATGAAAATTGTGACCCAATTTCATCCATCTAAAACATAAAAAATAAAATGGAAATATTGGATCACCTTTATAACCAAATAAATTTTAGTTTTAGTGTTTTATCAAATTATGAAAAACACTTATATAATGATACCAATTTCCATAAGATAATATTTTTTATTTTATTCCCAACTTTTATTATTCCACATTAAGCCATCAATAACTCCTAAAAATGTATTTTCACAAAATACATCATAGAAAAAAATCAGTTAATAAAAATTTTCATATAATGGGGAAACCAAAAACATAATAATGGTGAGATGAAATAATCAGAAAGGGTAAACTAAATCAATAATAATTAAATATCATCATGGGGAATAATATAAGAATAAATGTATGATGATATAATCAACATGCATGAACATAACAAAATAGAATGAAATATAAAATAAAAATAAGTATAATAATTCATTAAATATATCTTAAATATTTAACATAATACAACATTCATATATTTCAACAATAAAAAAAAATTAAAATGTATTCCCTAATCCAGGAATCATTATAACTCATAGAGAACATATAGAACACCTGAGAGTATCTTGGAACATCATTATTATATAACCAATCAACTTCATCTCTTTACCAAATGAATTAGCTGGCAATAACGGACCCACCTATCTTTCGATTATAGTGTACCACCTTTTCTTGACTTATAATGAAACCATATTTCCTTGGTTCATAATATAACTACCCATAAATCATCTATACATATTTCCATTTATCATATAATGTGAAGAAATAGTAAATTATATCAATTTTCAATATAACAATAACCATTGTTCATTCATAACTTGATTTTCCCATAAAAAATAAAAAGTCTGTAAGAATATATTAAGGAAAAAATCCTAAACCATCAAAACAAAGTATAAGGATGGTGTCATTATTATATATCCCCATAGGAGAATAATTAAAATCATTGGATTCTTAAATGGTAAATATAAATAACCTATAAATGTTACTAAAATCATTCTTGGGAATGATAAACATTCCTCTTTGAAAAGCATGATTAAAACTAGAAAAATAATTAATATTAGGAAACTCATAGACATTGAATGGAATCGTGTAATTTTTTAACTTATTTTTCAAAACATTTAATATCCATGATGGTGATAAATTTCATTCTTTCCACAATGGTTAAGAAAATATTCTATTCACATTATCTGTAAAAAGTATCATGTTTTGAAAATGATAATAATATTATTTTAAAAAATTAAAAAATTAAAAAATTCCTAAAAATAAAATTTAAACAATAATTTAAGAATATTAAAAATCATTTTTGATTTTTTTTAGAAACATTTTATATATATTAAAACAATTTTCATACAAAAAGTAGATAATTAAAGTTGGATTTTAATGGAAATATTTTTTGACCCTTTTGAGTACCAAAGAGAATAAAATGGAACTAAAAAACAAAAATTTCAAAAAGAACCATATTAGAATAAAATAAAAGTGGTTTTTCATATAATGACTTTATAACTCCAAATAATGGGATTTCAATAATAAATATTCCTCATTAAAATGGGAATGAAATATAAATCATTTACTAACTTTTATCATTTGAACCTAAATCCAAATGAAAAAATAAATTCAAATATAAATTTTAATATCATAAACCCAATGATATTTATGATATAACATATCACAGTGGAATCATATAAACCTAATTAACAAAAATATGTGCATCACTTTAATCCAATCTCCATGGAACAATATTTAGATGAATAACTCATACCGCTATAGTAATATCTGAATCAAAACTTCATGAAAGAGATAAATTTAAATGGATATATAAATATTCATAACTTTCATGAAAAAAATCATAAAATAATCTCATTCTCATTATATACACCGCAAAATAAAAATAATTTGTAATTATGGTATATTTCTCTCATAAATAAAAGTGAGATGTGAGGCCCTTACAAATATCGTACCACTGAATTGAGAATTAATAATTTGATTGATTATGTGTAAAAAAATTATATTCACATAAAAAATATAATATATATCATAAATTAAACATATTCCATTACACACAAATGTTACAATGGCTTAGACAATGAATAAGAAATATAACTTAATGAAAAATATTTATAATGAAATCCATTACCATGAGACCAGACCCTTTATATATTTCCTTTAAATACAACATAAAAAATATATTAATTATTTAATTGATTAATAATTTTTTATATTTTTATTAAATCATATTTAACACATTCATATAATTTATTTTAGTGAAATATTTTATCGCTTAATTTATAAAATCCACGTCCTTTATTTTAAGGATGTTCATTTCATAGTCGCAAAATGAATTTGGAATATCAACCATAGTCAAAAAGTTTATTATTCCATGATATCCAAAATGATAAACATGAATAAATTATTATTATTTTTAATTAATTACACTTTAAAACTAACAATCATGTTTTTATAAAAAAATGAATTACATTACAATCATGGATCTTGTTGGTCATGCGTACACATGAGTGATATTTACATTTTTTAATGAAAATGATGGAAGTAAGGTAAGTATTTATTTATTTTTATATAATGATTATTATATAATAAATATTATATTATATATTTAAATATATATATATATATACCATCTATGTGATTTTATGAAGAAAAATGAATCACATTGTTTCATTGACGTGGTAATCCACATGTACACATGAATGACATTATCAATTATCAATGGATGAAAATTTAATACAATTATTGATAAATTATCATCCCAAAATAATAATACTATAATTAATATCATGTAAATAAATTTAATCAGTTATTATAACAATCCATAATAAGTTGTGATGGAAAACAAATTATATCAGTTCACGAGAAGGTAGTCCTACGTGCACACAAACAGTGATTTCATTTCTCATTTAATTTCATACAAAGCTGAATTAAAGTTAATAAAATCAAAATAAAAACTAATTTTTATAATTTTTATACAGATGTTATTATATTACATTGAATAGAATAGTTTTTATGGAGGTGTAATAGGAAATAAAACTAAATAATTGATTAAAATTTATACCTCTAATTCCGACAACAACCTTTTCATTGAACCATAGTCCATATAAGGATGTTATTATACCGTACATAATACAAATATAATGTGGGGAGAGATTCTAGGAATTAATTTTGGTTTTTATTGGATGAACCAAATAGATATTAATGTTTTTAGAGAAGAGGATACGGGATTCCATTTTATAAGTGAAGAGCGGGGTACTGTTGTAATTTTTCAAAACATTTAAATATTATAAATTCACATTAATGACTAGTTCCGGATTTTATTAGTTTGGAATTATTGATGATATATGATCAAAATAAAATCATCCAGTATGATTTACACTAGTTTTATTTAATTTTTATAAGTCATCTACCTTAAACATATCATAATATAGAGGACTATTAAATAATTAATTTTTTAACTTTAAGGATATTTTCAGGTTTAGAGTTTTAAATAATTATTCCTTAACTCATACATTAAAAGTCCTAAAATAAAAAGTGAACACTTTATATTAGTATCAATTATTCCATAATATAAAACTGTGAAAATCAATCAAGATTCCTTTAATGGAAAATCTCCACAGCATTCATCTTGACTCCTTTTGTTCCCTTACCTTTACCTAAATCCTATTAAAAATATTTAAAATTGAACGGTGAGAACAATTATCTCAATAAGGGATATAAAAAGAATCAAACCCATTAGTTAGTTGAAAAAATGATAACCCATGAAAATATTATTATTAAGTAATACTTTTCACCATTAAGAAGTAATAAATACTATATTTTCAAAATAAGACCCTTTACATCATTATGCTTGTCACTATTATAAATACAATAATAATGTGGTCGACTTCCATTCAGGTCACTCTTACAAATATAATATCCATGCAGCTGATTTTTGTACCCAATGCATTGGAGGGATATCTCGAGCCCACCCGTCATTGGGTTATGATGAAACAACCTATCATTGGTTTATCACCTAACTACCCCTCAAATTTGCAAGTACTATTATATTATCATAAGATATTAAAGAATGTAATTTCTAACATGTCACTCATAATATTTAATTTCAACTCCTAAAAAAATTTCATGTTATTGAAATGATCAATATATTTTCTAAACATATTTTCAATACCAAAATAACTAAAAAGAAAAGAGGGTTTTCGTTTAATAAAATAAGTAATCTAGAAAATGAATCTACAAATCAAATAATAGTCACAAAATCATAAAATGCTTCATCACTATGTAAGTTAGTCATGGAAAATTCCATTTTTCTTTTTAAAAAAATTCTATACAAAAAATGTAAAAAAAATCATTTTTTAAATAGTTTGATGATATTTAAAATTGTCTTAAAATTTCCTTTATATTAATTTAATTTTTATTTATATAAATAAATATGAAAAATAATATTAGAATATTTACATGGATAAAAATTCTTGGAAATTAAATCTTCGAACATTCAAAGTGTCTCATTCCACATTGAACATTTAAATCATAATTCACATTAAAGGATAAAATTTAAACAGAACAATATATATCATGACAGTAAGTTAATTCATGAAAGTATATATCAAAGGGGTTGTATATACACCTCACTAAAGAATTTTGATGTATAAAATCAAAACAAGCCT
Source organism: Viscum album (assembly GCA_963277665.1). Lineage (NCBI taxonomy): Eukaryota > Viridiplantae > Streptophyta > Magnoliopsida > Santalales > Viscaceae > Viscum > Viscum album. Next base: position 154,299,757 of record OY728144.1, on the reverse strand, counting down.
TAATGAAAGGATATTAAGATGGAATCCCTTACATTGAGTCCAAATTTTCAGAAGTGTATGTATATTTCAAAACAATTAACATATGTAAATTATTTACTTTCATCAGAAAATTTTTCATGTTTATAATTACTGTTATTTCCCATATTACATTATTTTAAACCACTACTTAAAATATTAACATTATTTCGATTGTCTTAACCATATTTTTTCACGACCCGCCTTCACCAAGATGAGGGAAGGGACAGCGGATTTCCAGACCTTTTCTTCCTCAAGTTGAAGGAGAGATAATGACCCCAAAAACCCACCTCCAATAGGTCCTAAAGTGTAGAAAAGCACCAAGGGTATAGAATCACACACAAAGTCGAAGGCATTAACCATTTTATTTTGTAGGATTCGAAGATAAGATAGTAAATCCCAAACAACACCAAAACTGGAGGTAAAATTAAAGCCAAAACAAACCATTCCCATATGTGTGTTCCTAAAGTAAGTGCTACAAAGGACAAGAAAACAATAAAATAAAGTACCAAAGAAAAAAATAGCAACATAAATTGTCCCAAAGTCTGAACTAGTATGGTCATGTACGATCCCCGAAGTCCCCCTGGAAACCTGAAAGCAGTTTTATATATGTAGGGTGAGTATACAGCTATACTTAGTAGGGAAAACCAAAAGCTCTCATGCACAAGTGGGGAGGCATTCTAATTACCCATGAGAAAAAGAGATAACAAAAGAACCTTGCAAGAAAACAATCCACCCAAACCTCACCAAGGTACACTCCCCAAATAATGCAAGTTAAGTAAAGTTTTAGTAATAACACATTAACATTTGGGTACCTCGCACCACATTCCCATCGGTTATTAAAGACATCCTATGCGTCAGACATCCCCCTCCATTCTAACTTAAATACTAAATCAATTCCCTACCCTCACACACTTAGGCTACCACAACCATGCATAACCATGCCCACAGACACCTCGGCCAGAACCACTTCTTCCACGCATGAAGACACCTAGTCCAGAACAACTACAGCCACACCCGAAGACAACTCAGTCTCATCCCGAAGACACATAGGAAAACAACCATACACACCTGGACAAACCACCACAACTACCCAGACCTAAGAATATTTGTCTAAAATAGACCTCAGGTCATCATATCCTACCCCTACAGTATTGGGATACTTGGGAAAGGGTGCAGAAAAGGAGCTAATAACCAGCCACTCATATGAGTGTTGAGAATAACACCCTCCCCCAGAAAATGGGGGTGTTCGGCACAATGTGCTCAACTTGGGTGGGGAGCGAATAAGAAACATAAAAAATAAATAATAAATATAGGTAACAAGCACTCATCCCAGCCTAGGAGTTCTAAAACCATCCCATATACAAACACCCTTGTTACTATTTGTTCATAAGAAGCACCACAACCACAACCATATCACAACTCATTCCTAGAAAACAATTCCCCCTTCAACCCATTATTTTATTCCTATTCAAGTAATTCCATTTAGATAATTCCTCTCTACCGGGAAACTAAAATTCATAGCCATAGTCCAAGGAAGTATAAACAGCGAAGCAGCAATTTAAGCATCTGCACCCGGTTCTCTTGTAAATTCAAAACTACAAAAGGGATCTGTGAGATCCCTCAAAGTACTAAAACCAAACCAAGACCCAATATACATCCCCACATGGCCTTAGGTTCACAAACCAACAACTACTCAATAGGGAAACCCTTCCCCATTCACGTCACCTCACAAGCATCAAGTTTAAACAACACCAGAATAGAGCAAGAGAGTTTTCAAATTTTAATACTCCATTCATTTAGTTCCGCCTTTCAGTTTTGTTGGATCGATATATAGATTAATATGTATATTAGATGGAACAATACAAGAGGGGGATGAATTTTAGATTTAAAAACTTTGTGTTTAAACACTTAAGAAATAATTTTAAATGATCTTAAACTAATACAACTCACAACAAATAACATTAACCACAATTGTCTTGGATATAACGGTATGATACGATGTAATATGATAAGAATTGTAAAACAATTGTATTCAAATGAATACAATAATCATAGTAATACAATAGTGAAATATTCTACCATAAATCATATAGAATCTTTCAATACAATATGTAATAGTATAATTTTAATTGAAACAATTACAAATGAATTTGAAAAGAAGAAAGGAAACAAAACAATTCCCTTTCTAATACAAACATCATCAGAAATGAAAAGGTACTAAAATTCTTTTATCCCAAAGAGAATGGTATCCTTTCACCTAGGATAAGAGGTATGTCTTACCACCACCTTGGTAAGCCCTCGATATGATGATCGGTATGTCTTTCTTTCTATCCCCGTAATCCCTTGATACGATGATCGGTACATCTTTCTTACTATCCACACAAGCCCTCGATATGATGATCGGTACTTCTATATTTCTATCCTTGCAAGCCCTCGATGTTACAGGTAATCGGCACCTCTAACTTTCAAACACTTGAAAGACCTCGATACAAATATCGATAGCATCGTCTGCCTATCCTCAGCATCCCTCAATCATTATCACCTAATCGGTCACACAAAGCAAGAAAAACTACTTAATGAAATAAAAAAACTATGAACGGTCCATTCACATTTTTTAATTTCAAGGATTTTTCATGAAGCAAGAGAGTAGTCATAGTGTCTCTCTCTAGAACTTGATAGAATAAAATAATGATCAAAGTCTCTCAGTTGTTGTTCTCATCTTCAAATGACCTTCTATTTATAGGCCTCAGGTTCCAATGGTCATATTTCCTCCAACCGTGATATTTCTTTAGAAAACATGGAAAGACTTGGACACATGGCAATAGAACGGTCATATTGAAAAAGAAAACACGACATCGTTTTGATTTGTTTACAACTAACTCCACAACATCCTTTGGGTTAAAACAAAAGATATATGAAAATGATAATCATGAGTACGATTGATGTAAAACATGTGTTTCGATAAAGGATAAAAACAAGCATGGGACAAAATTAAAATATGAGTACTATTAGTATTACTTAGTGTAATGTGTTGATATGATAAAAAGGGAGTATGATGTAAAAAAGTTAGTTCGATTGACTGAGTCCGTATGATTGAAAGAGTCGGTACAACTGCCAGGGTCAGTATAATTGAAAGTTTACAAAGGTTTTTTAGGTTTCAGTGTCATGGTATTCTATTCCATAGCCACGATTGGTCTTCTATTGCACTTAAGCAAGGTAAATTTTGGATCTTAAGGCATTCTAAGTTAATAGTGTATACATTATCTTGATTATGGGCGAATAGAAAGAATTCATCCTTGTAATTGTGAACTAAGAATTTATCTTTTATAAAATTAAAAAGTTATCCTTCATCACATAATTTACTTGTGCTGATGAGATTGTGCTTAAGAATGTTGACTAACAAAACATTTGAAATAATAACTTTTCCAAGAAAAAAAATATTACCTATTCCAAAAATCTTTCATTGAGCATTATCTTCGAAGGTAACATTTCCACCTATTTTTTCGATAATATTTTCAAAGAAATTTATGTTTCCGGTCATGTGTCAAGAACAACCATTATCCATATACCAAATATTCTTGTTGGTACATTTCTTATTTTCCTGAAAAAGAAAGAGTCAATTTTTCAGAACCCAAATTTGTTTGGATCCAGAAGGGTTTTATAAAATAATTTTTGGAATCCATATTTGTTTTCCAAAATGGGCTTTATGAAATCCTAAATACTAAGTTCTATTAAGAGAACAATTTTTTTTCCAGTGTCCACCGCATTGACATTTAGTACAAAATGATGTACATTGAGGAACAAAATAGTTATTAATAAAAACTGATTTAGAATGAGTTAACCTAAACCAGAATGATTCCTCAAAGGTAGAATTTGAGAATACATATTATCAATGTTTTCCTTACCATAGGTAATGTTTGACAAACATTTCTTCAAGGAAAAAAATTTTGACTTTAGTTTTAAAACTAAGTTTTTATCCTTGAAAACATTATTTTTGGAACTACAGTTATTCTCTAAAGTATTTTTCTTAGTAATTACACTTTCATGATCCTTAGAAATTTTATCCTTATCCGAATTGAATTCCTCATGGGTTTTAAAAATACTTATCAAAATTAGAAGTTTTCATATCAAGAACATTAGAAATATCTGATACTTCTTTAGTTAAAATAGAAATTCTAGAATTTTCCTTATCAATTTTTTTATTGAGTTTAGAATTTCCATTCTCAAGTAGTTTAGCAAACCTAGACACTTCTTCATAAAAAGGTAATGTATTATCTTCTGATGACAAAGACTCATCATTTGAAGATTCATAATATTTGTTATCAGTATAATTTTCATTCAAAGATACATTTCTAATAGCTTCATCATTGTGTACCTTAGCCATGAAACAATGATATTCAATTGGTAGTCTTTCTATAAGTCCAATATTCCTTTGTCTTGAAGATTCATATTCTCAAGAATCATTTAATGAATCACCACTATTTTCACTCCATGTATCATTTGCTTTCAAGACTTTCTTTGTCTTTGTCTTGTAATACTTTTTCTTATTTCTTTTAGAATTTTTATCATTTCAATCTTTTCTCTTCAGTAATGGATAATCAAGTCTTATATGACCTAGTTTCTTGTGTTAATAATAAGTTACCACTGAATCTTTCTTATAATTCCTATATTTCTTTTTGAATCTATATTGAAAGTCTTTCTTTCCAACAATCTTGTTCATCCTTCGAGCAAGATTGGATAACCCATTATTTGAATGATCACAATCACTCGATTCTGACATAACAACTTTTTTAGCTTTGGATCTTGTTATCCTTTTAGGTGTTTTAGCTTTAGATGTATTAGTAAAAGATACACTTCCATTTTCATTTTTCTTCTTATTGAAATAAAAATCTCTCTTCATTCTTGTCTCATGCTGTAGAAGAGTTCCAAAGAGTTCATATAGAGTAATCTGAGAAACTTTTTTGTTTTCATCAATAGCTATTCTTTTTGACTCCCATTCGTTTGGAATTACATCAATAATTTTGTCTACAAGAGCTTCATCATAAAGAGCTTTTTCTCCCATAGATTTTAAGTTGTATACAATTTTCATAAATCTTTGTTGCACTTTATATACTGGCTCTCCAAAAGGAAAAAAATCTATGCTACTCTGCTCGAAGCATTGCTCTTCTTGTTTCTATAACCTTAGATGTACCAAAATTTGTGACTTCCAATTTCTTCCAAATACAGTTGGCTTCTTCACAAGATGATTTCTGGATGTATATATTCCTAGTCAAAAATAACATATCAAAGTATTGTGTACCTTGTAATTTAGTTGATATTCTTGCTTTTCTTGATTAGTCAAAATACTACCTTCTTTGTCAGGGATTTTGTAACCTCCAGTAAGCATAATAAAATTGTCTACCCCAGTATTGATAACAAATGTCTTCATTCAATCTCTCTAGTACTCATAATTATTCCCATTAAAGATAGGTGGTCTAGTTGGATTTAAATTGTCAATTGATCCAATATTCATCCCTGCCATCTATTAAAACAAAATCCTTTCCACACCACACATTAGTGCAGTAAGTTATTGAAATAGGAATTTTTAATAAAAACACTATTATAATTTAAAAATAAATAGATAAATTAATAAAAATCAATGAAAACCTCCTTTTATACCAATTATTGGATCAATATATAGATTAATATGTGTATTAGATGGAACAATACAAGAGGGGGTGAATTGTAGGTTTAAAAACTTTGTGTTTAAACACTTAAGAAATTAGTTTAAATGATCTTAAACTAATACAATTCACAACAAATACAATTAACCACAATTGTCTTGGATATAAAGGAATGATATGATGTAATACTATAAGATGTTTAAAACAATTTTATTCAAATGAATGCAATAATCAGAGTAATACAATAGTGAAAAAATCTACCATAAAGCGTATAGAATATATCGATACAATATGTAACAGTATAATTGTAATTGAAAAAATTCCAAATTAATATGAAAAGAAGAAAGGAAACAAAACAATTCCCTTTCTAATACAAATAGTAGCATAAATGTACAAGTATTGCAATTCTTTTATCCAAAAGAGAAGGGTATCATTTCACCTAGGATAAGAGGTATATCTAACCACCACCTTGGTAAGCCCTCGATACAATGATTGGTACGTATGTCTAGTTATCCCAACAAGCCCTCAATATGATGATCGGTATGTCTATCTTCCTATCCCTGAAATCCCTCGAAACGATGATCGGTACGTCTATCTTGTTATCCCCACAAGCCATCGATTTTGCAGGTAATCAGAACCTCTATCTTTCAATCAATTGAAATCCCTCGATACGATGATCGGTAGCATCATCTGCCTATCCTCAGGAGTCCTTGATCGTTATCACCTGATCATTCACACAAAACAAGAAAAAGCACTTAATGAAATACAAAAACTAAGAATGAATAGTTCACGTTTTTTAATTTCAAGGCTTTCACACGAATCAAGATAGAAGTCACAGTGTCTCTCTCTAGAACCGATAGAAGCATAGAATGATCAAAGTATCTCAGTTGTTGTTATCAGATTCAAATGACCTCCACTTTAAAAAGCCTCATGTTCCAATGGCCATATATCATCCAACGGTCATATTTCTCCAGAAAACTCAGAAGGATGTGAACACCTGGCATTATAATGGGCATATTGAAACATAAAACACGATATCATTTTTATTAGTTTATAACTTACTCCACTACATCGTTTTGGTTAAAAAAATTATATGAACATGATAATCATGAGTATGACTAATATAAAAAATGTGTTTTGATAAAGTATAAAAAAATCATGTGATAAAAGTAAAATTTGATTACTATTAGTATTAATTAGTGTAATGTATTGATATGATAAAAAGTGAGTATGATTCACAAAATTCAGTATGATTGACAGAGTCAGTATGATTGAAAGAGTCAATACAATTGAAAGGGTTAGTGTGATTTAGTCAGTACGATAAACATAGTAAGTATGATAAACATAGTCAGTATGATAAACATAGTCAGTACGATTGAAAGAGTTAATATGATAATCATAATCAGTATGATAAACATATATAAATAGATTTTTGATTTCCAAAACAAGACATAAAAATAAAAAGAGGACTTTTGACTCAGCAATCTCCCGCTTTTTGGAAAGCACAAAACATAAAGTAAAAACAAAAAAAAATACCTATCTCCCCCTAAGTTATTGAAAAACTCTTCTGAATATGAAATCAAATATAATTAACTCCCCCTTAGGTATGTAATTTACTAAGGATTGTATTCGTATATTTTCCTTGATTAAGAATTATTTATTAAAACATTCTTCCCCTTATAAAACATTCTCCCCCTTTGTGATTTACAAAACTAAAGGTGCATTCTTGAGTTTCGTGAAAAAGTTAGAGAAAAAAATGCAACGCAATGGGAAAGAGAATATAAAACTCATTGAGATAACAAAAGTCTATAGAAGTCTAAATGTGAAGAAAGAAAGATACAACAACACTCATTTGTTTTCACTTTGTTTTTCTTTATTGATCAGCTCATGAAAAAAACATTTCATATTTTTTATTTCTTTCTTGTCTTTGGAGATAGAATCACTCTGGGATTTGAGAACCTCTTATTGATCGGGAAAAAGTTGATCCTGATTCTTGATAGTATCTTCTTGAACTCTGATTACTTCTACAAGAGTATCAATTCTCTCTTGAAAATTATTATTGTCTTTAGATAACACATAATTTTGCTTCTTCAACAGGACTACTTCATCTTTGAAAGATGAAACCTTCTAAAACTCTTACTAGAAAGCATTCATTCTCTCTTGCAGCTCTTTTATTGAAGGGATGTCGGCTCTATGATTTTTTGACATCCAATTCATCCTTTCAATAGTTTCGTTTTCATGCTTATTGAAAGCAATATCAAGATCAATTGATAGCCTTATTTAGTCTTCAATTGATATTTCATGATCATTCACTGAGCTTTGTGTTTTGCATGACCACTTAGTCATCCTATTGCAAGCCTTCTTATGGGTAGTCGAACTTTCAGACAGTACTATTAAATCAACTTCTATTTACAATACTCACTTTCTAGGTTCTCATACAGAACCAAACTTTTTCCTTTGATTTTCAGTGATGAAATAAATTTTCCCTTCAATTATAGAAAAATAAGGAATAGCCTTTTCAATTATCCTCAAAACATGAATAATTTAATCACTTTTCCTGAGGGAAATTGTGTGTTTCGAATCAGTATGCTCATCATATGAGTCCATTTCATTTGATAGGCTTGAGCCTTAAACTAGTTGTTTTCCTTTTGCTCTTTATTTTTCCTTTATTTCTTCTTCCACTTTTTCAATAATAACAATTACTTTTTCAGTATGAGAAGATTGGGAACCTTGATTTACTTGAGAAGGAAATCTCTATGAAAGAGTTTGAAGAGTTTTAGCTGGTACTTGATCGGCATGAGGAACCTATTGAATACCTTCACTTTGCTTTTGAAAACATTCTTCTCTACTCTTTTTTGAACTCTGAAGAAATTCCAAAAGAAAATATTCTTCCTCTTCTTCAACTTCCTATACTTATTTTAAAATTTTTTTCCCTTTCCCTTTTTCTAGAATACTCTGTATGATTGGTTGTTGGTGCACTTCTTCCATTAGTTGAGCACTAGACACCTCATCCATTTTCATGATTTTAGAAACATCAAAATCTTGAGCTTTCCTTTCCAAAAGAGTATTCTTTTTCTTCTCAGCCTGACGAGTATCCTTTACCCTTATCCTCTCAGCTAAAGCTTTAGTTGGATGAAGACCGAATTTAGGATCGCCTTCTTTTCTTTTTTTTCCCTATCTTTCGTCTACTTGGCTAAAACCTTCTTGTTGTATTTAGTTTTCTTCTTTGGCTTAGTACTGGTTTTCGGATCTTAATTTTTAGGAGCAACATTTGGAAAATATTGAATTGGCAGAGGTGTCGAATGATTTGGTGTCGATTCAGCTTCTACATCTTTAACAAAAAGTATAGAATTTTCATCCAAACAAACATACAACTTCTTCAACGTATCTTACTTATCCAAGAAGGATTCAGTTCTTTCAATTTCATTTTTAGAGGAATATTATAAAACTTCAAACTCTCAAGAATAAACGTTGTAAGAATAGAGGTATACATAATCAAATGAGACTTTATCCCTCCTGACTTGACATTCTTGATTGTTTCAATGATGTACCCCATTAGATTTAACTTTCTCATGTTTACAAGATAGTCAAGCATAAAGATATCAGAAACATTAAGTGTTTCTCTATCCCCTTTCCTTGGGATAAGAAAACTTTGCATCCAAAGCACCACGAATCTATTATCTAGAGATAAATGATCTACTTTTCTCTTCTCTTCATTTATAAGAATTAAAAAAAATTCAGCACTTTCTCTATTAAACGTAACAACTTCCTCCGGTAGTTTATGAGATGTAAAAAAATAATCACCTTCTGTCGAGACATTGAGAAAGTGAGCTACTTATTTCATAGACATTGAGATTTTTCTATCGTAAACAAAAAAGTTGATCATCATATTTTTGTCAAAAGACACCATTTTTTAGAATTGACTAACTTGTTCAACAAGAATTGGATCATGAGATACAGGGTTCTCAACACAAACATGTTCCGAGAATTGAAACAAAATAATCCTCTTGATTGTTGAATCATATGTGTCAAATAAGTCTTGAGAAACTAACCTTTCTCTAAAGAATTCTTTCTTTGAAATCGTTTTTGAATACATTTTAGCAGGAGTGTTGGAAGAGGACTGAGACATAAAGATGAGGCAAAAGGAAGATCGTATGGAGTCTTAAAACAAAGAGGCATAGCTTTTCCATGAAATCTAAAAAATAGGTGTGGGTTTGGGGAGGGGGGGCACTATTTATAGGCAAAAAAGAATGATCGTTGATCTTCTACAGTTGAGATTAAAAGATATATAAATCAATGTATAGGATTTAAAAAGAAAAAAAACAAGAAACAACAAAACGTAAGAAATACAAAAGAAAATAAAGAAAGAATGTACATGTTGGATATTCTAAGGAAATAATTTGTTTAATAGTATTAAAATAGTATAACATAATGACAAAAAAAGTACAAGCGTACATGGAAAAGAAAAATAATACGATCGATTGTGAGACCTATGGAAAACAAAGTCATTACCATAGGTTGTTAATCCGATGGAAAACAAAGACATAACCATAGGTTGTCAAGCCGATGGAAAACAAAGTCATTACTATAGGTTTTCAAGTCGATGGAAAACAAAGACATTACCATAGGTTTTCAAGATGATGGAAAACAAATTCATTTCCAAAGGTTTTCAAGCTGAGGGAAAACAAATCCATTACCATAGGTTTTCAAGACGATTGAAAACAATGTCATTAGCATAGGTTGTCAAGCTGATGGAAAACAAATTCATTACCATAGGTTGTAAAGCCAATGGAAAACTAAGTCATTATCATAGGTTTTCAAGCATATGGAAAACAAAGTCATCACCATAGGTTTTCAAGATGATGGAAAACAAAGTCATTACCATAGGTTGTCAAGCCAATGGAAAACAAAGTCATTACCATAGGTTGACGAGCCAATGGAAAAAAATTTGTTACAATAGGTTGACATGCCGATGGAAAACAAAGTTGTTACCATAGGTAGACTTGCCAATGGAAAACAAAGTTGATACCATAGGTTGACATGCTGATAGAAAACAAATTTTTTACCATAGTTTGACAAGTTGATGGAAAAAAAAGTTGTTACCATAGGTTGACATGTCGATGGAATAAAATTTTGTTATCATAGGTTTTCAAGCCGATAGAAAACAAATTTATTACCATATGTTATCAATCATATGGAAAAAAGTCATTACTAGAGGTTGTCAACCTGATGGGAAACAAATTCATTACCATAGGTTGTCAAGATTATGGAAAACAAAGTTATTACCATAGGGTTTCAAGCTGATGGAAAACAAAGTCATTACCATGGGTTGTCAAGACGATGGAAAACAAATTCATTAGAATAGGTTATCAAGCCGATGGAAAACAAATTCATTACCATAGGTTGTCAAGCCAATGGAAAACAAAGTCATTACCATAAGTTGTCCAGCCGATGGAAAAAAATTCATTACCATTGGTTGACGTGCCGATGGAAAACAAATTTGTTACCATAGGTTGATGTTCCAGTGGAAAAAAAAGTTGTTACCAAAGGTTTAAGTATCGATGTAAAACAAAGTTGTTACCATAGGTTGACGTATCGATTGGAAAAAAATTGTTACCATAGGTTGACGTGTCGATGTAAAAAAACATTTTTACCATAGGTTGACGTATCGATGGAAAACAAAGTTGTTACCATAGTTCGACGTGCCGATTGAAAAGTAATCAATACAGTAATCAGGAAAACAAGATGAAAAATAGATGGTTAAAATAATATCCAGACATTCAAGACCATAATCAGAAAAATAAAATAGCAAAACAAAACAATAAACAGATTAATAAATCCATGACAAAAAGTTAAGAAATACATAAAGTAAAAAAAATGTTCTCCCTATTTTAAGAGGAGTTTAATGTAAGGAGTGTAAATCATGTAGTAGATATGAATGATTATTTTAATGTAATCATTCATAGATTCTGTTTTATAAACTCAAATCTATTGGAAGGTAATGGTTTTGTAAAAATGTCACCATGTTGTTCTTGTGTTCCAATGATTTGTAAAATAATATATCCTTTTAGTGTGTGATCCCTAATAAAGTGATGCCTAATATCAATGTGTTTTGCATGAGAGTGATGTTCTGGGTTTTTACTGAGGGCTATTGAACTAGTATTATCACATAGAATTTGAGTTTTGGAAAAGCTCAATCCATAGTCAGTGAGTGTGTGTTTCATCTACAACACTTGAGCACAACAAATTCCAGCTGCTACATATTCTGCTTCAGTAGTGGAAAGTGATACTGAGTTTTGTTTCTTGCATGACCAAGAAACCAAGGAATATCTTAAGAAATAACATGTTCCAGATGTACTCTTTCTATCAATTCTACAACCACCAAATTCAGTATCTGAAAAACATTTTAAAACAAAATCATTTCCAAAAGAATAAAAAAGACCTAAATCTGGAGTTCCTTTTAAATATCAAAAAATTATTTTCATAGCTTTTAAATGAGACACTTTTGGATTTTATTGGTGTCTTTCACATAAGAATACGAAAAACATTAAGTCTGGATGACTAGCCGTCAAGTATAACAAACTTCCTATCATACCTCTAAAAGTTTTTTGATCCACTGGTTCCCCGGTTTCATCAAGATCAATTGTATTTGAGATACCAGTTGGAGTTAAAATACTTTAAGTGTTGTCATATCCATAATATTTGAGTAAATATTTGATATAATTATGTTGATATATATAGGTTCCTTCTGGTTTTTGTGAAATTTGAAAACCTAAAAATAATGTTAACTCACCCATCATACTCATTTAAAACTCATATTTCATTAAATTCTAAAAATAATCAGTTAAAGACTGCTGAGTTGATCCAAATATGATGTCATTAACATAAATTTGAACAATCAAACCATTTTTATCTTCCATTTTTATAAAAAAAATTGGATCCGTTGTACCTTTTGCACAATTTTTTTGTAAAAGAAATCATGTAAGTCTATCATACCATGCTCTAGAGGCATTTTTAAGGCTATGTAAATCTTTGGTAAGTTTAAAAACATGATTAATATAATTTGAATCTATAAAACCAGGTGGTTGTTGAAAAACAACTTCTTCTTGAACAAAACCATTTAAAAAATACATTTAACATCTATTTGAAATAATTTGAAATTAAAGTATGCTGCAAAGGATAATAGAATACGAATAGATTTAAGTCCAGCTAACTGAGCATATGTTTTTTCATAGTCTATTCCCTCTTGTTGATTATATCCCTTCGCAACAAGTCTTGCATTAATTCTTACAATGATTCCATTTTTATCACATTTATTTCTGAAAACCCATTTTACACCAATTATAGTTGTTTCTTTAGGTCTTTTAACTAATTTCCAGACTTGATTCCTTTCAAATTAATTTAGGTCATCTTGCATTTCTTTAATCCAATCTTCATCACCTAAGGCCTCAATTGGACTTTTAGGTTCGAATTTTGAAATAAAGTCAAGGTGTTTTATTTCATTTCTCAAGGAATTTCTAGTTCTTACAAGTTTATTTACATCACCAATGATGTTATTATTGGGATGATTCCTAAGAAGCAATTGATTTGGGTTTTCTAAGACCTATTCATCAACATATGGTAGAAAATATTCTCGGGTAAAAGTTTCAAAAATACCTTCTTGAACATTTTTCTTATCATAAGGATCTTCTAATAAAGGCTGATAATTGGTTTTTGAAAACACATCTGAAGATTTAGGTTGGGGATGTTTGAAAAAAAAAGCATTAGTTATATCAAATTTAACATGAACTGTATCTTCAATAGTACAAGTATTTTTATTGAAAACATTATAAGCCTCAGGAGTTGTAGAATAGCCTAGAAAGATTCCTTCATTAGATTTTGGTGCGAATTTGTCTAGATTCTCTTTAGTATTCAGAGTGAATACTTTCCATCCAAAAACATTGAAGTGTGAAAATTTAGGTTTTCGGCCAGTCCACAATTCCAAAGGTGTTTTATTAATAAAAGGTATAGTTAAAATAGGATTTATAGTATAACAAGCAGTACTGACAACTTCAACATAAAATTTCTTAGCAATTGAGTATTCACTCAACATGGTTCTTGTCATTTTCGGAAGAATGCGATTTTTTCTCTCAACAACACCATTTTGCTGAGGAGTTCTTAGAGCTGAAAAATTGTGAGTAATACATTTCTTTCTACAAAAAGTTTCAAAATATGAATTTTGAAATTCACCACCATGATCACTATGGATAGATATTAATGGTAGTTTTTTCTCATTTTTAACTTGGTCTCTAAAAATTTGACATAGAAAAAGGATTCAAATTTCTTTGTTAGAAAATAGACCCATTTAAATCTAGTAAAGTCATCAACTAGAATAAATACATAGTATTTGCCTCCAATTATTCCAATTTGTGAAGGACCAAGAAGATCCATGTGCACTAGCTATAATTCATTGGAATTTGAAACAACATAGATTGATTTAAAGCTAGTTTTATGTCGCTTTCCAAATTGAGAAGGATCACGGACATTTGAAGAATCATATCTAAGATCTGGTAGATCCTTTACAATTCTTTTCATTGAAAGTTTTCAAAGGTTTCTTAGGTTTTAGTGTCGTAGTCTTCTGTTCCATAGCCAATATTGGTCTTCTATTACACTTAAGCAAGGAAATTTCGGCTCCTAATGTCTTCTTTGTCAATAGTGTATACATTCTCTGGCCTCTGGGTAGATAGAATGAATTCATCCTTGGAATTGTTAACTAAGAATTTATCATTTATAAAATTCACAAGGTATCATTCATCACATAATTGACTTATGTTGATGAGATTGTGCTTAATACCTTTGACAAACAAAACATTTGAAATAATAACTTTTCCAAGAAAAACAATATTACCTTTTCCAACAATCTTTCCTTGGGCATTATCTCTGAAGGTAACTTTTCCACCTTTTGTTTCGATAATATTTTCAAAGAAGTTCTTGTTTCCATTCATGTGTCGATAACCCCCACTATCCATTTACCAAATATTCTTGTTGGTACACTTCTTATTTTCCTAAAGAAAGAGACAATTAGTTTTTCAGAACCCAAAGTTGTTTGGATGCAGAAGGTTTTGATAAAAGAATTTTAGGAATCCACATTTGTTTTGAAAAATGAACTTTCTAAAATCCTAAAGACTGAGTTATATTAAGATAATAATTTCTTTTCTAGTGTCCACCACATTGATACTTAGTACAAAATGGGGTACTTTGAGGAACAAAATAGTGGTTACTAAAAACCATTATAGAATGAGTATAACCAAAACCAGAATGATTTCTCAAAGGTTGAATTTGAGAATACATTTTATCAATGTTTTCCTTGGCAAAGGTAAATTTGACAAAAATTTATTCAAGGAAAAAATTTCTAACATTATTTTTAAAACTAAGTTTTTATCCTTGAAAACATTATTTTTGGAACTAGAGTTAGTCTTTAAAATATTTTTCTTAGTAATTACATTTTCATGATCCTTAGAAAGTTTATCCTTCCCTGAATTTACTTTCTCAAGAGTTTTTAAAATACTTTCAAAATCAGAAGTTTTCATATCAAGATCATTAGAAAGATCTGATACTTTTTTAGTTAAAATAGAAATTCTATAATTTGCCTTATCGAGATTTTTCTTGAGTTTAGAATTTTCATTCTAAAGTAGTTTAGAAAACCTAGACACTTCTTCATAAGAAGGTAATTTATTATCTTCTGATGACGAAGAATCATTATTTGAAGATTCATAATATTTATTATCAGTATAATTTTCATTCATGGATATATTTTTAATAGCTTCATCATTGTGTACCTTAGCCATGAGACAATGATCTTCAATTGGTAGTCTGGATATAAGTCCAATATTCCTTTGTCTTGAAGATTCATATTCTGAAGAACCATCTAATGAATCGTCACCAGTTGCACTCCAAGTATCATTTGCCTTCAAGAAATTCTTTTTCATTTTCTTCTAATACCTTTTCTTATTTATTTCAGAACGTTTATTCTTTATATATTTTCTCTTCAGTAAAGGGAAACCAGGTCTTATAGGACCTACTTTCTTGCTTTAATAACAAGTTAACTCTGATTATTTCTTATCCATCCTATCTTTCTTTTGGAATCTGTATTAAAACTCTTTCTCTCCCACAATCTTTTTCATCCTTCGAGCAATATTGGCTAACTCATTATCTAAATGATCACAATCACTTGATTCTAACATAAAAAATTTCTTATATTTGGATCTTGTTATCCTTTCAGGTGTTTTAGCTTTATATGTAGTCGTAAAATCTACACTTCCATTTCCATTTTTCTTCTTATTGGAACTAGAATCTCTCTTCATTCTTGTCTCTTTTTGTAGAAGAGTTCCAAAGACTTCATCAAGAGTAATCTGAGAAAATTTTAGGTTTCCATCAATAGCTATCCTTTTTTACTCCCATTCGTTTGGAATTATGTCAATAATTTTGTCCATAAGAGATTTATCATCAAGACCTTTTTCTCCCATAGATTTTAAGTTGTTGACAATTGTCATAAATCTTGGTTTCACTTTACATATTGGCGCTCCATAAGGAAAAAAATCCATGATAATATGCTTGAAGCATTGCACTTATTGTTTCTATAACCTTAGATGTAAAAATATGTGTGACTTTCAATTTCTTCCATATACAGTTGGCTGCTTCACAAGATGATATCTGGATGTATATATTTCTGGTCATTGAACATAGCAAAGTATTGTGTACCTTGTAATTCAGTTAATATTCTTACTTTAGTTGATTAGTGAAAGTACTGACTACTTTGTTAGGGATTTTTTAAACTCCACAACACATGAAACAAAGGGATGGTACGTCCATGAAGCACTTTCTCCTTTTGATCCACGATCCTCACTGGTCGCTCCATGAACGTAGCATTGTCCCCTATATCCAACTCTACCTAGTCAATGACATCGGAATCATCGGGTAGATATCGACAAAGCTGGGAGATGCGGAAAATGTTGTTGATCCTTTCTAACTGAGGTGGAAAAACTAGCTGATATGCCACCTCACTAACTTGCCCCAACTCTTAGAAAGGCCCAATGAACCTATGAGAGAGCTTTCTCCCCTTATTGAACCTTTGCTGCCCATGTCGAGGGGAAACCATCAAGAACACATGGTATCCAACCTAGAACTCCAAGGGACTCCTCCTACGATCAGTATGTGACTTCTGCTAGTCCTGGGAAACCTTCATCCTCTCACACACTAGCTGAACCTTCTCCGTTGTGCTTTGCACTACATCTGGGCAAAGAACACCTGCCTCCACAACCTCGGTCAAGAACACAGGTGAATGACGTGGACTCTTGTACAAGGGTTCAAATGGTGCCATTATAATAGTAGAGTGATAGCTATCATTGTAGGAAAACTCTAATAAGGTAAAATTTCATTCACATGATCCCTCGAAGTCCAAAACACATTACCATAGCATATCCTCTAATCTCTGGATGGTTTGCTCTATCTGTCCATCTGTATGGGGGTGGAAAGCTTCGTTAAGGCGTAGTTGGGTGCCAAAACCATGCTGAAATCCCCTCCAAAATCATGATGTAAACCATGCATCCATATATGAGAATATGGACCACGGAAGTCCATGCAACCTCACCACCTCGTCCACATATTTCCGTGTTAATGCATCCACCACACCTGACTCCTTGATCACCAGGAATTGAGCTTATTTCATCTATTGGTCTACCACTGCCCAGATATCATCACAGCCTCCTTGAACCCTAGGTAGTCCTGTAACGAAATCCATCTAGATATCATCCCACTTTTACTCAGGGAAATATAAAGGCTACAACAAACCTCCTGGGACGTGGTATTCAGCCTTCACCTGCTGACACACTAGGCACCTTACCATGAACTCTGCCAATGCTCGTTTCACCCTGGGCCACCAAAACTATTCCCTCAAGCTCTGGTACATCTTAAAAACTCCTATGTGTACTGCTATGAGTGAGTTATGGAACTCACAGAGAACACCCATGCACATCTCCTCTGGCACAAATGACTTCCCTCAGAAAAGAATCAGATTATGACCATCCTTTAACCACCCTTCCGGAGCATTGACATGGTTAACCTGATCATGCATCACTTTCCTCTATAAGTCTCCCCACTGAGACTCCTCCACCTGTACAAATAGAGAGGACTACACTGTCATCTGAAACATACAACCTCTACCACCATCCACCCTTGCATCAAGGTGTAGGGAAGCCTAATCCTTCATTGCCTTGCTAGCATCCATAGATTCCTGAACATATTCACATCGTGAGTTCCTACTCTAGGAATCGGCCTCAACATTCCCTTTACCATCGGTGTAAGAGATCTCGAAGTTGTAGTCCTAAAGAAGCTTCACCCACCATCGTTGTCACAAGTTCAGGTCAAGATGGGTAAAGATATGCCTCAAACTCTTGTAATCTGTGAAGACCACAAAGTGCTCCCCAATGAGGTAATGCCACCACAACATCAACATGAACACTACTGATAAAATATCTAGGTCATTGTAGTAATAGTTACACTCATGAGAACATAACTGGATAGACCCATAAGAGATCACTCCCCACTATTGCATTAGCACACACCCTTGTCCATGTCCAGAAGCATCACAAAGCACCTCATACAACACCCCTTCCTCTAGAAACATGAGCACTGGAGGACTGACCAACCATTATTTCAGATAGTTAAAAGCTGCCTGATATTTCTCACTCCACGCGAAGGCTTGGTCCATTCTGGTCAAAGTTGTCAAAGGAGCTACAAATTGAGAGAAGTCGGGTACAAACCTCCAATAATATCATGCCCGACCTAAATAACCACAAACCTCCATCACATTTCTGGGTTCTTCCCAAGAAACAACCACTTAAACCTTTGACGGATCAAATGCTACCCCTTGTTAATACACCACGTGTCCAAGAAAATGCACTTATCATATCAAGAACTTTTACGTGGAAAATTTCTCATAGAGCTGGTGATGTCGAAGGATCTCCAGGACCATCCTGATGTGCTTAGTATGTTCCTCCTCTGATCTTGAGTAGATAAAAATGTCATTGATGAAAACAATGACAAACCGGTCAAGAAACTCACTGAAAACAAAGTTCATGAGCCCCATGAACACAGCTTGTGCGCTCATAATGCTGAATGGGGTGACTATGAACTCAAAGTGTCCATACCAGAACCTGAAAGCAGTCTTCAAGATATCACTATCCTACACCCTTAACTAGTGGTACCCAGACTGCAGATTGGTCATAGAAAACCAACTTTCTCCCCTAACCTAGTCAAAGATATCATCTATCCTTCTTAGAGGTTAAAGGTTCTTGACCATTACCTGATTCAATCTCTGGTAGTCTATGCATAGCCTAAGACCACTATCTTGCTTCATCGTAAACAACACTGGCGCACCCCATGGTGACATGTTGGGTCGAAAAAATACTATTTTTATCAGCTCGTCAATATGAATCTGGAACTCCTGCAACTCATAAAGTGCCATCTGATAAGGATCCCTTGAAATCGGATGGGAACCGACATGTAGGTTTATCCCAAACTCAATGTCATGTCGAGGGGGTAGAGTCACAACCTTCTCAATAAAAACATCTAGGAACTCTCTAAAAACTGTCGGAACATCCATCATCTCCACATCCACTGATACTATTGAAAGCTCGAACAACTAAGAAAATTAGGCTCCACACGTCATCTCCCCACTTGAAAACTTTTTTCCCAACAAAAGCCGCATGTTGTCCATCCTCATTGGTGAACATGAAAATTATTCAGAAGCAGTTGATAACAACATGAACTGAAAACAGATAGTTGATGCCTATGATGACATTGTATGACTACATTTGTAGCAGAAGGAGATCCCCATTGGATTGATTCCACCCTAACATATGTCTGCATCCTCGAAAAACATCAAACAGGCTGATATCACCCCCAACTGGAATACTCAGTATCAGGGGCATGGAGAGTCTATCTATGTCTAGTCCAAAGGAATGGTCTAGACTGGGTGTAATAAAGGATTTTGAAGCTCCAGAATCATACAAGACATAGCCAGGAGTGCTAAACAAGTTGATCGTACCTTGAACGATTTTCGACCCTGCTGAAACTAGTGCATCTATAGCGTTCAACTAACCACACCTAGCTTCTCTACCCCTCGTCTATTGACCACCTCCACAACCAAGACCTAGTTGAGGTCCTTGAAAAGAACCCTGGGGTCAGCCTCCTCCTGCAACTTCTTCTCTCAAAAGAGCGGGAGCCCATTGTCCTTGTTGTTGTTACTGAAGGGGCCTGGCTAGAAACTGCTACTACTGAGGTGGGTGATGAACCTACCCACCCCAACTGAACTGTAATCGGTCTGGGCACCGATTCTGAAGGTTCCCAAAGCTTCCATAGATGAATAAGCTCGGGCCTGGGCCCGTAAAGAAAGGGAAAGGACTGGGAGATCAAAACTGGAACTATTGGGGCCTACTCCCCACTTACTAAAACCTAGAAGGCCCTGTTGTTGGAGGCCTGCTACTGACACCCTTCCCGTGTGAAAAGACCAACTAGATCCCCTCTCAGGGAACACCTCCCAGCATTTGCATCCTATTCACCACTTCAGCCTTCTTTTGGACCTCCAAGTACATTAGTAGGGTGATGGGAGTAACACCATACTGAAGAGAAGTTCAGAGTGCCTCCTCTAAACATCTCTCATGAGACTCCTCATCCGGAAAAAGGACTAAAAAAAATGAAGCAGATCCGTGAACTTGATCCCCAACTCCCTCACTAACAGGCTCCCCTACTGAAGGGAGAGTAGCTCCGACCTCTTTTCCACCTTCATTGTGGAAGAGAGGAATTCCACCCGGAATTCCCTCTCGAATTCCGTCCAAGAAACTTCACTTCTCTCCAAGATAGAGAGTCCACCACTGACACGCCGCTCCACGCATCTGTCTCATCTCCAGAAAAACCCAGTACTCCGTTGGAACCTGGATCAAGCTGAAATCTATAACTATCTCCTCAATCTAGCTCTCTGTCTCCATGTCCGAGACAATGCCCTCATGTATTCCAAGGGTCTGCCACTGAAAGGAAAGAAGCATCCTCTTCCATTGTTTGTCCTCGTCCTCTTGATCAGCCCTATACTGGTCAGCCAAATCATCCTTAGGGGCCTTGATCAACAGAACTACCCATGGTCACTGTCTGGGAGCCATAGCCTCAAGTTAAATAATGAATTCTTAAGCCCGAGTAGTGTATAAGATTGTTCTTAAATTTTTCTTAGACTTTTTATTTATTTTAAATCCCAAAAATACCCAAGACACACATGAACAAAAGTCGTTATGACGCATGTAACTTTCCTTGGGACTCTACCCTGCAATTAGTGTAGCCTCACTTGGTTATTTAGTTGGTCCCGAGTCCTTGCATCGGATCATGGGGTCCATAAAATCTTGTGTCTCAGCTTGTCTTTCCTATCCTATTTCATGAACCAAGATTTCCTAACACTGTTGCCACACCATCCAATGTAATCCTCGCTCTACCTAACCCTGAGTTACATTCTATCTCTCAACATCTAGCACTGATACCATTCGGTCATGACCCGCCTTCACCAAGATGAGGGAGGGGATAGCGGATTTCCAGACCCTTCCTTACTCAAGTTGAAGGTGAGATAATGACCCCCTAAACCCGCCTCCAATAGGTCCCTGAGTGGCGACTAGCACCCAAGGTATAGAATCACACACAAAATAGAAGGCATTACCATTTTTATTTAGTAGGATTTGGAGATAAGATAGTAAATCTCAAAAAACACCAAAACTAGAGGTAAAAGTAAATCCAAAACAAACCATTACTGTATGCATGTTCCAAAAATAAGTGCTACAATGTACAAGAAAACTCCAAAGGAAAGTACCAAATAAATGAAAAATGGAAATAGAAACTATCCCAAAGTCCGAACTAGTATGGTCCTGCACGATCCCCAAAGTCCGCCTAGAAATGTGAAATCAGATTTATATACATAGGGTGAGTATATAGGATACTCAGTTGGGAAAAAAACGCACTCGTGCACAAGTGCGGAGGAATTCTAATGCCCCGTGAGAAAAGAAGATAACCAAATCCCCTAGCAAGGAAACTATCCACCTAAACCTCACCAAGGCACACTCCCTAAATAACGCAAGTTAAGTAATGTAATAGTAACAACACA
Organism: Viscum album; assembly: GCA_963277665.1. Lineage (NCBI taxonomy): Eukaryota > Viridiplantae > Streptophyta > Magnoliopsida > Santalales > Viscaceae > Viscum > Viscum album. The sequence continues at coordinate 154,277,899 of OY728144.1, read as the reverse complement.
TCAACATTTGGGTACCCCATACAACTTTCCCACTAGTTATTGAAGACATCCTACGCGTCAGAACTCCACCGCCATTCTCACCGCAGTCCAACTGCCATACCCTGCCCTCACACACTTTGGCTATTCTAACCAGACATAACCATGATCGTAGACACATGGGCCAGAACCACTACCACCACACCCGAAGACACCTGGTCCAGAACAACTACTGCCATGCCAGAAGACACCTATGCCTCATCCCAAAGACACTTGGGAAAACTACATGCTCGTACCCACCTGGGAAAACCACCAAAACTACCCAGCCTGAAGAATCATTGGCTAAAAAAGGACCTCAATCCATAACATCCTGCCCTAAGAGTCTTGGTCTACTTTGGAAAGGGATCAAAAAAAGAGGTAATAACTATCCACTCATAGGAGTGTTGGGAAAAACACCCTCCCCCGTTAAATGGGGGTGTTCGGAACAAAGTGCTCAAATTGGGTGGGGTGAAAATAAGAAACATAAAAACTAAATTATATAGATAGGTAACAAGCACCCATCTTAGCCTAGGGGTTCCCAAACTATCCCATATACAAGAACCCTCGTAACTAATCATTCATAAGAGGCACCACAACCACAACAATGTCACAACTCATTCCTGGAAAATAATTCCCCATTGAACCCGTTCTTTTTTTCCTATTCAATTAATTTCATTTAGATAATTCTTAACTACCTTGAAACTAAAAGACATAGACACAAGCCAAGGAAGTAAAAATAGTGAAGCATCAATTTAAGCATCCAGACCTGATTCTCTTGTAAAGTCACAACAACAAAAGGGTTCTGTGAGATCCCTCAAAGTACTAAAACCAATCTAATCCCCAACATATATCCCTACATGGCCTTAGGTCCACAAACCAATGACTTCTCAATAGGGACTCCCATCCCCATCCACGTCACCTCACAATCATCAACCGTAAACATCTCCAGAACAGAGTAAGGGGGTTTTAAAATTTGAATATGTCTTTCATTTAGTTCTATATTTCTGTTTGGTTAACCAGGGTGACCACACAAGGATTGTTATTCATTGGGAATCCATTTAATCAACCAAGATTATGTGATTTACTAGTTTCCATGTTACATCCATTCAATCACATAAATATCCGAAAAACAGAGGTCCATTAGTGTGCAAGAAAGTACCACCAACATCCAATATTTTCAATGGACATAAGCCCTTTCAATTCACAACATATAGGAAAAGATGAAATAGTACATCATTATTATCAAACACACCCCTTAATTCCTTAAATCCATTTATTATCTTCGTTGAGGTTTGGTTTCATCCACCCCCGTAGGAAACATTATCACACCCACCCTGTGTGATACACAGTTAAGAGAGACAAAAGAAACCCATACTTTGATTATCAATGATTGAATTTTTTCTCCTCGCACCAATAACTGAGATTCACGACTTGCAGGGGTGGAAACTCCAAGGACTCCAAGAATGAGATGGAAAGGCTCTAGCACGAGTGCACCAGTATCCTCACTAAAGGGGACTCCAAACGCATCAAGGAAAGAAATAAACTATCCATGAAGAAGAAGGAAATAATTCTAGTGCGATAAAAATGCGATATCTTGGAGTTACAGGATATAAAAAAATTGGACAGCTTTAAAGGTTGATCATGATTTCACCCTGAAATTGGACAGTTACACACGATAGAATTAATTATTATTTAATAATTCTCATCAGAGAGGTGTCCATAACAGTTGTGTGTTAAAGGATTTCATTTTAAGAGAGTAAAATGGGTCTGTTGAGGGTCTCCGCACTCCTAGGGGACTTAAAAAGTTTTTTATGGCCCTAAAACGACCTTGAACCACTTTAAAAATGTTAACAGAATTAAAAGTGGTGTTACGGGAAAACCTGGGGAAGGAAACCCCAACACCCACCTATGGCCGATTGGGGAGACTGGTAGGTGAAACCGAGTTGGCGAAACCGATCCGATGAAACCGATGGGTTGAAACAGATCTGGTGAAACTGATGGGGTGCAACCGATCCGGTGAAACTGATTAGTGAAACCGATGGGGTGAAATAGATTCGGTGAAACAGATTTGGTGAAACTGATGGGGTGAAACCGATCCAGTAAAATCGATGGGCTAAAACCAATCCTATGAAATTGATCAGTGAAACTAATGGGATGAAACCGATCTATTGAAACTGATCTATGAAATAGTTGGGGTAAAACAAATTCATGAAGCTAATCACATGAAGAAGATCAGTGAAGCCGATCAGTGAAGCTGATCAGTGAAGCTGATCTGTGAAGTTGACTAGTGAAACAGATCTAGGAAGCTGATTAGTGAAGGTGATCTGCGAAGCTGATCTGCGAAGCTGTTTCGTGAAGTTGATCTATGAAGCTGATCAGTAGCACTAATAGGTGTCACCATAGTGACTTGTTTCCACTGACACCCACATTTACCTGAGTCACTGATGGTGTCCAGGACCCCCCAACACTTAGAATTTGGAAAATTATTAGACCAGGAGGGTCCAGTGTAGAGACCCAAAGCTTGACGTACATGGAAATTACATTACTTTTGTGTAATACTTAATACATAATAAAAAAACTCATAAGCACCATAATAGTTTACTGTCTTTGGAAACTCGGAATATAATATTCTAATCTTGGTGAAAGATCTTCAACATCTCCCATAAAGATCTTCCTCTTTTTTTTCTTACCTAAAAACTTTCTTTATTTCCTGGGGAAAAGAAAAAATATAAAAGGGTGAGCTCAAACTCTCAGTAAGGGTACACATAGAGAACATAAAACAATACATAAACATTTGATTGAAAAATCTTGAACATAAAATCTAAACATCAAAATATTGAGATAAGAGATAAATCTTGGAAGTACGTAAGGCGTATATCATAAAAGAACATCAATCATGATAAAATAGCATGGGAATAAAAAAATATGATTATGGAAACCATTAAGAACATGATATGATTTCCATAGTAGCCAAGGAATTTCTTCCAAGACCATCTTAGTGGACAAAGTCCCTTTCTAAATCGAGTTCACTCCTCGTTCCAGTATTGTATTACTGAACCATATTTACTTACCATTCCACCCATGTCTATCTCATGAGATATAAATCTTTACCCAATGCATTAGAGGGAGATATAGGTCCCACCCATCTCATAATTAAATCATTCTTTCGTGTGCCACAAAATCATGAATCATACATCATAGCATAACCCATGTAATACAATAGGATTCTTAAACATCATGTCATCATAACATAATCCATGAAAAAAAGAGATACAATTTTATCATATGAAGAATCAAACCGTGTAAATAATGGAGACATTATACTTTAAACATAAACATATTAAATAATGTCATTTTAGATGGAAAATAGTTTTGATAAAACACTTGAAATGAATTCTTGAGGAAAATATCCTTTCTTCTTAAAAATCATTTTCTTTTCAAAAAATGCACTGAATTTTTATAAGAAAAGGGATTTTTTGAAAATAATCATGAAATATTATAGAGGAAGCTTCTTGAAAATGAGGCGTTATGAAACCTTAAAAATCCGTTCACGCTGTATAAGTTAAAAATAACATTACCCTCATACTTTTGTCAGAAAAGTCAAAAAGTACCTTATATGGTAACCAAAGGAAAGATTCCATTCATACAATGTGGTAAAAAGTCAATAAAGGGTAAAATGACTTTAAACATTCATGGAAGAATATTAAAAATTCTATGAAAACATTTTTAGAAAATATGGTCATGGATGATAAACGTAACTCCAGTAAATAATTACGTATAAGCAATCTCAGATAAAAAAATGAGATTGAAAATTTATCCCTTACCTTATGTCTGATATGATTCATATGTATCTGAACCTCATTTGTAATGATTTAAATAATTTCATTGACTTATTATAGAATAATATTCATTGTTATGATATCATATATAGTTTACTTATGACTTTATATTACCCGTTCTTTTGTAAATTCGATGTAAAAGCAGCGATTTGGGTAAAATTATTTCATTTATTATACGTGTTTCGACTTGTTATTCTTGATATTATTACTTATATCCTGATTTAATTAATTCTAGAATGTAAAAAATAATTTATATATAATATATATTAAGTATATACATATATATATGATATATCGATAGATGGAATGAAATACACCGTTCATGGAGATGGTAGGTCGTACGTAGGCATTAACGATGTTTTTGTTTATTTATTGAATTGAATGGAATTAAGTAGATTAAATATATATATATATACATAAATCCAGTATCATTATTATGTCATATATCTCATTATTATTCATAATACATACTTTATAATCATTTATGAATGGTTAACATTGAGAATGAATCTCATCACGTTGTAGAGACGGTAGTCGGTACGTACGCACGAGTGATGATATCATTCCCATGATCGTGGAATTGTATTGAAGCATATGTATAATATTTAAGAATCAGTGTCACTTTACAATAATCATATATAGTTATTTATTTAAACCATTATACCCATCCAAGTAAGGTGGTGGTCAAATACAGATTACACCACGTCGTGGAGATGGTATTCTGTACGTATGTACGCGCGGTGATTTTGTTTTCCATAGGATGGATAGACGGTGAAATATGGTTGCTTAATATTTATAATAACATACCATTATATGAGTGATACTGATTTTGTTACTTCATAATGAAACAACTAATGAAGATGAAGTAGAAGAAAAATAAATTTGAAAGAATCGGTAACAGATATTACCTCTTCTTCGACACGCCTCTTTGAACCCTCCGCTTAGGGCACTAAAATTGGTCTTTGAAGAAGACTAGGACCTCTAGAATATTACTAAGGAATTAGAGAAGAGAAATTGGCAGGTTTTGGCAGAGCTTTAAGGCTCAATGTGGTGTGAGGAGAAGAGGGAGGAGGTTCCCTTTTATAAGGGGGGAGGGGGGCACCTTAGGAAAAACATAAAATATTATTTTATAATAAATTCATATTCAGTTTTCAATAGCTCCAAATTGATTTATTTCAAAGATAAAGTTTGTATGGGTCTAAATCATCTCAACCGATAGATTTTATATAGGTTTGGGTCATTATATTAACCTTATCTTTTAGTTTTAACTCTTAGTTAATTAGATTGACATTTACCATGTCACTTTGTATTTTTATATGATATAGTTAATAAACATACCATATACATCCAAGATACCCCCAAGTGGTCCATTAATGATACACATATCATGATATAAGTATCTTGGTCGAGCCTTAGATTTTTAAGAATATAATAACAATTAATAATATAATATTTGTTTTAAAAACTATTTTATGTCAATTTTGACACTATTTGGTAATTGATTTTTTTGAAACTCATAACAGCATGATTAGTTCGAACGTAGTTAATTAAATAAATAATAACATACCATATTAACCTATAAAATTATTGTAATTCATAAAAAGTCTCAAATTTCATTTATTAGGGTAATTATTACATCAATTATGTTAATATTTCATTAATAAGATAATTACTGCATCATAATTGTGTCATAAATAAATTAAATTATTTAATGTCTAAAAATTATAAATAAAATACCATTATGTAAGAAATATTTTTTGATTTCTAATGAATATTTATAGTCGAATTTATCTTATGTATAACCCTATATTTAAAATTATTTAGTTATTAAACTTTGATTTTAACTATTTTAACTATTTTAACCCTTCTTTAAATAAATTAATAATAAATTTCCTAATCTAATCCAAGTGGACCTAAGTGGTCATATTTTATTCCTAATGTTGTTTTTGGTCTAATTACACTTAACAAATAGAATTAGAACATGTTTTAGGGTAATAATAATATCATTTTTACCCTTAATTACCCTATTTACTTTTAACTGTGGTAAAAAAAGTAAAAAGTTACTATTCACCAAAAATTATTTTCATCTCATTGAACCACATTTTAGTCCATGATATTAACCGTGTCTCTCGGAGTTTCTAAATTCCACTCACAAAAGTGGTAAAATTATGTTTTATGTAAGTTTGCAAAAAGCTCCTAGGAGGTAGGTAAGAGACGGTGAAAAGTTCAATAAAATTTTTATATATTTTAAATTATTATAAAATGACTCCAATTAATTACATTGAACTTATATAGGTATTAAGTATCAATTTTGACCTAAAATAAATTTAAATAAAATAAAAAATTATTTAAAAAAATCGGTTTTTAAATTGTAACCTAGTGTTTTCACTATTCATCAAAAATTGAAGGTTTTCAGAAAAATACCAAAAATTTATCCTAGGATAATTTCGATATTCCGAATCCAAAAATGAAGTCCATTTTGAAAAATAAAATTTATAAAATTTCAACAATTGGGTATTACTATTCATAACGGGTAGTTCATAATAATAATATAATAATATCTCGTTTAGTGAAACTTGGTATTGCGTATTACACGCACTATCGAGGAAGGTCTTGATTGCGTGTAATGCAATCCAAGTCAGGGCTACCTGTAGTGAAAGCATCTCTTGGTGTTTCGTATAACATAATCAAAATTTATTTCATTTATACATTAAAAAAAATCTAAACTTAATGTTGCGTAGAATAATTTCCACAAAACGAACTTCAAATTGTGTGTAACACGAGCCAAGAATAGTGTTGCTTATACTGCAAGCTAATATGGTGTTGTGTATAGTAAAATCTAAACTTGTTGAAGTGTATAATAGAAGACATCAATGAAAATAAAATAATATTTTTCATAAAATCTCGGGGTGTTACATCCAGGCCATTACATATTCGGTTTATGTGAATAAATGACTTTGGAAGGTCAAATGGTAATTATTAAAATGTTTTCAGAATAATAATAATGAAATAATTATCGTATTTATATATCAATTATACTTTTAAAACCAATCATTAATTATGGATAGGAAATTTGAAACAATGTTATAGTCATGGATACGGTAAGTTGTACGAATGCATGAGTGACATTCCCATTTCTCAATTATCATTATGAATAAAAGGTAAGTACACTTTATCATTCTATAATAATGTTTATATCATAATTACTATATTATTTAATCATATATTCTTATATATATATATATATATTTATATTTTTATGTAAAATTAATAGCATCACATTGAGGAGAAGGTAGTCCACAACTCCACGAATGGCGTTATCAATTTTCTAGTGTGTGAAAATTGTAATAAAGAAAATTATATTTTGTATTTACAAAAATATAATTATTTCATTAATATCATATAAATTTTATATATGTAATATAGTTTTATTAAACTAATCCTTAATACATTCCATTTAAAGTGTGAACATACCACATCACTTTGAGGTGGCGGTATTCCACACGTCCACAAACGATGTTATCATATTCTCACAAAAAGTAAAGCATAAAGGTAGGTGTATATAAATGTTATAGAAGTAATAAGACATAATAAATATCATATATATCTTATAATACATTTTTACCACCGTAATTAAAAACCATGTGAGGTGCTAAAGGAGAAAATAACAACATCGTTTCGTGAGGTGGTCTTCGGTCGTACACACTAACGATATTTCATCAGAAATTTGACGGAACTGTGCGTAGTTGTATATAGAATCCATAATTTAAAAACATATCAATATATTTAGGAAAAATATTTTATTATCAATTCATTTAATAAGAATAATTTTATTTTTTTAGGAAGAAATAAATAAAAATTAATTGTTTAAGAATGTTACCTCTTTTCAGGTAACTCGTTCTAGTATGGACTAAAGGACTTCGGTGGTTTTCATTATGAAAAAGGTGAGGAAATTATATGAGATGAGGGTTTTGGGAGATTTTTTTATGGTGTTTGAATATCCAATGGTATTTATTGGTGTGATGAAATGGGTGAGTCTGAGTTCCTTTTTATAGTGGAGGCGGAGGACTCACTTGGAACTTCTGAATATAATTTTTTGCTCCCCATGTTTCAACCTATCAAGAGGATTCCCTAACACAAAAAATCCAATAAAATAATATTTGAGGTCATAATATGGGAAAAATATGTATTTTTGAAATGTTTAGGGTCATTTTCTATACCTTAATATTAATGTTTAACCACTAAGTATTCTTGTTTTTACCTTAATCATGTAATTAATTTTAATCACTTTCAATATATTTTTTTTCAATAAATAAGATGACCATATTTTAAATTATATATTATTTATATTAATGAAATATAATTTATTTTTCTAAATTAAAATCACTTAAGTGGACTAAATTAATTCAGAATTAAACTCACAGATGGGATGAAAAAGAATGTTTTTTAAAATGAATATGTTCACGAGTTTTCTAAGTTTTTATTTATTATTTAAATGTGAAATTTACTAAATTTAACTAAATTGGATTAACCTATATATAATTTATCTAATTATACATTAAAAACAATAATAAACATAATTTAATCATATAAATAAACTAACAAATATATTTTTCAATTAAAAATCGTTGTCTTTCACTATTTGTCAAAATATGAAACTTCTCAGAAAAATACAAAAAATCCACCCAAAGTTAATTTTGATATTGTGATATATAAAATGATTATATTTTTTCACATTAAAATTATAAAAGTTTCAAACATTTTTTTTAAAAAAAATTAACAATTAAAAAGTGACAAAATTTCTATTTTACAAAAAATGGGCTTTTAAGCATAAAAATTGATTTATTCTTTAGATATTCTAATAATATATATAGGATTAGTGTAAATAAATTTCTTATAAATATTTAAACATAATATATTTATTACTACTTATTCTCTCTAATAAAAAATCTAGGCGATAACTATGATATTAAAAATAATTAATAGTATATTATTGTTTTGATAAAATCTTTCTTATACACAATGAAAGAATTTGAAGAAACTAATTGTTGTGTGTCGTGTACGCAACTATAAATATGAACTCTTTTATTATAAAACTACTATATAACTCAAAAAAATATTAATTAATATGAAAAATAATTATTCTATCATTACATTAGATTTTACATCGTTCTCCCCTTTTGGAAATTTCATCCTCGTAATTCTATTTACTTATCAAATATGTGAGGATATTTTTCCATCATATAATTTTTATACTCCCATTTCTCTTCTTCAACCATAAGGTTTTTTCATAAAACATTAACCTTGTGAATTAACTTTTTCAGTAAAAACTTTTCTCTATAATTTGGAGCCAAGACTCATTGTTCCTCGTATGATATAATCTCTTCCACCTAAACTACTTCTACACTCAAAATATGAGATGAAACTGGTAGATACATCCTTAACATTGAAACATGAAAAAAGTTGTGTGCCTAGGATAAACATTGAGGTGAAGCTAATCTGTAAGATATTGATCCATATTTCTGAAGGATTCTTTATGGGAAAACAAACTATGGACTCAGCTTCCACTTATTAATAAAACACTTCACATTTCTCTATAGAGAATATTTTCAAAAATACATTATCACTTACCTTAAAAAATATCATTCCTCTGGTTATCTGCATATTTTTTCTACCCACTCTGACATGCCACATGTGTCTCTAAATAAATATATTTATTTATTTTACATCAAGTAAATATTTAGGATTAGTGATTTAGATAAATAGTTTATAAATAATACATTACATAATCATAAAATATAAATTGGACACTTCTGATTAGTATCCATGTTTTCAATAATCTAAGAATTTTAAAATAAATCAATATTTATTTCATGTAAAATATCCACAACCTTCAAAATGACTCCTTTAATTCTATTACCCATCCTTAAATCCTATGAAAAACAATTAAAAACTTTGGGTGAGAACAAAAAAATCATTAAGGGATACACAAAGAAGGAAAAATGTTAATCTAATGAAAACATGGAAACCAAGGAATCATTTATCACAATGTAATAATTTTCACCCTTAATAAGTACTAAACACTTTATTTTAAAAATAAGACCATTTATTTCCCTTTTTATAATCACAAGATTATTATATAACCCCCATCAAGCATAGATTAATCATATTGGTATCTTGGAACATCATTATACTTGTCACTCTTGACGGTGGAATAACCATGTGGTCCACTTTTATACATGTCACTCTTACAAATATAAAATCTATATGGATGAATTCCATAGAAAATTCGTTGGAGGGTTATCAAAGACCCTACCGTTTTGGTTTATCATGAAACCACCCATAATTGGTTTATCATGTAACCACCCATAAAATTTCCAAGTACCATTATATAATCATATCACCTAAAAGAATGCAATTTTCAACACATCACTCATAAAATATTATTTTCACTCAAAATAGAACATTTTAGGTTATTTAAATAATCGATCCATTTTCAAAGCCCATTTTCAAAAAACAATACCCAAAAATAAAAGGATATAATTCCATTTAAGAAAACATATAAGATTACAATGGAATATAGAAATAAAATAATAGTCACAATAGTGAAAAAGTCATTATAATCATTTATATTAAGAATAGAACATTCCTTTTTTTCTTTTAACAAAGCGTTCCATAAAAAACATATAAAAATATTTCTTTTTAAACCATTTAAATTAATTCAAATTAGACATAAAATGCGCTTCATAATCCTTTTATATCCATATAAATAAATATGCTATATTATATCAATAATATTGACAAGGAGAAAAATATTTTGAAATCAAATATTTTAACCTTAAAGGTGTCCCATACCAATTTGAACATTTAAATCATAATACCCATAAAATATAAAATTTTAACAAAAATATTAAATAACATGATGATAATTAAATTCTTGATTGGATATATCAAATGGGATTTCTATACACCTCATAAAAGAAGGTCGATGTATGTAATTAATGTATAAAATCATTAACCATTAATTATAAAAAATTATTAACAATAAAATTCATCATAAATCATAAGTATTATAAAAAATATTACTTTCTATGATTTTAAAATAATTCACTTTGATCATTATGTCTCCCACCAAAGCATTGTGTCAGAGATTAAAAAGGATTTTATTTAATTAAACCATCACTAAAATTAAAAAATAAATAAAAATAAAAATATTAAATTAACTAGATTCAATAAAAAATATACATTAATTATTAACCTCTTCTTATCTGTATATAAAAATGTTAGACAAATTAAAACCAAGAGAGTGAAATTTTGGAATTTTTAAAACTTAAAATAATATAAATGTTATTATAAAATGAAAATGGAACAAAAATTAAGTATATTAAATTATTGTAAGTATATGGTTGAATTAATCTCAAATAGTGGAATATATTCTAGATTGGGTATGATTTTTAGACCTTATCACATAGTACTAACATGGTTTAACCTATTTTACCCTTACTGAGGGGAAAAATATTCCCCATGGTTATTATTCATAATGAAACAAACAAAAGGGACATAGATACCAATGATGAACCTAATAAGTCTACAAATTATATCAATATTTCAATATTTTATTTTTATATGTGGTAAAAAATCATTTTAATAAAAATACTTAAAATGTAATTATAAAACGTTGTTATCAAGAATGCATATTTAAGAGAGAAAATGATCTTATACTAAAATCAAGTATAATACAAAATTATAATTAATTAATTAGATTATATATAAAAAGTGGTTAATTGTTTTAATATGTGATTAAATTCAATTAAGAAGAAGACTTTTCAACGAAATGAAATGATAGTTTCCAACAATAATCATTTTCAAGAATTCAATAAAAATCAATCATTGCAGAAAAAAATTCAAGAAAATATATTTTTTATATGATGTTTTTAAAAAATATATACTTTTATTAGATACAATTTATAAATGTTATGAAAATTAATTATAATATTCCCTAAAAAAATTGGATGAAAAAATATTTTTCCAGCATAAAATGAATTTACTAAAAAATCATTGCTTATTTCAAAAGAATTTAACAATACATATGTATTCAGTTGGACTTATATATATAAATTTATATATATATATATATAATATAATTTTGTTACTCTTATTTATATGAACCAATTAAATATCCAATATATAACTATCACATTAAAATAATAATATTTTTATAGTATAATGCAATTCACATAGAGAACAGTTTTGTGTGTCTTGTATGTTATCGAATTAATACTTATATTTAAAATCATAGGGTGTTGTATTCTAAAACCGTTTAATAAATTTCTTCTACAATAATTTATCATAAACTTTTTAATCAAGATTTTTAAATTTTAAAATTACTTTTTTACCACATCTCAAAAAGTGTAGTTATAACCTTCATTGGTACAATTATTTGAACAAAGTGAATGATTATAAGAAAGTAAAGGACCAAAAAACATAAACTAATTAGATATGAAAAAACCATAAAATCATTTGATATTAGTATAATAAAATAGTGTTTTTATTACAAGATCATTTTCATTGAGTTAAGTAACTCCATTACTATGTAGACTAAGAATAGATTGAAATATACTACCCTTACATATAGAATTTTAACATCAAATCAATTTACACTATAATACCATCTTTTTCTCTAATTATGTGTGGTCAAGATTAATTTTTCAGTATTGAAGAACTAAAATCAACTTTCAATGGATCATATAACCCACAAAAGGTTAAGGAGTCATTCATTATATCTTTATATATATACCAAAACTGATATTGTGAGTATTACCTAAGATAATATCCAAAATATATAAAAATTCATATGAAGAAATAAAATAATTACCTTTGAATATTCCACAATAACACCGAGGGTTGAACTCTGATCGTTCCATAAATAAATAATCCTACATACAAAAATACATCAATAACCTCAAAAATGAAGAATTTTTTGACATAAATTTTTCTATCATACCCCTTATCTTATAGCCTTACAAATTTAACCATGTTCTACCCTAAAAAATATTTCATTTTTAACCACTTCAAAAATATAATGATAAATTATACATTTACCTAATAAAATGTCTCCAAAATTACGATTGATCAATTAAAAATCCCATTACTTAAAACCTCAAAAGTGGTTTTTACGTATTTAAACCAATGATAAAATATAAAGCTATAATACCATGATGGTATACAAAAATATTATGTCAACAACACATGTAATCATGTTAACCTTAATAGTTATCAATACCCTACTATGATACCAACTATAACAACCCCAAAAAAACTCTTATAACCAGTGTTAAAAATGAATATTTTTATTTCATTATTAGATAATGATAAAAAAGATAAAATTTCATCAATCTAAATCATACATCATCAAATGAAAATATCTGGTCACTTATATACCAAAGGAACTTTTATGTTATGTATTTTTTAGAATTAGGATAAACTACTATATAATAATACATGTGTCATTATGTGGGAATTTTTTTGACTATAACAAGATTTTATTATTCCTCATTATATCATCATAAACTTCCATAAAATAATTTACACATGAATCCTTCCAATGAAAAAAAATATTTTTCATTAATATTACATCATTTCAGAAATATAAAACATAATAAGGGTGACCTTAACCACTCAATATGTTTAAACATAAGATTTAACATTTGAATGTCACCAATGAATTTAATATGAGCATAAATGTATAATGACATATTAAAAGTTTATGAGAATAAAATAAGTGATTTAAAACCCATAAAAACATAGATCATAAATAATTAAACATGGTATAAAGTATTACCATAATACAAGAGTCAAATAAGTCAATAATCATGACCCAGATGAAAATAATATATAATCAAGGATTTATTAAAATAAATAACAAACATATAGAAATTGTGATGGTATCTTGGAACATCATTATCATATAACCCTTACACCACACTTATAAACTAAATTACAAACCCATTAAATTAAATAATCACTTTAGAGAAACATATAACTGGTAACTATAATTCATTAGCTGATTCATTGGAGGGATATAATTAACCCACCTATCCTTAGTTTTTATTGTAGCCACCCATACATTGTTTATCATAACTACCCATATTATGTTTATAATTGAATCAACCATAAATCATCCAAACACATGTCTACATAAAATATCATGAGTAAAACCAATTTTAATCATTCACTTTCTATACAATACTGTCGATTTTCCATTCATAACATGATTTAAATGAGGAAAATAGATTATTTTAAGAAAAAACAAATTTGACATAAACATAAACCATCTTAGAAAACAATATTTATGGAATAATTACAACATATTCCCATTAGATCATTATTAAAATAAAGTGTTTATTATTTTGACGGATATAAATACATTTATAATATCACTAAAATAATTATTGATGAAAATTCCCCATCCACTTTGAATACACACAATAATTTAAATGAATATAAAAATTAATACAAAAACATTTCTTTAAAGGAAACATATAAAGTTGTAATTGAAGATAGAAATCATTTATAATTCATAATAATTGGAGAATATGTTAATGTTGTAATCATCAAATCAAAAAAAATATTTACACATTTGGTAAAATGTACATTTTTTTAGAAAATTACAGGAATAATATTTCAAATATCATTGTAAAAATTCAGACATTGGTAAAAATAGATTTAAAAATTTATTGAAAATATTCAAAAACATTCTAGAAAATATTTTAGAAAACATGGATATGATAGGAAATGGTTTTTCGACCAAAAGAGGATAAATTCGGAAGTATTTTCAATAATACATTTCCTATATTAAAAAAATGTTGAATATGAAATTCTAAATAATATTAATGTGGTTTAAAAAACATATAATTTCAAAATAAATAGTAATTACTCACAAAAATCATCATTAAATAATGAAAAGATGATATAGAATCATGATAAATAGTTTTTTAAACCCAAATAATGGGAGTCTATTATAAAGAAGGGAAAGAGATCTAATCACCAAATTTATACAAGTTTATATGTTAAGATTATTTAATATTTTTTTGTATTGGAACTATAATAAATATCTAAATGAATTAATAATTAAATGGTCCATATATTGACAATATATATCAATTTAGTACAAATTACATACTTAATTTGGAAAAGGGAAAAAATAATTTATTCAATGGTTTCAAGGAGATAAATTTTTGAATGTTATATTTTTATCATTATTCACCATGAAATCCGTATGAAATTGCTATATGAAAAGGGTGTAATTAATCTTACAACATTAGATATTCCAATATTAGAACATAATGGCTCTATACGGATAATGGACATGAAATTTAATTAAATTGAAAATTAATATGAAAATAGTATAATTTTAAATTGATACTCAACCCAATTTCTTGGAATCCATAACCATTCATGGGACGAAATGTTCTTTACTTATTAGTTTTCCAAAATCGAAAAGGTTCCATTTAATTATCACTAGGATATTGAAATCTAATAACATTTAGAGTATATATTTCCCAAATTTCTAAAATTTTCAACTCTAAATCATTCAACTCAATGAAATAAATAATGACTAAATTAATTATGATTTATTTAAATAATGGGAATCATGATTCTCCATAAGATGAAATGTTTTCTTAAATTAAAATAATAAACATTGGAAATTTATAGTGGGCTAAGACCACTCATCCCTCACTATGAATCCCCATTCCCCAATAACATGAAAATCCATCATTTCTAGATAATCACAAAAAAGTGGAACTGGTTTATATAGAAATAATATAGTCTAATGATCATGTATCAAAATGTATCTCTCAAAAAATATGGTTTCATTGTGTTAATCTAGATTTTAACATTGAATAACCTATGAAGGGTTGGGATCATACTCGATTTAATTCAAGAAAATTTTAAATTTAATAAATAGAAGTCAAATTAAGAGGTAAATATATTCATAACTTGGAATATAAATATTAATAATTAGTCTCAAATAGATTGAAATATCTTATCATGGTCATACATTTCTTCCCAACTCATTTATTTCCTAGTCAAGGTGAGTGTCTGTAAATATCTCAAACACCAACCATGAATTACCATGGTCATCTATAATGATCAATGTAATAATATTGATTGATAGTTTAATGATTTAGTCCAAATCAATGTGATTTGTTCAATAATATATTTCATTATACTATATCTCATGAATGAATCATAACCTACCTTAGTCCTATAAAATGTGGGATGACATGAATTTCAATAAAAAAATCTATAAAAGGGTCCATCATGATAAAGGTGGTTTTATATTATTATTAGAATATTTAATAATTAAAAATTTACTCCTAAATGAAGCATTTAGTTGATGTTCACTTTCATATAAAATATTTCCATGAACCTAAATTTTTGACACCATCTAACCATTAATTAATGGATTATATGAACGGATAAAATAAAAGTAATTTTCCATATGATGAACTCCATGATATTGCATAATCACCACCATTTATTTCATTACAATATAATTTTCTACAAAAATATTTATGATAGAATGAAATAGAGATTATTTATACTTACAATAAACAATCACCCATATTTATTTCCATTAAAATGAAAGTCATGGTAATCTAATATCATTGTCCATAAATACCTAATTATAAATTAATGTAAAAATTATAAGGTTTTATAAAAAAAGGATAAGTTTTTAATATTGAACCTTAACTTTTCAAAAATGAAGGTTATAGAAAACATATCCATAATTTATGTCATGGAAACTAAGACACACATACTAGTTTTTTATTTCCTCATTCACTTTTGTTTAAACTGGATATACATCCTAATTTTAATTTTAGTAAAAGTATAACAATTCCTATCAAAAGGGAGTATGGACTTTGAATTATATACTAAAAAATTAATTCTTTCATAAGACTTATAAAAACAAGAATTAGTCCCCTACCATTTTAATTTGCTATTTTCTTCTATGAATAGAAATTAAAATATAATTCCATGTAAATATGATAATCATGGAATGAGTGGATTCAAAAATAGATAATGATGTGTGATTACCCACTCCTTTTTCATCTATATTACATTATACAAAAATAATCATTAATTAATATTCATTATATGATTTTTTGACCACCTACACTATCGAAATTCTGTGGAGAACATATCATCCCACATTTCATTTACAAGTTGTATAAACTATATCAAAATATGAAGCCTATACCTATGCATCCCATAAATTTTCTTGAGTTATAACTTTTATAATAAAAAATATAATTTATACATTTGGTGTTTGTATTGAAATTAAACATATACCTAAGGATATAGTGTCACAAATATTTATGATCATACATTACTAGTTCTAATTCATTATCATTGGGTGGGATAATTCATTTATTGTGGATCTAAAAATAGAGTACAATAAACTATTACAAGATCCTTCAATATGAGAACAAGACACAATCACAAAACTAATTCATCATAATTATTTGTGTAAGCATGTACTAGTCAAAGTGATTTTAAAATTAATGTTCCTTTCAATATATTACATGGAATATTTAATTATTTATAACATAATAAACTCTATATAAACATTACTCCCTTCTATGTAAATGAAATTAATAGATAATCAATCATTTAGAAATAACAAATTCATAACATTGAGAAATATACAAATCATTAAAACATCATATTTCAAAAAACATCTTTGGATTATCACATGAAATAAAAATAAAAAAAACTCTTTTAATTCTATATATATTACCTTATTTTAGAACATGAATTCATTGGACATGACATTTAAAATATTTAATTAGCGTTTTTTTATTATTTTTTATAACATTTGTTCCACAATATTCCCTAATATAGTCTCATAATGATTACATTTCTAAAAAATACATTTAAAAAATATATTATATCATTTATAATCATTACAGAAATGGTTTGGAGTAATTCATAGAAGACATGATTCATCGTATCCATGATGTCCTCAAGAGAGTTTTTATGACCAATGTGAATCACAAGATAATGATCATACATTTTCTGGAGTTACAAGGTGGTTGTATTAACGATAGACTAATTAAAATCATCATGTGATATCATGTCCTGATGAAAATTTTATAAAACCAACACCATATTCTAAGAAGATAAAATGCAATATCAATTTGAGGAGAATGACATGTATACTTCATAGTCACATGGTTGATCACACAATAAGAAAACATATGTCAGTTACCCCATCAAAAATATTTTAAAATTGGTCCATAGAAGCTACATGATACAAACTAAATTTAATGAAAC
Source organism: Viscum album (assembly GCA_963277665.1). NCBI lineage: Eukaryota > Viridiplantae > Streptophyta > Magnoliopsida > Santalales > Viscaceae > Viscum > Viscum album. The sequence continues at coordinate 154,259,705 of OY728144.1, read as the reverse complement.
CCCTAATTTTTATATTTCTTAAATAATGTTTCAGTTACTCTAAATCAACTAAATCTTTATTATGTTACGTTATGAAATTGGGGGGTCTTCATTTAATGAAAAATAAACAAGTATTTTACTGTTATCTCATGGGTAAATAAAAATTAATCATTAGTAAATAGTTATGGATATCTATTCACCATAAATATAGTATATTTCATGTATTTTTCTACAAAAAAATCCAAAAGAAAACTCAATCACTATTTAAACATAGTACCAAAATCCAGAGAAAATATATTTTTCCTTCCTGTCATGGATCCGAATCACTTTGAAATGTATCAGTATTACTATAATTCAATATAAACACAAAATTTTTCTAATTTAAACTAATATATACCTATAATAAAACCATACATTTCATTCCTTGAATAATATTAATAAAATGTAAGTTCATGATGAAGAAGTCCCATATACTTTCATAATCACAAACCATCCTACAGAATAAAGGAAACCATAACCAATAAGGTTTATTCTCCTCCAAAGTAGTTCCAAATTATTTATTATAATGTTTATATAAAATTTTAATACATATATGATAGTATATTTCCTATGACATTAATGAATAAAAATTAATATTGTCAAATAAGGATTCAATGAAGATAAAATAGAGACAGTACCTCAAAAAATATCATAGTTGTTGTCTGATTCTATAATTGATTTTGGTAAAACATATAATCACCAAAATTTTAGATAACCTGGTGATATCAAACAAGTATTTAAGCCTATATATATGAAAAACTACCAATTTGAATTTTAATTTCACACTTTATCTCTCTATGATACAATGAACAAAAGTTTTTACATATATGATTGCAGGAGACCCTACGAGGAGATTAATGTATCAATGATACATTGGGTGTATGATGTCTATAAAACATCAATATATTGAAACATAGAAACTTTTTATAGAACTCTACAATGGATACATAAAAATTTAGTCTTTAATTATCATATTTACCTCTTTGATTGAACATAAATGGCCTTTTCCAGATAAATATGGGAAAAATAGTGTGACATAACCATTTATAACATCCACTACCTTTCTTCATAAATTTATTATACTCATTATCTGACCTAATTAGGTTCTATTAAAATGGTCGGAATGAAACTAGGTGATATTATTTGGATTTACTATCAATTAAAATTAATGATATTTTCCTTTGATGGAGATAATGGACATGTATTTCAATGATGTAGATGATAAAAATCATAATTATCCTTAGATTAATATTGTGGTAAGTGAATAAGATTACCATAAGGGGAATCAAACATGGTGAATGTGGAATTAAATTGAAAAAAAATAGAAATTATTGTTGAGGAGGATCATGAAAAATATGGTGTGGAATTATTTGATCCATCACTGTGAGTATTTAGAGGACATTAGAAAGAAGGGAAGCAATACAATTATAAGACTAATAATCGAGGTCATCAAAAATTAATCATGAATAATAATGAACATTCATTATATAGATATTTAATATGTTAAACTATTTATATTTCAGTATATTATAGATATTTAAGTATTGTGAGCATCTCTGGTGTTATTTTTAAAAGGCTAGCAGAAGTCTATTAAAGGAATTGTATATCAGGCTGTAATAGTGAACCTTATAAAATATTTTATTCCATATATGAGTAATCTTTGGTTACATTTTATTAATTATTAAGACATAATATTCAAAGATTAATTGGATCACTATAATGTTAACAATGATTGAGTATAAGAATCCAGTGTAAGAATAGTGGTGCACAATGAAATAAGTGAATCTACCATAACATGAAATTCATAAGAGTAAATTAGAGTATATAAATATAATCATGAAATTAATGAGTAAATGTGATAATATAAAACAAATAACATTCCAAATGATCTTATATACTATTAAATGAGGTATGCGAAATCATGACAATAATAAACTTGTATACGAAAAACTCATCGATGTGTAACAATAGAATCATGGAGTTCTATCACACAATAGGTAACATTATGCTACTATGGGAGATGAATCAAAATACATGGTTGGTGATGTGAGTACTGAAAAATATATGTAAGTTCTAGTGATTGGTCATTGAATTTTTAGTTTACTTCTTCTTAGGGAGGTTCGTGTGACGACATGGAAGCATCACCATAACTAGGAGAGATTTAAGAATGACCACACTATGATAAGGTTATGAAAGAATTTAAGGTCCTATTAAAGTACTAATCTATAAATATTTCATTTAAATGGATTCATATATTTTTACAACAAATAATTACTTCACATTATAATATGTCTCATGCTTGAGGTGATTTTGAAATTTTTAATTATGATCTTATCGTAATTTTAAATGGGAACATTATATATTTCCAGGGTCAACTATTGTTAAATGATGTCACAATAGTGGATGAGATGTTGTCATAAATTTTATAATGTCAAAGGGAATCAAATAATGATAAATTTTATCATGTTCTAATAAAATAGTTTTTAATATATCATGAATATTGTGGTTTAATTGAAAAAAGGGGAGAGTTGGTTTGAGATTCTTGGGATTAACTTGACTTGTTATGGATAATTATAATCACTGTAATTAAATGGGACACATGATTCAATATCATAGGATTACATGGAGAAATATTAATCCTTATCATCTAATTAGGTGTTGTATTACATAAAAAACTTACCAAAATAGTTCTGAAAAAAATTCATGAAAATGGATATCTTGATTTAAAGGGATGAAGAGAGGAATTGAAGTATCTATATTAATGAATTGGATTTACAAATAGAATAATGCTTGAATGTGTTATCTAGCATCATGTAAAAAATATAATAATATAGAATAACATTAATGAAACCATTTTTTTAAAAGATATAGTATAATAAGCTTGAATTCAGTATGATTTCATTATCATATTAAGGATGGAATTTCTATTATTGTGTTCACTTGTAAGACAAATAATTATCCCTCACATTTAGAGTAAATTATCTTATTTCATTGGGTAAAATGACTGAAGTGTTTACAAGGTGTTGATATCATCTAGGTTTAGAGGATTAGAAGTGACTAAGTGTATTTTATAAAATTATTCATTCTAAAATAAAATATATAATGTGTTACACCAACCTATTCTGATTTATAGTAGTGCATAATGACTATAATTTTATAGAGTGGCCCTCAAGTCTATAAACTGATGATGCGTATCTCGAACTAGCCTAGATTCCAAGGTAACCTAGTGCCCAATATAGAACAGACATGGCTTGATCGGTGTTCGTTAACCCTACGGGTTGGTGACTATCGCCTGACATCATCCAAGATAAAAAAGGGAATGAATTTTTCACAAAATAATGGAAGATAAAAGATACAAGGCAGTATTCACAAAACTCTAAAGGGATAAATTACTAGAAACCAAAATGGTATAACAAAAACCCAAAATAATACATCATAAAATTAATCAACATCTATAAATAAAAACTCAATCTTCCTAAAAGAGAAATCACTCCAATCCCAAAGGATCATGAGTATCCACCTCCTCCAAGAGGTGTTTTCCCTTTTATCATACTTATAAGAAGGAAATCTACAAATTCCAGATAAAAAATATAGGTTTTGAGATATAATTCTCAGTAGGGTCTTCACATGTGTTCTATAACTAATTACAAAATAATCAAACATATAATTCCTTAAATTTTTGATTAAACAGATCATTGAAATACACTTTCCTATTTAAAAAAAATTATTTATTTACAAAATTATGGAATACATTTCCAACATGGATTAAATAAAAACATTATATAAAATACTCTATGTAAATCAAGTGGCATGAAGAAAATAGGTCCATTAATATTGTAATATATATATATATCAAAACAATCACAACAAACTCCATGGTCATCTACCCTTTATTATGACAGTTTCTAGTTATTAGATCCTCACAGATATCATATTAGTGATCCAGTAAAATATGGATACATAGATCCCTCGTCCTCAAGCTAAATACGACTCATCAACATCACATGATGTATTATATCTGACTAAGTATATGTTTGATAGATTTTTATTTTTTTAATACATTTCTATGGGATAATCATCTGAACATGATTTTCCCAATTAAACCACTAAATACTCAGGATCTCATGTGCTCAATAAATCAATCAAAAATGGGGAATTCATTGATTATAAAATTTTCATTTTCAGTAGCCAATTCATTTTCAAAACCAAAACGTTTATTTTTCATTTCATACCTTTTCAAAATAGAACCAACTAATGTTTTTTATCAATTAAATTTAATCCTTTTAATAAAATCAATCCTCAAATCATTTCATAAATTCCATCAATTTTGAAATATGACCCAAAAACCATACCATATCAATTTGAAATTCCAATTCACATAAAATGGGTTTTTCATAAATAAATTGAAATATAATTCAAACAATACAAAAATCAAGGTCTAATTATATGGAAATATCAAATGGAACCACCTACCTTTAATCCCTAAATCACATCCCCAAACACCTATAATTGTATTTTCCAATGAATAATGAAGGGATTAGAGATAAAGAAATAAAAACTAGAATCAAGATTCAATTTAACAGAGTTTAGATCCATCAAAAAAATGATTATCTAACACTCTCTAAGGAGGATGGAAATACAAAGTGGTGTAATACACATGAGAGGAGATTTACTTACCCATAGTATATCGAATGAGATCTTCCACAGTTAAATCTACCAATGGATGGATTTAGAATATACAAAATTGGTTCATGAGATCCCCAAAATCCTAATAAATAAAGTTAGGTTGATTGAGGTTTGAGAAATGGTTAAAAATGGGGTTCATGACATTTTAAAAAAAATAAAAATAAAAGGTCCCACATACACAGTTAGCTGGGTAGGGTCGCATGGATATACAAGCTATGAACCCTAACAATGCACCCTTATACTGTGGTTAACCGTTTCTAAAAGTTTGTTTTAGGTTTTTTCAAACAATGAACTACCTACTAAAACACTCACTTTCCAAGGTAACATGGTTTTCACTAGAGGGGCGTAACATTTAGGGAAAACATGTTCCAACTGTGAACAGCCCAAAAAGCCTCCAAAATGTTCCATCTTCCTCCTGAAACAACTTGATACATGAACCATCCAATGAATGGTCAAATGGAGCGTCAAGAAGTACCGAAAAAAAAATTAATAGCATTTAACAAACTCCCATGAATAGAAACATTTTCCCCAAAATTCCTATCAAGAAGTTTCTATATTGAAAAGATGGTGGCACTAGTCTCTTATTAGTGACTCATTCTTTGAAGTCTCATTTGAATCATAATTTTATTTCGGTTACACATAGACCAATGGTTTCATCTTCCCATGAAGTACCTTTATATAAAAATAAATTTTCCGGTCTTGGTGCTTAGTCCGGAATAAATTATCCCCAACCTCAAGATCACTCCACCACAAAACATTTGATGGATTAGAACGATACTTTAATAGGTGAGATACATGGAATATTTTATGTACCAATTTCATGTTTTTTTGAAGTTCAGTATGTTAATCCAATTTATCCAACTTCTCAACAGCCTCAAAAATTCCCACAAAACAAGGATAAATATTCCCATGTACCTGGTCCTTTGATAACCCATGCGAGGTCAAAATTTCAAGTGAAAATGGTAACCAATTGAAGAATCCAATAGTCCAAAATGATGATCAGCATCAGATTTATACTGGCTTTGTGCTATTAATATTCGTTATCAAATCAACTGAATCATTTCTAACATCTCCTCGAGAAAGCTTCGTCTAACCAAGGAACTTTCACCAATCCCTAACCAATAATGTAGATATTAATATGTTTAGCAATATGATGCCTCAAAAGGAACCATTTTGATCGAGGATTGTTAACTATATTATAATCAAACTCAACCAACCCCAAATGGTCATCCTAAGATCAACCAAAATATAAGTCATAGGAACAAAGCATATCCTCAATAATATATATAGCCCTATTTTTATATATATCCATACGAGAATGGTATGTTATACTCAAAAAACCTTAAGATACACTCTAAACATGAAGGCCACTCCCAAAGTGTGGCGTTAAAAGGGGGTCCCAACCAAAGACTATAGAATATTGATCTCCATGAAAATAAAAAATCAATTTTATATAGATATATCCCAACAACTCAACATTGGATGTATAGTGAATGGGTATAAGTTATGATTATTTTTTTATCCTACATATCACAACCCATTTCAAATTATTCTTCTGTAGGACCCCGGGACACCCTGAGAGGGGAGGGGTGAATCAGGGTGGCAACTTTTTCTTCTTTAAGTTGTGGATCTTGTTCCCACGTTGGTAGGAACTACTTAAACCCGTATGATGGATATGATCAGCAATTAAATATTCACATGCAGAGACAGATGACACATCTATTTTTACTTGGTTCACCACTAAGGGCTACGTCCAAGGAGTATACGCCGACAGGTTTCCGGTCGTACCTAAATCCACTATGCTTCACTAGCTGCGGATACAAATGTTCGGGTACAGACACTCTGTCCCAGGCTCACTACCTTTACAATTGTTCACGGATAGCTCACTGCGTCCCTCGGGTCACTCCTGTTGACTCCCCCTGGCTCACTACCGTTGGTGAAGTCCCACTCAGTTTATAGACATGAAGGTCTCTTTAATAGGTGTGCATTGAAGTTCTTCGTCTCCTGTTCAGCATGAGACTTTGCTTGCATCAGGGTTCTGAGTTGATGCTCTTTATAGTTCAATCGTTCTTCTTTAGTGCAATGACTGAATGCACTAGATCCCCTTGTCTTCGTTTGCCTGAATCACAACCACTTATGTGATTTCTCAATAAATTATGTTCAGCTTACTCGACATTCGTCAGAATCAATTCACCATGTATGCATGAGATCATGCATGTATCATTTAGATTTCTTCTTCAATCTCTCTTTGCACCGAAAGTATCAGGCAATATTTAGCTCTTGTGCAGCTTCAGAAAGGCGGGCGTGCTTTAAAAATATTTGGCTCTCCTTTTTCAAGCTCGGCGCGCAAGTCTCCATCTGGCGCGCAAGTATAAAATGGCGTGCAAGTTTCTCCAAAGCACCTGCACGACTCTGCCTTCTTGAACTTCAAACCTGCGCGACTCACTTCCTTCCTTTCCCAAATCACCTGGGGCGCTCAACCATCAGTCGGTGTGCAACCTCTACTTGCACGACCCAACTACCACTTGCGTGGTTCAACCACCAGCGCGACGAGAGCTCGAACAATCTCAAAGTATTGAGCTCCGTAAGAAATGAGGAGGGGTGGTCCAGTATTTATAGGCAAACTGGACCCCTTGCGCGGCGGCGTGCAAGTAATCCATCGGCGCGCAAGTCTCGGCCCCTATTAGGCACTTGCGCGATCAACATCCAAACTTTCGCGAACATCTTGCCTTTGCCAAATTTGGATCTTCTGATCTCGAAAACATATAGCGCGCAAGTTTCCTATACTCCAAGAGTATGGCGCGCAAGTCCCTTTGCCAAAATCACTCTTCTTCATTTGTTGATTTTGAGGCCCTGAAATTTGGCAAACACTGGAAAACGGCGCCACCTTGTATCTGCTCTTTTTGTACCGCCTCCAGATCATTCATTGCTCTGTCGATGTTCTTGAATCAAATATAGATCGTTGACCACAACTCTTGAACTCGACATGTCACCCTGGAATCTCCTTTGTCAATAAATTTGTATGTCGTTTGTTTGCTTTGTCGACAAGCACGATCACCTCAACAACACTTCTTCTTGGTGATCTCTATCCTTTAGCAACTCTTTTTCTTTTATCACAAACTCCACCATTGTGATATGTATTCTTTGAAGGAACAGCTTTAGTACCATCATCTTCTATGACAGTGTGATGTGCATGGCCATTTCATAAGTCAACTCATTGGCACATTTCCTCCTTCATCAACCGTCATGATCAACTTCATGCAAACCATGTGATTCAATCCGTCAAGAAGTCTCTAGCATGGTTCTCACACAATCATGAGTAATTGCATGGTCTTCATCAAAACCCATTGTTCTCATGCAATAATGAGGAATTGCATGGTCTTCATCAAAGCCCATGGTTCTTATGCAATAAGGAGGAATTGCATGGTCTTCATCCTTGGATGGATTACTCATCACATTCTTCATTGTTGTAAACAATGTATCACCTTTGACACATGTTCTTTGAACTTAAGATCAGCACAACAATCATCTGAATCACTACTCCTCTACTTCATCGGAGTACTTCATGATCTCCCTCATTGTGAGCTTCCATTCCTCCATTTTGTTGGAGTACTTCTTGATCTCTTTCATTTTGATATTCCATTGACAACTATTGACAACAAATACAATCCTATACACAAAGTGGTTCCAACAATCTCCCCCTTTGTATTTTGTTGTCAATACCTTATACATCTTCTGAAATGAATTTTTCAATGTCAAAATGAGAATCTTCAATTCAATCAACTTTTCTTTTCAAACGTTCATTTCACTTTCTCTCCCCCTTATTGACAAGAAATACAAAGCACATGGTAGGGAGGGTATCAATCCACACTTAAGCAATGTTTCATTAATCATTTCACTCTAAGTCTACTTGAGCAATGCTCGATGTAGAAAACAAGAGGATTTGATTAAGTCAACAAGGCTGTCCATTATCCACAGATCATGATACCAACATGAGATGATAACTCATGTAACTTGTCTTCAAGGGTTTACCACTTTAATTCCAGGTAGAAGAAGATCTACTATGATAGAGAATAATCAACCTGAAACTCCTACACTCACATCAGCAAATAGATTAAAAACATTCAAGTGCAATCGCCAGGATAAGTGACCTTGGGGAACTTCCATTCTCTTTATGTCACTGATCAATTCAGTTACTCCCCCTTTGTAAAATAATCTTTGATCTGAGTAACCAAGGGATAGAGATTGAGAAATGACAGACCATCTCCATTGGTTTGTTCTTCAAGAGATTCACAGAATAACTTCTTTTGAGTCCACCTGGAGTTGATATTGATTGAAATAGTGATTATGGATTCTTCTTCATTTTTCTCCCCCTCAAGGGAAAAACTCCTCATCATCTTCATCAAGAGTGATCCTTCATCGTCATAATCTTTGAATATCAATTGAATAATCTACTAAGGATGGAAACTTCTTCAGCTTGGCTATCAAGAGTTGACAGTATTCACTACTTCTCAGTTTCTCCCCCTGAGAGCATGCTTCACCTTCAATTCCCTGCATTATTAGCACAAATACAATACACAAATGATTACAGGAATAAGGTGGTTATTTCTTGCTTCGTCAAGAAGACTTTCTTGGTTGAGGTTCTTTTCTCAACCAAGTTCCTCTGTTCACTCCAGTCTTCATTCCTGCACATTTGAACATGTGTTCTGACATCTGTGGGTGTGGCATGGCTCTGTTCACATTCTCTTCTGCTTTGTGTGGAGAATTGTTCTGCTTAGAAGCCATCATGAATGATACATTCTTACTCCTCTTAAGGACTGCTTCTTGCTCTGGTATTAAGGTTAGGCAACCTTTTGCAATGTGACCAGACTTCTTGCATCTCTCACACAGAACTTCTTTGACACGTGTGTTTCTCTTTGTTTGCAATCTCTACTGCACTGTGTCTTCATCATGTGAAAGTTTTCCTTTTCCTTTGTCACCAACCCTGGCCTTTTCATCTTCAAGTTTCCTCATTCGTTTCAAATCTTCTGGCCAGATGACCAATATGTCATTTGGAACTTTTGCAGCTGGTTTAGGTCTTCCACATGGGTTCATCCGAGATTCATCCCACTTAGTGTTTCTTTTGGATGAATGACCCTTCAATTTCATGGATCTAAAATCCTGGGTCTTCTCAGCTTCCCTACTTGAGATCTTCTTGGGGAAGTGTGTGTTCACAACATTCTTCTGATTTCCCCCCAAGGTACTTTCTTCATACTTGGATGGCTTGTGTGGTCTTCTGTTCTTATCAGCTCTGGATATCTGTTGACCAAGGCATGCACCATTCTTGTGACCACTGTCATTGAATACATCATAGATGTTATCAAGAATTCCAAATCTGTTGGCTGTAAATAGATGCTTCTGGGCCTGCTGATGTTGCTTCTTTTTCTCTGGCATCCTTCTCTTTGATATAGGCATTCTCTGTTCTTTTCCATGTAAGGGATTATAAAGACAATCCAGTGCACAGTGCCCAAATCTGTTGCAGCACCAACATTGACCCACAAATCTTTTCTTCTTTGTGTCTTCTGAATTAAGTTGTTGGGCCATCTGCTTAATTTTTTGTGCTATATTTGAGGAAGAAGCTTCCTCCTTTTTCTTCCTATCCACCCTAGTCATGGTGTTAGGTTTATTCTTCTCACCGATCCTCATCCATACTTGTTTAGAGCTTTTCTTCCCACCCGCACTGATTGTCGGAGTGTATATAGAAACATGAGTGCAAGATGGTCTGGATGGTACCTTCACTTTCTCAGTTGCCTGTGATAGATCAATGAGCGAAGTCATGATCTTCTTATCACATGTTGGAGGTCTTTTGACAATAGAATCCTCCATTGAGCATTGAGTACCGGTAGCAACTGATTCTTGATGTGGATAATCAAGAGTAGTCATAATCATCTTGTCACATGTTGGAGGCATTTTAGCTTTAGACTCCTCCAACGAACATTGAGTGCAAGCATCACTCATTTCATTCTTTTGTGAAGTCTCAATATGTGTGTTCTCAATCTTGGTCAATTGAGATTCCAATTTTTGACCCACAATATTGAGGATGATCTTCTGATCTTCAATCGTGATCATCTTCTCTTCACAATTCTTCTTCAACCTTTCAACCTCATCTTCATGCATCTTAACTTTGTTTTGTAACAAAGAGTCAAGTTCCATGAATTTAATGGATGTTTCTTCCAAACAAAAATTCTTGACTTCATTGTTCTTCTTCAGCTCATCTTCAAGTGCATGGATCCGTTCTTCCAGAGTATTGCTGACTTCACCTTTTTCATCAAGGGCTTTCACCCGTTTGGTGAGCTTCATACTTTCCATAATTTTTCCTTCCAACCCCTTTTCCATATTGTCTGCTTCCCTTTCAAGTCGAGTGATCTCAATCTTCATAGATTGGAATAGGATACAAATAATCGCAACCCTTTCTTCAGGAATATCATGCAGATATTTTTTGAGTTTTTCCTGAAAGCTTGAATAGGGGGTGTCATCCTTTCCTCTGGATGAGTTCTGAGCCACCTGCTTGATACTTTCCAAGACTAATGTTTCTTCACTATTGGAATGGCATGGAGAATAAGACACTGCATCTTCTTTGGATGTGGGGGACTTCTTCATCATCTTCTTCTCTTTATTTTTCCTATTTATCAAAGTCTTGGTGGATATAGATTTCTGCTCAGAAATGACTGTGTCATTATCAAGACTGCTCTTCATTGTTGACTCAAGGAAAGAAACTCAAATCCTCTTCTCAAAAGAATTACTGGAGAATATCCAACATACGCTAACCTTTCCCTCTGATACCACTTTTAGGATCCCAGGACACCCTGAGAGGGGAGGGGTGAATCAGGGTGGAAACTTTTTCTTCTTTAAGTTGTGGATCTTGTTCCCACGTTGGTAGGAACTACTTAAACCTTTATGATGGATATGATCAGCAATTAAACATTCACATGCATAGACAGATGACACAGCTATTTCTACTTGGTTCACCACAAAGGGCTACGTCCAAGGAGTATACGCTGACAGGTTACCGGTCGTACCAAAATCCACTATGCTTCACTAGCTGCGGATACAAATGTTCGGGTACAGACACTTTGTCCCAGGATCACTGCCTTTACAATTGTTCAGGGATAGCTCACTGCGTCCCTCGGGTCACTCCCGTTGACTCCCCCTAGCTCACTACCGTTGGTGAAGTCCCAGTCAGTTTATAGACGTGAAGGTCTCTTTAATAGGTGTGCATTGAAGTTCTTCGTCTCCTGTTCAGCATGAGACATTGCTTGCATCAGGGTTCAGAGTTGATGCTCTTTATAGTTCAATCATTCTTCTTTAGTGCAATGACTGAATGCACTAGATCCCCTTTTCTTCATTTGCCTGAATCACAACCACTTATGTGATTTCTCAATAAATGATGTTCAGCTTACTCGACATTCGTCAGAATCAATTCACCATGTATGCATGAGATCATGCATGTATCATTTAGATTTCTTCTTCAATCTGGCTTTGCACCGAAAGTATCAGGCAATCTTTAGCTCTTGTGTAGCTCCAGAAAGGGGGCGTGCTTCAACAATATTTGGCTCTCCTTTTTCAAGCCCGGCGTGCAAGTCTCCATCTGGCGCGCAAGTCTTAGGCGCGCAAGTATAAACTGGCGTGCAAGTGTCTCCAAAGCACCTGCGCGACTCTGCCTTCTTGAACTTCAAACCTGCGCGACTCACTTCCTTCCTTGCCCAAATCACCTGGGGTGCTCAACCATCAGTCGGTGCGCAACCTCTACTTGCGCGACCCAACTACCACTTGTGCGGTTCAACCACCAGCACGACGAGAGCTCGAACAATCTCAAAGTCTTGAGGTCCGTAAGAAATGAGGAGGGGTGGTCCAGTATTTATAGGCAAACTAGACCCCATGCGCGGCGGCGTGCAAGTCATCCATCGGCGCGCAAGTCTCGGCCCCTATTAGGCACTTGCGCGATCAACATCCAAACTTGTGCGAACATCTTGCCTTTTCCAAATTTGGATCTTCTGATCTCGAAAACATATGGCGCGCAAGTTTCCTATCCTCCAAGAGTATGGCGCGCAAGTCCCTTTGCCAAAATCACTCTTCTTCATTTGTTGATTTTGAGGCCCTGAAATTTGGCAAACACTGGAAAACGGCGCCACCTTGTATCTGCTCTTTTTGTACCGCCTCCAGATCATTCATTGCTCTGTCGATGTTCTTGAATCAAACATAGATCATTGACCACAACTCTTGAACTCGACATGTCACCATGGAATCTCCTTTTTCAACAAATTTGTATGTCGTTTGTTTGCTTTGTCGACAAGCACGATCACCTCAACAACACTTCTTCTTGGTGATCTGTATCCTTCAGCAACTCTTTTGCTTTTATCACAAACTCCACCATTGTGATATGTATTCTTTGAAGGAACAGCTTTAGTACCATCATCTTATATGACAGTGTGATGTGCATGGCCAGTTCATAAGTCAACTCCTTGGCACATTGCCTCCTTCATCAACCGTCATGATCAACTTCATGCAAACCATGTGATTCAATCCGTCAAGAAGTCTCTAGCATGGTTCTCACACAATCATGAGTAATTGCATGGTCTTCATCAAAACCCATTGTTCTCATGCAATAATGAGGAATTTCATGGTCTTCATGTAACGCCCCGACCCCAGCTACCCAGAGTCGGTGCATTACTTCGTAACATAGGCATGATCACAAAAGATCAAGTCTCGAAAGACCGATTAGTTTAGTAGCCTTGGAAACACTAGATACATTCATAAGTCTTTCATTACATCAAAAAGTGAAAAACTACAATAACAAAGTCTCCATAGTCCACACTCATATCCTCTTCTGACTATCCCTGCAGGTCATTCATAAAATACTTCTTCACATCCTGGAAAATATTAAAACATTGAAAGGGGTGAGCTCAGATGCTCAGTAAGGATAACAATAATGCGGAAGCTTTCATAAATAAACATTAACATTTAAGGCAATGTATAACTAAAACAAAAGCCTTTTAAACATGAACTTCAACATAATATGGCAAAAGTAAAATGAGATAATGCCATTTACTTCTTCACATGGATATTCTACTGGTCGAATAATCACATGCAATATCAATAACCACTTTCATAATGATGGAATGCATAATGCCAGACTATCTTAACCACGTAGTCAAGGCCTCGTGCCAAGACCACAAATAATATTTTGTCAAGGCCTTGTGCCAAGACACTGGTTTGTCTCATGAGACCTGCCGATGCATCGAGGAGCTATAGCGGGCTCCACCCGTCACTTATTAAGTCCAATGCATTCCTCATATGAATAGGTTTAAACATATCATAAACCATAACATAATTGTATCACATAAAACATGCATAAAGGAAACATAACATTTCCACATTTCAATCACAAGATATCAATACAGCACATTGATATAATAAAAACGCTTTCAAAACCATTTTCAATACCAAAATAAAAGAAAGTTAAAACTTTGTATTTATTTTTCATTAAAAAAAAGATGGCTTATAGAGGAAGCCGAAACTCAAATAACGGTCACGACGGCGGAGTAGTCGTTGTCGCCGCATAAGTACGGAAAGAAAAACATTCCCTTTTTGTCGTTTAGTAAAATGATTCGTATAAAAAAGATTCCTTTTGAATAAACATGAAAGTCAAAGGGGTTTATACACCGTATAAAAGAAAGTTGTGTATAAAGCCAAATATGCCTCAATGAAAGGAGATTGAGACAAAGTCCTTAAAAAGATCATTTTTAAAATAAAATAGATCTATTATGTGTATTCACTATAGGTACACATAAAGAAAGTAAAAATACAAAATAGGACATAATAATATCATGACATAATTTGAAAGTAGGAGATTAACCCAAAGAATGGAAGTTGGGTTAAGAAATTCCCTTACCTTGTGTCCGACTTGACTCAACCGTTCTTTAACCTCCTGAATAATAAACTAGAGTTAATATATACCTTATTAAGAACCATTCTCAATTTCATTATCCTTATTATATCACTTATTACAATGATATGATCATTATGTAATTATTTAAGTTAATAACGGTCGTTTTGTCGATCTTTGGTACTTGAGTCAAAAATAAACTTCTTATGATAACAAGTTGTTAATGTGGTGAAATATCCATTATATCCAGAATTATATTCATAATTTAGATGTCATATATGTCTTATATATCCAGTATATACATTCATTTATAATATTACGTAACATTTAGAGGTAAGAAATGAAATGCACCGTTCATGGAGACGGTAAGCCGTACGTACGCATGAACGCTACTTTCATTTCAATTTCATATTTAATGGAATGAAATCATAATGATATAAATGTATAATATAATTCCAGTATAATATAGTGTATAATACCATTTACTCCATCCTTTATACATCCCACATATGGCATTTACGATTCAAATCACTTTGAGGGGGCGGTAGTCCGCACTTCCTAAAATGAAATTATCGCGTTTTACCCATAATGGAAATCATAAAGTATGCCATAAATGAGAAATACAGAAGCATAAGTAAAACAAAAACATATTATATATCATATATAAAAATAGTGACATCTTAATGGCCACCTTTGAAGGTGTTATATGAGTGTTGAACAATCATCGCTTCGTGAGGCAGAAATTCGCCATCCACAGAAACCGTATGTTCTTTAACCATTAGATGTAGGTGTGTGTAAGTGTAGCTCGAATCCTTCTTATAACAACATCCTAGTATATTGAGGATACTGGTGTTGTTACAAAAGAAATGAATAAAAAGAGTTTAGGGGGTTGGAGAAGAAAAATAAAACAAAACAACATTATAAAAGACATTACCTCAAAATCGGGTAACTCTTTTTGATTTGAGCCAAAGGCTTCCTTGGGAAGAGTTCTGCCCAAAGTGAGGATTCTAGGAGTAAGAGAGGGATGTTGGGAGAGTATTTGGGCAGAGGTTGGCCGAGCCAAATGGCTTGAAGGTGTGAATAAGGTGGGAGAGGTGGGGGCCTTTTATAAGTGGAGAGGAGGGGCACTTTTGGAAAGTAATGAAATGTTACATTATTTCAAAATGCTTTTCGGATTCTAAAGGTCCCACATCTATATAATTCGAGGCTAAGGTGATAAGGTTTCGAAATATCTTCATCCAATAGGCTTTGGACAAGTGTAAGCCTCGGATTTTGCATTATCTTCTCATTTTATTTAAATCGTCAAATAATGATGTCATCGCTGCATCATTATTATGTCATAAATACTTTAATTTATTTAATGTCTAAAAATTATAAAACAAATACTATGATGTAGGAAATCTTTTTAGCTTTCCAATGACTATTTATAATCAAAATTTGGACTTGTATAACCCCAATTAAAAATTGTTTTAGTAGAACAATTTATGTTAGTGTCATTTTCACTTTAACATTAAATAAAAACTAATTTATGTCATTTCCCAACAAAAGTGGATCCATGGGGTCCCCAAGTTAGGCCATGGCTTGTCTTGGTCGGCCATGACTCAACCGATGAGGTTGGGACATGTTTCTAGGTCATTTAATATTATTAAAGTATTATCTATACCTTAAACTACACTAATTACCACTAATCGCGATTAAGAACTTAATAAGTTACTATTCACCAAAAAATTATTATAATCTCATTGAACCACATTTTACTTCTTAATGACAACCATGTATGTCGGATTTTTGAAAATCAAATCACAGAAGTGGTAATATTTCATTTAAACGAAAAATCAGTTATTTAACTACCACTTAGTGGTTTCACTATTCATCAAAAATTGAAGTTTCTCAGAACAATGCCAAAATTTCATCCTAAGCTATAATTGATATTCCGAATTCAAAAATGATGTCTATTTTACAAAATTCCAAACATATAAGTTGCATTAATTAATTTTATAATTAATTCCCGCTGTTACGACAAATAGCGTGTTTTCAAGAAACAATTTATATCAAAAGATTGGCAATTGTTTATGTCCAAATTCAATGTTAAATTAATTCTAATGACCACCATTGGATAAAATGGTAAAAATATATTCTAATTATACACTAAATCCACTCAATAGTATAACTTATCACTATAAATTATTTTGATTAAAAAAGTTGTTTTAAGTATTTTTCACTATTCATAAAAAATTAGAAGTTCTCAGAAAAATACCAAAAATTCAACATAGGCTAATTTCGATATTACGAATACAAAAATGAAGTCCATTTTGAAATATAAAATTTCTATAATTTTAAAAAGTGGTTATTACTATTCATAACGGCTAGTTTGATTTGTCGCGATGTTTTAGAACTCGAAGTTGCGTACAATGCAAGCTATTGTATTATTGAATGAGAAGCGTATCGTGGAAGCTCGGGGTGTTACATTCTCCCCTCCTTCAATAAATTGCGTCCTCGCAATTTGAAATTTTTCTTGGAAAATAAAAGGTTGAAAAGGGAAAATACCTTTGTGGAAAACCCACATCGGAAATAAGATTAATAAAATTTAGCCTTAATAAGAGGTAAATGGAAATAAGAAAGTCACCACCAAATTATAATCTCGATAAGGAGAACATTGGTGGCAATTAGAGACATATAATTGGAGGAAAAACGTAAATATTTGTAGGGAGTGATTGAGGTCATCAATAACAATCAACTGTCAAATTGAGGGCCTCAAAGCCTTCAATCTATATTGATTTAAAATATCATCAGTTCAACAAGACATAAGGTATTAGGATAACACATTTTTTTGTTTTAATATCCCTTTACTAAAGTTTAAGAATTAATTTATTCATTGAATAAGAGATAGGTATATATATATTTATGCTTGACAATTAGAGTTTCAACCTTCAACTCATCTTTCACTCAAAAAGATAATAGAACTCAAAAATATCATACTTATCCTAATTGTATAAGGTTCAAAATGTTAAAACATACCATTTAGATTAGTAAAATTATTTTGTAATAACCAGGGACTTCCTGTAGGCTAGTGGTAGGAAATAAAGGCTTGTCGCACTTTGATTGTGGGTTCGATTCCTACAGCTTTGTCCGACGCGACGGTTTATGCCCCACCCTGCAGGTTGTCCTTTTCCTAAAACTATAGTATTATAATACTCCAAAAACAATCTTCATTAATTTTTTAACCTTAAACCATACTATCCAAAGATCAACTTAATCCACTCCAAAATAACTCTGTCCAGACTTTCTCTAAAATGTCTCTTAATTCCAAAATCAATTGTAGCATCAGATTCCCCATAAAAAGAAAAGTTTCTCTTATTGTCACATACTAAAAATATGATTACCTTAATCATATTAAAACCTTACTGAAATCAAAAAGTACTGCAGTACAATCCTTATATAGATCACATTATTCTAATAACCAGAATATAATCCATGAGTCCAAAAGCCCCAATACATTAGTTATTCTGCTTCAACTGTAGTAATAGCATAAGATTGTCCTTGATCCCTTGGCCTTTTCTGAGGTAAGTTTCCTTGACGCTTAGGACATTCATTTGCATAATGACCCATTTCTCTACAATTGTAGCATTCAACTTTGACAGCCTCTTTCTTTCCCTTGCAATCACGAGCCTGGTGACCCTTTTCTCCACATTTATAACAAACTCCCATTCCTTTTAGGCAAGTACCAGGGTGATTCTTCCCACAATTATCACATACTGGAAAATCCTTCTTTCCCTTTTTCCCTTTATCTATCTCTTGTTCCACCGTTCTCTTCTTCTCTTGCTTTACTTTGTTGTCATAAGACTTAGAGAATTCCTTTTCTGTCTTGATAGCACACGAGACAATATCTTCGTATGATGAGAAGGATTGTGATACCAAATCTCGACGGAGAAATGGTTTTAACCCATCAAAGAAACGATCAATCTTACTTCTTGGGTTACGTATATAATCTGCAGCATACCTTGCTAACCTTGTAAAGTTAGCCTCATACTTTGCGACATTCTCATCCTCCTTCTGCCTCAGACTCAGAAATTGCCTTTCCATATCTGCTCGATGGTCACGAGGAAAGTATTTTTCTAAGAAAATCTCTTTGAACTCCCTCCATTCCATATTCGATATGTCATCATCTTCCTTTGTGTTTTGAAACAGCGACCACCACTGATCGGCATCTCCAGTGAGGCGGTAAACTGCCATGACAACCTTCTCCCTTTCACTACTCCCCAAGGCATGGAATATTTTCTCTAAGGAATTTATCCATTGCTCAGCTACTATAGGATTTGTACTCCCATTAAAGGTTGGTGGTTGTTGCCTCATGAAACGATCTAGCATTGATCCTCCACGTTGCGGATCAGGGTGCTCCATACGAGTAAGGTTATTATTCATAACCTGAGTGAGTTGTCCCAGTATGGTAATAAGTTGATCAGCACCAGTTGTATCTCCAGGTCCACAATAATTATCTTGAGCAGGAGGGAAATCCCTACACGGAGTTCGTGCATTGATACAGTTTCCATTCCTTCTACTAGGCGCCATTTCTAAACAATGGCATAAACCAGATTAGTTTATGAATCAAAATACATAATTCCATACTTGTAAAACACTTTACATAAATTGAACTATTTATGGATATAATCCATAATCATAAAAAGAAATGTTTTATTTGAGGAAGTATATACTCATAACCCTTCATAGTGGTTTGTAAATAAAATGAGAATTATCCTAAGCATATCCCCCGGGAGTGTCGTAACCAAGAGTGCAGCAAGGCCCGTTGTCGTGCACCAGTTCCCGTTCGAGTCTAGCTCAAAGCGGTGTTTTCGGGTTTTACCCCTAGGTACATCTGTGCCAGAGCCGCCTCTACCTGCTCGTATCCAGACAGGGATGTATTGCTCGGAAAACTCATATCATCTCTATAATACCAAAATTCTAGGAAGTTCTTCTATACTAATCCTCGAAGCCTATCTTTGGGCTATGCGTTCTAATCAGAGTTTATCTACATCTAGCTTCCAAGGTTAGTACTAAACTGCCTCTGATACCAACTGTAACGCCCCGACCCCAGCTACCCAGAGTCGGTGCATTACTTCGTAACATAGGCATGATCACAAAAGATCAAGTCTCGAAAGACCGATTAGTTTAGTAGCCTTGGAAACACTAGATACATTCATAAGTCTTTCATTACATCAAAAAGTGAAAAACTACAATAACAAAGTCTCCATAGTCCACACTCATATCCTCTTCTGACTATCCCTGCAGGTCATTCATAAAATACTTCTTCACATCCTGGAAAATATTAAAACATTGAAAGGGGTGAGCTCAGATGCTCAGTAAGGATAACAATAATGCGGAAGCTTTCATAAATAAACATTAACATTTAAGGCAATGTATAACTAAAACAAAAGCCTTTTAAACATGAACTTCAACATAATATGGCAAAAGTAAAATGAGATAATGCCATTTACTTCTTCACATGGATATTCTACTGGTCGAATAATCACATGCAATATCAATAACCACTTTCATAATGATGGAATGCATAATGCCAGACTATCTTAACCACGTAGTCAAGGCCTCGTGCCAAGACCACAAATAATATTTTGTCAAGGCCTTGTGCCAAGACACTGGTTTGTCTCATGAGACCTGCCGATGCATCGAGGAGCTATAGCGGGCTCCACCCGTCACTTATTAAGTCCAATGCATTCCTCATATGAATAGGTTTAAACATATCATAAACCATAACATAATTGTATCACATAAAACATGCATAAAGGAAACATAACATTTCCACATTTCAATCACAAGATATCAATACAGCACATTGATATAATAAAAACGCTTTCAAAACCATTTTCAATACCAAAATAAAAGAAAGTTAAAACTTTGTATTTATTTTTCATTAAAAAAAAGATGGCTTATAGAGGAAGCCGAAACTCAAATAACGGTCACGACGGCGGAGTAGTCGTTGTCGCCGCATAAGTACGGAAAGAAAAACATTCCCTTTTTGTCGTTTAGTAAAATGCTTCGTATAAAAAAGATTCCTTTTGAATAAACATGAAAGTCAAAGGGGTTTATACACCGTATAAAAGAAAGTTGTGTATAAAGCCAAATATGCCTCAATGAAAGGAGATTGAGACAAAGTCCTTAAAAAGATCATTTTTAAAATAAAATAGATCTATTATGTGTATTCACTATAGGTACACATAAAGAAAGTAAAAATACAAAATAGGACATAATAATATCATGACATAATTTGAAAGTAGGAGATTAACCCAAAGAATGGAAGTTGGGTTAAGAAATTCCCTTACCTTGTGTCCGACTTGACTCAACCGTTCTTTAACCTCCTGAATAATAAACTAGAGTTAATATATACCTTATTAAGAACCATTCTCAATTTCATTATCCTTATTATATCACTTATTACAATGATATGATCATTATGTAATTATTTAAGTTAATAACGGTCGTTTTGTCGATCTTTGGTACTTGAGTCAAAAATAAACTTCTTATGATAACAAGTTGTTAATGTGGTGAAATATCCATTATATCCAGAATTATATTCATAATTTAGATGTCATATATGTCTTATATATCCAGTATATACATTCATTTATAATATTACGTAACATTTAGAGGTAAGAAATGAAATGCACCGTTCATGGAGACGGTAAGCCGTACGTACGCATGAACGCTACTTTCATTTCAATTTCATATTTAATGGAATGAAATCATAATGATATAAATGTATAATATAATTCCAGTATAATATAGTGTATAATACCATTTACTCCATCCTTTATACATCCCACATATGGCATTTACGATTCAAATCACTTTGAGGGGGCGGTAGTCCGCACTTCCTAAAATGAAATTATCGCGTTTTACCCATAATGGAAATCATAAAGTATGCCATAAATGAGAAATACAGAAGCATAAGTAAAACAAAAACATATTATATATCATATATAAAAATAGTGACATCTTAATGGCCACCTTTGAAGGTGTTATATGAGTGTTGAACAATCATCGCTTCGTGAGGCAGAAATTCGCCATCCACAGAAACCGTATGTTCTTTAACCATTAGATGTAGGTGTGTGTAAGTGTAGCTCGAATCCTTCTTATAACAACATCCTAGTATATTGAGGATACTGGTGTTGTTACAAAAGAAATGAATAAAAAGAGTTTAGGGGGTTGGAGAAGAAAAATAAAACAAAACAACATTATAAAAGACATTACCTCAAAATCGGGTAACTCTTTTTGATTTGAGCCAAAGGCTTCCTTGGGAAGAGTTCTGCCCAAAGTGAGGATTCTAGGAGTAAGAGAGGGATGTTGGGAGAGTATTTGGGCAGAGGTTGGCCGAGCCAAATGGCTTGAAGGTGTGAATAAGGTGGGAGAGGTGGGGGCCTTTTATAAGTGGAGAGGAGGGGCACTTTTGGAAAGTAATGAAATGTTACATTATTTCAAAATGCTTTTCGGATTCTAAAGGTCCCACATCTATATAATTCGAGTCTAAGGTGATAAGGTTTCTAAATATCTTCATCCAATAGGCTTTGGACAAGTTTAAGCCTCGGATTTTGCATTATCTTCTCATTTTATTTAAATCGTCAAATAATGATGTCATCGCTGCATCATTATTATGTCATAAATACTTTAATTTATTTAATGTCTAAAAATTATAAAACAAATACTATGATGTAGGAAATCTTTTTAGCTTTCCAATGACTATTTATAATCAAAATTTGGACTTGTATAACCCCAATTAAAAATTGTTTTAGTAGAACAATTTATGTTAGTGTCATTTTCACTTTAACATTAAATAAAAACTAATTTATGTCATTTCCCAACAAAAGTGGATCCATGGGGTCCCCAAGTTAGGCCATGGCTTGTCTTGGTCGGCCATGACTCAACCAATGAGGTTGGGACATGTGTCTAGGTCATTTAATATTATTAAAGTATTATCTATACCTTAAACTACACTAATTACCACTAATCGCGATTAAGAACTTAATAAGTTACTATTCACCAAAAAATTATTATAATCTCATTGAACCACATTTTACTTCTTAATGACAACCATGTATGTCGGATTTTTGAAAATCAAATCACAGAAGTGGTAATATTTCATTTAAACGAAAAATCAGTTATTTAACTACCACTTAGTGGTTTCACTATTCATCAAAAATTGAAGTTTCTCAGAACAATGCCAAAATTTCATCCTAAGCTATAATTGATATTCCGAATTCAAAAATGATGTCTATTTTACAAAATTCCAAACATATAAGTTGCATTAATTAATTTTATAATTAATTCCCGCTGTTACGACAAATAGCGTGTTTTCAAGAAACAATTTATATCAAAAGATTGGCAATTGTTTATGTCCAAATTCAATGTTAAATTAATTCTAATGACCACCATTGGATAAAATGGTAAAAATATATTCTAATTATACACTAAATCCACTCAATAGTATAACTTATCACTATAAATTATTTTGATTAAAAAAGTTGTTTTAAGTATTTTTCACTATTCATAAAAAATTAGAAGTTCTCAGAAAAATACCAAAAATTCAACATAGGCTAATTTCGATATTACGAATACAAAAATGAAGTCCATTTTGAAATATAAAATTTCTATAATTTTAAAAAGTGGTTATTACTATTCATAACGGCTAGTTTGATTTGTCGCGATGTTTTAGAACTCGAAGTTGCGTACAATGCAAGCTATTGTATTATTGAATGAGAAGCGTATCGTGGAAGCTCGAGGTGTTACACTTCATCAAAGCCCATGGTTTTTATGCAATAAGGAGGAATTGCATGGTCTTCATCCTTGGATGGATTACTCATCACATTTTTCATTGTTGTAAACAATGTATCACCTTTGACACATGTTCTTTGAACTTAATATCAGCACAACAATCATCTGAATCACTACTCCTCTACTTCATCGAAGTACTTCATGATCTCCCTCATTGTGAGCTTCCATTCCTCCATTTTATTGGAGTACTTCTTGATCTCTTTCATTTTGATATTCCATTGACAACTATTGACAACAAATACAATCCTATACACAAAGTGGTTCCAACATCTTCCTCTAGGTACGTATACACCCAACCATAAAATTCATCGATATCTCATCCCACATCCAGGTCAGTACTGGAAGTGGCTGAAGGAAAACTGAAAGTCTATGATGATATTCTATGACCTGTTGGTAAGTATAGTAGTGAGAAAATAGAAAATTATGCCTCATATCATAGGTGGACACAAAATTCTTCATTACATGTCATATAAACTCTTTGGTTCTTTGGTTCATAGCCCACTGGGAATTATAGAAATTCCCTATCATGTATTTTCTCAGAAGTAATGGAACAATGTATTGATCCCTAAAATATAAGATACCCTCTGTGGAGAAGGACAACTCAATAAAGATTATCCCCACCAAAAAGAGAGTCCCTGATGTTATGGGATTCATAATCAAGATGATTTTCTTGAAAATTCATCATAGGAAGATTTTTTATCAACTAAACACCATCCAATACATCCCAATCCCTTGTATCCCAAACCATTATATGAAATGTTTCAAAAATATCCATAAAATTACACTATTCTGATGATTATTTGAGGGATGGGTTAGTAGTTTCCTACTCAATGCATTATTATAGGCATTCCATTTTTATGGTGTATAATTGATGTATAAATCAATATATTTTAGGTACTCCAACCAATTCCTAAGGTAGAGATTACAATATTTTTGAGATAATATATAACGCAATCTCTCATTGTTAGAAAACATGACAAACCTTCCCTGACAGGGTCATTCCACTAAATCTTAAGAGCATCCATCATAGTTGTATGTTCTAGGTCATGGGTAAGATAATTCTTATTGTGTGTCATAAGCTACTGAGATCCATATGATACCGCATGATCAACTTGTATAAGAAAAAATCCCAACCCAAAACCAAATGCATCTCAGAATTCCATATATCCCATATCATCCTCTAGAAGTGATAACCCAATTGTAGAAGTCAAAATATATTTTAGATCAATGAAATAACTCTAACATTTATCATACCCAAAAAAATATACCCCATTCCAAGTGAGAGTGGTCATTAGAGAATAAAACATCAAGAAATCCTTTATGAACCAATGACAATACCCCACTGAACCCAAGAAGATCTGAATCTCATAAGAATTATGTGTTTTCTCACATTTCATAACAGCTTTAACCTTCTCATGATCAACTTAGATACAATGTTCTGGGGCCCCATGTCCTAAGAAAATCACATCCCAAATATAGATAAAAAACATTATGATAGCTTGGAATAAAGTTGATGATTTATCCACAACTCTAGAACTATTAGAAGATGGTGTGCCTGATCCTCCTCTAACATAGAGTAAACCAGGATTTCATCCTCAAATACCACCAAAAAAATATTAGGATACTCTTGGAAAATCAATTACATTAAATCCATAAATACTGCTAGAGTATTGGTTTGACCAAATGGCATGATACAGTACTCATAATGGCCATAATTACTCTAGAAGGAATTTTTTTAAATTTAAGACTATTTTATTATCATATGGGGGTAACGTGATCGAATATAAAATTTTAAAACCCACTTGGACTATTTCAATAAGTAAAATAGATCAAAAATAAGTTTCCATAGATATTTGTTTTTTAATTTAACTCATTTGAATTTCTGGTAATAAACACAAATGTGAGGTGTTACATTATCATTTTTAGCAAAGAGAACAAAAAAACAAGGTGAAAATCTTAGGAATATGTATTTTTTCTCAATAAATTCAGAAAATGAATCATTAAAATCGTATATTTTGGATGGTTCTATATGGTATGAGGATATATATACCATAAAATTACAAAAAAACAAAATAAATAGAAAACTCAATGTCGCTTACTCGTAGAAACCCAGACAAATTATAAAGAAAAATATCAAGAAACTCCTTGAGAACTGGAGACAGATCATCACTCAAAGATTCCCACTCTATATCAAAAGAAAACACAAATATTACATTCCACAACCCTACATATAATGGTTTTTATCTACTCAACCACGGGTCTCATTCTCCATGAAAGATACCAAACATCCCATTAGGTTCTTTAAAGGAGACCCATTGGAAATAATAATCAATTCAGGATTTGTTATAAGTGATAATATCCATACTTAAAATTAAATAAATAGGTTTCATGTTAGGAACTAGAAAAATATATGTATGATCAATCTTTGATAAACATAATACACAAGCAGGATAATAGAGACCCTACTCTCTCTTCATTCTAAGGGGTGTAGTAATATCCATAACATAAGATAAAATATCCGTATGAAATTTTAATAAGATCACAATATGAGTTGAAATGATAGAATGAGATTCATTGGTATCAAATAATGTAGTCACTAGAGATGAAACTATAGTGATGGTACCTCTCATAGTCCTTGGACCTATATCTTCTTCCTCATAAGACTCCTCCACAATTCTAAGAACCTCCATTCTAGATTTCAATTTTTGGAACCCAATTTCTCATGAAGAATCTCATTAAACCATGGTAATTTAATGTGCTAATGAGACCATTCCACTACGTGGCATAAAAAAGATATAATATAATTTATAAAGGTGTTCTAAAAGTCTTCTTGAACTTTTGAACTTGAGTGACTCAATGAAAACCCATTTTGAATGCCTAGGATTTCCACATTAGAATAAAGTCTAAGGGGCTCTTCTAGGAACTGAAGGAGCTCTAGAATAACCCTTATATAATGATCTGCCCTAATAATCCTCAATATTTATCTTCAAATTAATGAAACTCACATAACTTTTGTAGGGAGAAAAAGAAACTTCTATCAACCCTAACTTACAAGATGGTCTAGCTCAACCATCAAATCTCTATCCGTAATGTTAGAATAATAAGTGATATTCAGTAGGAAAACATGGGAAAAAATATCAAATTCATGTCCTATATTGAACTACTTAGTCTTCATCTTATGATTTGATATCATCTCAGGTACAAAATGAATAAACTTGAAAAATACATAATCATACTCTGTCATGGTCTTGTCATCCTACTCGTGTTATAAAAACTCAATATACTTATCCAGAGCCATAGTCACTAGTTAGAAGAGCTCAGTGAAAATAAATTTAATTTCTTCCCACTCTAAGTCATCATAAAAATTTTCCATCACCATCAAGTCCCACCATCTCCTACTATGTTCTTCCAGCTATAAGTTGGAACATTTCGCCTTGATCGAGTAAGGCATTCAAAAAAAATAAAACTAACTATTTATCTTCATCCACAACTTTAGGATAATTTGATACATAGAAAGATGGTATCTTCTAATGAAGGAAATATTGAAAATTATACTGTGATTCATCCCTTTGAGGTCTAAAGACTAGTTTATTTAATGGGAATGGGTACAGTGCTTATCCCAAAGCATAGAGAGCATGAAAAATAGACTCAAAAAGATTCTCGTACATTAGAGGATTATCCCACTATTTCACACTAGTATATTCTTCTAGGAG
Source organism: Viscum album (assembly GCA_963277665.1). Taxonomy (NCBI): domain Eukaryota; kingdom Viridiplantae; phylum Streptophyta; class Magnoliopsida; order Santalales; family Viscaceae; genus Viscum; species Viscum album. The sequence goes on along the minus strand of OY728144.1, from coordinate 154,232,522 downwards.
CCTATATGCACGTCTTCATATATGTATGTTTTTACACAACAACAAAAATCAACATTGATGAAATTAGAATATTACTCAGATCAACATCTCAAAAAAGAGGAATGTGATAATTAATCCCATCAGATAATAAAACAATATTTGTATTTTAACCTATCCAAATAAAAACCAATTAAAATACTATAAAATATATATAATTCTTACCTAACAGACATTTATGAAACCACCCATGGTTAATTAAGTCTTATTATGAAGATATCTGAATATGAACTCTCTTGTAAATACCTCCAAAGTCCAAACAAGACACACGAAACTGCATACTAACATCAAGGAAAGATGTTTAACTTGTAATATTGATACCCCTTTATCACGAACCAAAAATTACTCAAGAAAATACTGACATAGAAATAAGGGCATTTGTGATTGTTGGTTTGAGTGGATACTCAAGAGGGGGGTGAATTGAGTTCCAATTAAAATTTCTGTTAAGAAATTTTTGAAAAAAAATCCCCCAATTCAAAATAGTCCAGTCAATTAAGGCGGTCGAGATATAAATTTTTAATTAATCAAAAAGTTTCTCTAAGGTTGATTAGTTCTCATTTTAATCAATGTAATCACTATTTAAACTTTTTAAATAGGTTAACTAAATTAATCACAAATACATACTAACCAAAACTAACTATCAGAGTTAAAGTAAAAACAGTTTTATGTCTTTCAAAAATATAAGCAGCGGATAAACCAAAACAGAGTAATTGATGATTGGCACAATAATTTAAACAAGAGGTTCAATCTCAAGAAGAGACTTAATCCTCTCCACTTGGTGATCACGTTCCACCAAACTGTTTATATAAATAAACTTTTGATCCACACCCTGGATCGGGGTTTACAACAGCACATCCGACTGTCTAGGTCACACTTGACCTCTACCATAGTTATTCATGGGAAAAAAGTAATAACTGATTGAGTATGAGGATAGTTTTCTATCCTCCAGTTACGCCCATGAGACAGTGTATGTTATACAAACAAATATACACACTTCTCAAATAGTGAATATAAAACACAACAAAGTTAAGAAAGAGAATAGAGTTAAGAATTCTCTGTGGGTTGTGAAGTAATGCTCTAGACTCCATGAAAGTTGAGAAAATGGTATTTTAGTCTTCTTCTCAAATTTGTCTTCAGAAAAGAGTATCGCAGTTTCTATAATCCAGCTTCAAGAATTGAAAAAGTTCAGCTATTTAGTGTCTTGATGTATAATGAAGCCCTATTTGGAGAAGGTAGCTTGTTATAGTCTTATGGTAATCTCAAGTGCTTAGTACTTGTCTTTTGGTATTCTCACAGTCCGTGTTTCAGCATGTACTGCTTCTTGAAGTGCACTGAGTGCTTCTCCTTATTTAACGCGAAAGATGAGGTCCTTTAATACTCCAAGATCCTCTTGACACAAAGATCTCCGCACATGCATGGACCTTGTACTTGTCTACGGATAATCCTACAGACAACATTAAATAACGTCAGAAACATTAATTTTTCTAAATATGACCATTAGAAATAAATTTGAATTATTGAAATGGAAACAGTTATTTATATCAATAGGTGAGTCATCATCGGTCTATTGTCCTCAGTTTGATAACATCGGTCTATCATCTTCGATGTTTCGAACTTCGGTGTGTCATCTTTGGTGTGTCGACTTCGGTCTGTTGAACTTCGGTGTGTCATACTTCGGTGTGTCAACTTCAGTCTATCAAACTTTGGTGTGTCATACTTCGGTATATCAAACTACGGTGAGTCAGACGTTGGTTTTGGTGTGTCGATTTTGGTTTCGGTGTATTGATTTTGGTTTTGGTGTGTCGAACATCGGTTTGTCAGGAAATCCAAAAAATATTATGAAGAATATGTCCTACATATACCATTACAAGACGAAGTGTTAATCAAAGGTACATATAAAAATACACTTGGAAAAATATTTATCCATGACTATAATTAATTGACTTATTAAAGTATATTTTTTTGTATGACATAATTGATTTTCATAGAGATATTAAAATTACATGAAAGGGTAGAATCTGTATATTGAAATAATTTGTGATTATGAAAACTACAATATCATAGAGGGTCCTAAAATCTCCCCCTTTTTGATAATCACAAATCATGGCATATATGTAAATATATAGAATAAAGATATCTTTAACAAAGCTGAATGTAATTGTCCAATATAACTAAAGTTTGTCATTGCTAGAATTTATTTAAAAAAATCTCTTCCTCACTAAATTAATTAAGGACAGTATGTGACATCCTTATTTTCTCTCCCTTTTGGGATTAACAAAAAAGAGAAAATCATTAAGTGGAAAGAAGAGAAAAGAAAGACACCATAATAATTTTCATTCAAAGTCATAAGAGTACAAGACAAACAAAAAGACAAAATCCCTATAAAAAAGAAACAATCCACCACTAGGGGTTTGGATGTAGAGGAGCTTTGCCTTTGTCTGAAGCATCCAATGGTGAAAGAGAAGTGTTGGGAGTGACAGAGGATGGAGGTGATCTGATTACAACACCAGGCAGATCAATACCTATAGGAACAGTAGCTAAAAGTGTAGTCCTTCTCTATGACAACACACAACTCGGGGACTGCTCTGTAATGATTGGTCGAATCCGAGTAAGAGCCTGAGAGACAGTCATTGGAGTAGGAGGCCAAGAGGCGGTACCAATCAAGTAGCTGGAGGGACCACAATAGCCTCATCCTGAACATATAGATAAGGATTGAGCAGGTTGATGAATTCATTAATGATTTCTCATTTATATTGCATTGCCTTCTCAAAGTCATCCTTATTCTCCATAAATTTACTCAGTAAAGGTGTAAACTCTTTCAATTAAATAACTTTATTTTTGAATTCTTTTGTGACTGGGGGGATTCGAAGATTTTTTGCTAGAAACTTGAAACTGTTGATAAGGTCATGCCTGGTATATTTCTTAGTGAAATACTTATCCACTTTTTCCTGAATTTCTTTCTGAGCTACAAAGGCTTCATTGGCACACTGTCTGGCCATATTGTATACAAGATCGGTATTCCGATGTACTTTTCAAGGGTTTCTTTATCTGAAACAATCTAGAGTTTTTGAATCTCCTCTATCATCACAGCCTTGAGACTCCAAATCAGCAACAACACTTCTCCCACTCCTGAAACTAGATGGTCCAGTAAACATTTTTCCAATCCATTCTTTCAATTTTTCAAATCTACATTGAGTAGATGAGTTACCAAGTTCCTAAGAACCTCCAGAACACAACTAAAGGATGTCTTAAAGTTAGAGGTTAAGGAATTCAGATCATTTCTCATCTTTCTTACTTCCTTTCTCACAAAATTTTTGTGTCTAATAATGGTTTCTGCTGTAGTAATAAGATTTGGTTGAATCTCTTGAATCACTATTCTTTCAATTTTGATGCATCAAAATCTGAGATACTTATTGAGGTGGAGGTTTCATTTCTATATCCCACTGAAGCTATCATACACTCACATAGATCATTCTTAAACATTTCCAAATTAGCCTTTGTGACATATTCACTGTGCACTGACTGAGAAACTGGGTCTAATACTGGAGATGCAACCGGTGAAACAGGTGCAGCAGGCTCCGGGTAAGTATGGAATTGTGGAACAGGAGGAGGAGGTACCATCTCCTCATCTGGGTCATATTCTAAACTGAAAAGAATATATCCCGGACTACTATTCCATTCTCTAGTACAAGTCCAATCACTTGGCTCAATGATATCAATTCTTACCCTTCTTCCCTAAGGCTCAGTAATAACATCAATATCATCAATTTCTTCATCCATGTCTCTGGCCATAACACCTTTTCTAGGGATAGAAACCAACTGAACTTCAGGTTCTGCCGGAGCTCCAGCTTCTTCAGCTTCACCAGGTACTTCCCCAATTTGAGGCACTAGCACTACATCTTCTTCCTCCTTACTAGCATCCATAAGATCATTCAATTACTAAATGAGATCTTGGTTTTCAACATTGTTATGGAGTGATCTGTCCTCATGTCCATCATCTCTATGATCATCAGCCTATTGATCAGCAGGATCAATTCCATCACCAGCTCCATGAACAGATTCCTCAGTGGATCTATCAACCACTTGTTGTCCCACTTTTAGAGAATCACCCACATGCTCAACACTTCCTCCATTATTACCATTATCACCACCATCATCATCATTATCATATTCCTCGTTTGATTTTCTAGCATAACCTTCAACTCCAGTAGCTTCAGTTTCTTCCTCCTCTTAATCACCTAGAATAGTTTCTCTTGAGGGAAATTCCATAGGTGGACTAGCAGGTCCATAAGTCATATCCTTGAGAAATTTAGTAATATCAGGATCACCCCTATCATCAAAATGAGATCCTTCTTCCCTAGGCACTTCCACCTCAGCTTCCTCATCTGAATAGGCAGGAAATTCTCCTAGTTTGAGACCCAGATCAACTTAGTCCTTTGGTCTTGAAGGAATGTCAACCATATTGAACTCCTCATACAACCTTTCTTCATCACCTACCCAACATCTCTTCCATGGGTTCCAGAATATTTTCATCCTTTTACAAATGTTTCTCTGAAGATAAAAACCACTACAAGAAGTTATCATTTCATCTCCATCTTCTACACAGTATAATTTTTCCAACATGGCAGAAATCATTCTCGGATAGTATAAGCTAGTTTCCTTCTTATATAGCTTAATAAAATCAGAAATATGTATCATAAGATATCTGCACAGATTCACCTTTATTCCATGTTTCATCAAAAATATCAAGAATACATCCTGATATCTCACAGTAGAGAAATTTACCTTCCTTGGGAAGATTTTATGTTGTATGATCATAAAAATCAATCTCACTTATACTTCAAACTCATTTTCAATAGTTCTTCTAGATTATTCATTTTCAATCATCTATTTCAAAGCATCTTCATATGAAAACAAATTTAATAATGGTTTAATATTACAAGGATAGTCAGAATAGACACCTTCATGAGGTACCTCAAAGAATTCTTCCCATTCCTTAGACGAAAAAGCTACTTCCTTTCCTTTTACCACAGATTTCATCTTTTCTACGTCGGCTTCATATAGTGTTATACTCAAATGCTGAGAGAACTCATGAACTAACTGGGGATAATAGGGTCTTTCATTATTGGTAAACCAACTGTATCACCCTTGAGATTCCATTACCTTTAGCAGAAAACATTTTCTTGACAGAAGCCACTCAGCATACACTTCCTTTTCAATTGTAACTACTCGAATTTCTAAGCATGGTTTCGTAGTCCCACGGGTCTCACCCTTATGACTCTTATCAGGAGGAGATTTTTGAGTTTCTTCCATTGTGCGCTTAGTCCTTTCAATAGAAAAGCTTCAGATTTTATCTATGTTGAGAGGTTGAGAGTCGAGAGAGAGAGTGAATAAATGTAGAAGTCTTTACGGCTACGGAGAAGCTAAAAGGTCAGGATGGATTGGACTTAATATTTCTTTTAGGGATTGTAACTCATAAAACATAAAATTTAAACGTGGCAAGGTGAAAGAGATAAAACCACGTCGTTTCACATAAAGCAGACAGAATTTACATAACAGCCCTTAAATATATCGGTGTCAGAGAATCAGTTTTAAGAAGATCAATTTCACAAAAATAGGTTTCACAAATATCGGTTACATAGAAATTGGTTTCACAAAGACCGGTTTAACAAATAATTGGTTTCAAAAAGATTGGTTTCACAAAAATCAGTTTCACAAAGATCGGTTTCTCAAAATTTTGTTTCACAAAGATCCGTTTCACAAAAATCGGTTTAAGAAAGATCAGTTTCACAAAAATTAGGTTTCAAAAAGATCTGTTTTATAAAGATCAGTTTTACAAAGATTGGTATTATAAAGATCAATTTTATAAATATCGGTTTTATAAAGATCTGTTTTATAAAGATCGGTTTTATAAAGATCATTTTTAAAAAATCGGTTTTATAAATATCAGTTTTATAAAGATCGGTTTTATAAAGATTGGTTTTATAAAGATTGGTTACTGATTTATCATTTCTAATTCATGTCTGATGTAATTCATTCTCTCAGAATTTAAGGGTTTAGTGAATATATCAGCAAGCTAAGGTTCGGTCCCAATAAACTCAATAGTTATATCACCTTTTTGATAATGATCTCTCGAAAAGTGATGTCTTACATCAATATGCTTTGTTCTAGAATGATATATTAGATTTATAGAAATGTTAATCAAACTTGTGTTGTCGTAGTTAATGGAGACATGTTTGAATTGATTTCCACAGTCTAGTGAAGTGTATTTCATCCACAAAATTTGTGCACAACAACTACCAGCAGCAATGTATTCTGCTTTGACAGTAAATAATGCAACAGAATTCTATTTTTTACTACACCATGATACTAGTGACTTGCCTAAAATGTGACATGTCTCAGATATGATTTTTCTATCTAGTTTACAAACAGCAAATCTAGCATCTGAATAACGAATTCAATCAAATGTTTGTCCTCTTGGATAAAATAGTCCTAAGTTGGGAGTATATTTGAGATATTTTAAAATCATTTTAACACCATTTAAATGATATACTTTTGGATTAGCTTGAAAGTTAGCAAACATGCATACACTGAACATAATATCAGGTCTGCTAGCACTACGATAGAGAAGACTTCCTATCATACCTCTGTATTTGGTTCGATCCACTGATTCTCTAGCTTCATCAACATCCAACTTACAAGTGGTCCTCATAGGTGTATCACCACCTTTACTACAATCCAAACCAAAATTTTATAAAATATCTTTAGTATATTTACATTGATTTAAAATAATACCCTATTTATTTTGAAAAATCTAAAATCCAAGGAAAAGTTTAAGTTCTTCCATTAAACTCATTTCAAATTCATTATGAATTATTTTTGAAAAATCAGTACAGAATGAATTTTTAGAAGATCTAAAAATTATATCATCTACATAAATTTTTACTATCAAAACACTTCGGATATCCATTTAATAAACAAAGTAGGATCTACTATTCCTTTAGTAAAACCTTTTGAAATAAGAAAGAAACTAAGTCCATCATACCAAGATCTTGGATATTACTTTAAACCATATAAAGCTTTAGAAAGTTTCAAAACAAGGTTTGAAAAATGAGGATTTGTAAAGTCGTGGGGTTGTTCAAAAAATACATCTTCAACTATATACCCTTCCAGAAAAGCACTTTTGGCATCCATTTGATATATTTTGAAATTCAGATGTGCTGCATAATCAAGTAGTATCCTAATGGCCTCGAACCTAGATATAGGTGCAAAGGTATCCTTATAGTCTATTCCTTCCTCTTGACTGAAACCTTGTGCAACTAACCTATCTTTTTTTCTAACTATATTTCCAGACTCAATAACTTCGTTCCTGAAAACCCATTTAGTGCCTATTTTCAAAGTTTCCTTAGGTCTTTCAACTAGTTCCTACACTTTTTTTCTTTCAAATTGATTTAATTCTTCTTGCATATCCATTACCCAAAATTCATCATTGATAGCATCATTTATATTTTTGGGTTCAAACTGTGAAATAAAATCTTGATGTTTAACCTAGTTTCTCAGAAAGGTCCAAGTTTGTGTTCCTCAATTTAAATCACCTACTACAGCATCTAATGGATGATTCTTGAGAGTTCGAATACCTCTATAATGATTTGTACAAGACTCCTCAAGATTATCTATTTGTTCAGACTCAATAGGTGCAGATTCTGGAAGATTCCCAGAACTGGTTACTTTTACACGGGATTCACCATCGTTTTCATTAAGTTTCAGAATTGATATATCTTCCTCAAGATATTCAAGAGAGGTTTTGGGTTCATGTGGATCAGTCTCATCAAATTTGACATGAACTGATTCTTCCACACATTTGGTTTTCATATTGAATACTCTATAGGCTTTACTCGACATTGAGTAACCTAAGAAAATTCGTTGATCACTTTTGGAAGCGAATTCGTCAAGATTTTCCTTAGTGTTAAGGATAAAGAATCTGCAACCAAAAACTCTGAAGTAATTGACCTAAGACTTTCTATTTTTCCAAAGTTTATAAGGGGTCTTCTTAAGAACAGGTCTAATCAAGACTCTATTAATGGTATAACAAGATGTATTTATAGCTTTGGCCCAAAAATAAATAGGTAGATTATACTCACTGAGTATAGTCTTAGAAATTTCTTGAAGGGTCCTATTTTTTCTTTCCACGGCTCCATTTTGTTGAGTTGTTCTAAGAGCATAGAAATTGTGACTATATCCATTGTGTGAGAAATAGGATTCAAAATCCTGATTTTCAAACTCACATCTATGATCACTTCTCAAGGTCTTAATTCTAATTCCACTATGGTTTTCCATAGACATCGATTATTTGATAAAATAAGAACAATCTTCACTTTTATGAGTTTGAATGTATACTCAAGTGTACCTAGAAAAATAATCTACAAGAACATAAACATAGTGCTTCTCAATTAAACTTGAAACTCTTGATGGTTCAAACAAATCCATGTGAACTAACTCAAGAGGTTGAGAAGAAGAAACTTCCTTCTTTGGTTTGAATGAAACTTTTTGTTACTTTCCCTTTTGATAGGGATTGCACACTTTGTTAAGTGGTAATTCCAATTTAGGTAAGTCTCTAACTAAACCTTTCCTAGTCAGTTTCCTAAGAGAGTGCACACAGTAGTATCCTAATCTTCTATGCCACAATAAATATTCCTTATGAAAATCATTTAAGCCAGAAACGTTTGTCTTAGCTAAATAATTTAAGTCAACATCATACACATTCTCATTTCTAATAGTAGTAAATATTAAATCATTTTTGGAATTAAAAACATTACATGCATCATTTTAAAATTTAACATTGAAACCATCATCAAAAAATTGAGAGATGCTAAGTAAATTTTACTTTAATCCATCAAAAAAATGTAATTTGGAAATTAATACTGTATTAGGGTTACCAATCTGGCCTAGGCCGATGATTTTCCCTTTAGCATTATCACAAAAAGTTACATGTCCACCATCAACCTTGATTAGGATCCTGAAGCATGAGTAGTCTCCTATCATATGTCTTGAACATCCACTCTCCAAGTACCATAGATTCTTAAAGGAACTCTTTAGGAAACATCCCTACAAAACAGATTAGACATGGGGTAACTTTGGTACTGAGATTTTCTTGGGTCCTGAGAGGTTATCAACTAAAACATTGGGAACCCATACTTTTCTCACAGATTTCCTATGATCAGAAGATATATTTTGAGACATAAACACTTTGTTCGGTACTCTAGAGAATTGGTTTTCAAGAAATGGTCCAGAACTTGAACTAGTTGTGAATTTTCTATATTTTGGAATAAATTTATTTTTAATGATCCTTCTCTATCCTAGTTGATATCCTAGACCAGTTGTATATTTTGGGGCAATCTATTTTCCTAGAAATTGAGTCATGCTATCTCAACCTGCAGTAAAATTCTCAAGATCTCTTCAAAATTTCTCATTGGATAACTTAAGTTCAGTGTTTTATTTTAACAGTTGGGAGAATTTTTATTTTTCAATATCTAGAATTGACTTCTAATTTTCATTTAAATCATTATGTCCCTTTAGTGATGTATATTTGACCTTGAGCTCATTAAAGGTATCATCAAGCATTTCACAATATTCAAACAGTTCATCCTTAGTCATTTCATCATTATGTGACTCACTCTTATTTCCAGAATAATAGGCATTTTGTATAGGGGATTTAAGTGTTACCTCGGATGTTTTAATCAAGAAACATAAGTTGGCATGATTTTTCTGTTCACTATTAGAAGCATCAAAACCACTGGAGCTGTCTTCTGAAGCACTCCAGGTATCTTTCATAGCCTTTTTATATCCTTTTCCCTTGTCTTCATATTTCTTCTTAAATTTAAGATTGGGACAGTCTGTGTTCACATGACATTTTCGTTTGCACTCATATTAGATTATTTCATTAGAGTTGTCATTCCATTTTCTTTCTTTTTCCCATTGTCCTTTGTTATCGTACTTTCCCTTTTAGTTTTACTTCCTGATGAATCTCTTCTTTCTGTAGAGTTTTTTGAATCCCCTTGCAAGATGAGTCATCTCCTCATCACTGTCTGAATCTGACTCTTCACTAGTGGAGTTATTTATAGGAACCTGAACTTTTTCTTTGTTTTTTCTCTTTGAGGTAGTAGTCTTGAATTCTACTGATTTCATCCTTGGTTCCTCGTCTACTTCTTAATTCACCTTAAGTTATTCATCGTACATCATAAGCTTGTCTATTAGATCCTTTACTGGTATATTTCTTATGTCACAAGATTCTTGGATGGAAATAGAAGTTCCCCTCCATCTGTCTGGTAGACATCGAAGCAGTATCATGATTTGGTCCTTGATGTCCACTGGTTTTCCAAGAAGACTCAGAATGTTCACTATTCTATTGAACCTGAGATACATTTCAGATATAGGTTGATCAAGATTTATTTGAAAATTATCATATTTAATAGTGTATGTATTTAGTCTCATTTCTTTAACATTAGTTGTTCCCTCCTAAGAAACAGCTAAAGTATCCCAAATTTCATATATGGTTTTATAAGCAGATATTCTATTGAATCCATCAACACCTAGAGAACAATACAACGAATTCAATGCTTGACAGTTATTATTATATGTAGCTTTAGTCAACTGAGACCATGTGTCCCTAGCAGTAGCAGGATATATATGTTTCTCTACAATTGTATCCCGGATTTCAGGTCCCATACTTTCTAGATACATTTTCATTTTTAATTTCCATTGAGCATAGTTATTACCATTAAAGAAAGGTGTCATGTTAGTAGCAGCACCCTCAACTCTAGTTTCCATAGTTAATTAGAATTTAAAGAACTGGAAATTTAGATATGACATCAATATTAAGATCTTTAAGACACAACAAAAATCATAGTTGAGAATAATTTTAAAATATTGAAAATAAATAAACCTCTAATACCAAATGTTGGTCATAGTGGATACTCAAGAGGGGGATTAATTGAGTTCCAATTAAACTTTCTATTAAAAACTTTATTACAAAAATCCCACCATTCAAAACTACCCAGTCAATTATGGCTGTAGAGATATAAATGTTTAATTGCTCAACAAGTTTCTCTATGGTTGATTATTCCTCATTTGAATCAATGTAATCACTAATTCAACTTTTAAAACAGGTTTACTGAATTAATCATAAATACACACTAACCAACACTAACTTTCAGAGTTAAAGTAAAAACAGTTTTCTATATTTCAAAAATATAAGCAGCGGATAAAACAAAACAAAGTAATTAAATATTGGCACAATAATGTAAAAAAGAGGTTTAGTCTTAATAAGAGACTTATTCCTCTCTACTTGGTGATCATCTTCCACCAAGATTTTTATATTAATAAACTCTTGATCCACACCCTGGATCGGGGTTTACAACAGCACATCCAACTGTCCAGGTCACACTTGACATCAACGACAGTTATTCATGGGAAACAAAAGTAATAATTGATTGAGTATGAGGATAGTTTGATATCCTCTAGTTATGATTAGGAGATAGTGTGTGTTATACAAACAAATATATGCACTCCTCAAATAGTGAATATAAAACACAATAGAGTTTAGAAAGAGAATAGAGTTAAGAATTCTCCGTGTGTTGTGAAGTAATGCTCTAGACTCAATAAATGTTGCGAAAATGGTATTTGATTATTCTTCTCAAAGTTGTCTACAGAACAGAGTGTCGCAGTTTCTATAATCCAGCATCAAGAAGTGAAAAGTTTCAGCTCTTTAGTGTCTCAATGTATACTAAATCCCTTTTTGGAGAAGGTATCTTGTTACAGTCTTCTTGTAAACTCAGGTGCTTGGTAATTGTCTTTTAGTTTTTTCACAGTTTGTGTTTCAGCATGTACTTCTTCTTGAATTTCACTGAGTGCTTATCCTTCTTTAACGTGAAAGATGATGTCCTTGTATACTCCAGAATCCTCTTGACATAAAGATCTTTGCACGGGCATGTACCTCATACTTGTCTACAGATACTCCTACAGACAACCTTAAATAATGTCTGAAACATTAATTCATCTAAATATGACCATTAGAAATAAATTTGAATTAATGAAATGGAAACAATTATTTATATCAATCGGTGAGTCATCTTTGGTGTGTTTTCTTCGGTTTGATAACATCAGTCTGTCATATTTGGTGTTTCAAAATTCGTTGTGTCATACTTCGGTGTGTCATCTTTGGTGTGTCATCTTTGGTGTGTCGACTTCGTTCTGTCAAACTTCAGTGTGTCTGTCACGAACCAGCCTGAGTCGACCCTGAACCGGTCACCCAGAACAGCCCACGACAAGTCCCGAGAGGCGTTCCCGATTCTCCCGGGATGGTGACAAGCACCAAGGGCATCAATAGAGTACACAAGGGAACGATTTCTCCCATATATAGACAATCAAACAAATAGCGGAAATAAACGGACAGACCAAAATGAATTTATATAAAAATTGAACAAAATATTTTTTATACAAGAAACTAAAGGTAGAACAAAAACAAAAACTCAAATGAACAATCTCAATGACCAACTAACTCCATGTGACACTTCTGGTCACTCTCCAACACAATGATCAAAAGTCGCCCAAGGTGATCGAACTAAAGATGAAACCTGCACAAGGGCTAAAAAAAGAATAAGACTATAGGCGTGAGTATTAAAACTCAGTAGGTTAGCCCGATATTCTATTCCCAATGCACATTCCTTTAAAATAAATGAAACATCAATTTATATTTTGAAATTCAAGATATGAAAGTACGGTTTTCAAATGAGGTTCCATGCTATAATAATTATCAGACAAAAACATGCATGTTTAATAAACAAAAATGCAAGTAACTATTTTTTTCCAAAGAGGTGAAACTTCAAAATGAACATAGTTTTCAAGAGGGCTGCTTTAAATAATTTTAACATTCAAATAAATAACACATACTACTGAATTTACCAACCAAACACACCGTATGCCGACGGTGAGTACAAAATAGCCAATGAGCACTAGTCATGGGAATACCCCTAGGCACTAGTTAGTTGTGAGCCCCAGGTACCTCGTATCTCGGTGAATGTAACCATAATAAATATATGTTCTCGTGCACGAGCCACTAGTAGGGAACATACCCATCACCTAGTGGTCCCCAATCATCATCATCATCATAGTTTAGTTAGTGTTTTCATCGTCAAACTTGCTACGTGAAACAGGGGCCAACCCCCATAGAATCACTAGCATACTAGTACACGTCCGCCCACCTAGATACCCGGGATTCCCTTTAGTGCTCAATCAAGTTACACATATTATCAAATACACATTTCACCTCCACATTCCATTCCAAAACCATAAAAACACAAACAGCCCATAATCTTTCTTCACATTTCTTACACTAATCAACAAACCGCTAAATATTTTGGTAAAACAATTTCATGAAGTGCATTGAGGCTTTGCACATAAAACTCTTTCAAAAACATTCTTTAAATTATAAACACACATCATAACCAAACCAAATCATATTTGGCAGCCCAATAAACATTTAATAAAATAATTTAATGGACCATAAAACAATCCCAATTTCACAACTTGTTATATACAAGTAAAACACTCCTTCGTTTCTAGGAAATGCCAAACGGGCCTTTAAACATTTTCTCAAAACTAACCTTTGATGAAGGTATGCATTTTAATTTTATTAAGGATCTATATAAACATCATTTACGGCAGCAAACCTCATTCATAAATCTCTTATAATACTCAGGTTACATATTCAAAACACAACCATTTTCGTAAAGATGTGAAACGGTCCATTTTTTTGGCAACTTCGGCCAAAATATGTTGTAAATCAAAACCCACTTGTTTGTAAAAACAAATCCAAATTGGAAATAAATATAAGTACCCAAAAATACCATTTATAATTCTTCCAATTCCTTTATAAATACAATCAAATAACTTTTAAATCACACATCACACATAAAAGCCAACCGGGCAATTTACCGAACACATGTCATGCCCTTTTTAAACAAAACAATTTATTTTATGTACATGAAAACGAATAAAACACCAATTGAATGTCATATTTTCATTAAAGATACTGTAGCATGTTAAAAATACCATAAACCAGATTATAAACCTCACAAAATATTTTCAAATATAATGGAACATTTAAACAAACACTTGTTGATTACTTTCATGACAAAACAACACTACCTTTCACATAACAGTGATTAAACAACGACTTTTCACGCCAAGAAAATTATAAAAAGGATTTAAAAAAATAATATACATTTATATCAGTATAGGATAATATTAAAATGATGAAACTTCTATGATAAAAGCATGTGCAAGGGATATCCTACCTCAAATCTTTGGCGTAATTGAAAAGCACACCCGAAATCACCCGCCGCGGGTTTATAAACCCTAAAACTATAAATACCAGACCTAAACAAACATAAAACCCATAAAAAAAAATTTTATAACAAAACCCTAGGTTGATAAAGACTAGGGTACAATATAAATCAAAGAAATAATGAAAGGAGGGGGAAGAGGAAGGAGAAAGGAGAAGGAATCTCACCTTTCACCCTAGAAAACTCTTCGTCTTCCATTAGATCTGCAGCCCTAGAGGGAAGGGAATGGCTTGAAAATTCATGGAGAGACTCCTAAGATCTGGAAGAACCAGGGAAAGAAAATTGGTGGCCAAAAGAGTACGAATTGATTAATTTATGAATGATACAATTTAAATTGTCAAATCTGGACGATTTGAGGTATCCTGAGAAATTTCGTCCTCTTACGCGACCCATATGAGCTCCAAAGAGGCCAAAACGATATTGGGGGTTAGGTTAGGGATATGGGCTTCGGGTGAGAGGTGGAATCACCGAAAAAGATTAAACAATGAAAAAGATATAAATGAAAAAAATTATTTTTTTTAAAACAGGAAATGGGCCAATGGGCTGGCCCAATACCTAAATAAGTAACCCAAATTCACCCGGCTTATTAATTTATAATGGGTCCAAAAGGATAAATAAATTTTAATATATCAGTATAGGACAAGTGGGAAGTTGATTGGGTGAAAAAGATGAAAAACAAAAGAGTTATGAAAGAAAAAAATTCAGTTTTTAAAACTGGGAATGGGCTCACGGTTGGCCAAAATCATGAAGTAACCACCCTTTCTTCAAAAACTCCTAAACAAGCAATAGGGATCCCAAATTATGGTGGTTAGACATATATGAAACTTCAAAACTCAAGATTCATCTCATCAAATACCCATTAAGAGGATCGGTATTTCTAATGGGCCGGATCAATACAAAGACAGAAAAAAACCGTGTGTGACAATTCTCCCCACCATTAAAGCTTTCCGCCCCCGAAAAGCCATAACACTTTCCAGCTGAAAAAAAACAACACCTAAGGATTCCAGAATGTACTCCCCACCATTAAGAATCAACTATCCCTAGAAATTTTCTTAGGATGAAAATCCAGGAGACCCATGGTGGGTCTCCCCACCATTAGAAACCAACTAGCAATGAATAGACAAGAATTGAACATGAGCTAGAGTTGGGACTCACTCACACAAGCCCAAAAAAAACCATCCTACAAAAACCTACTATACCAAGTTAATAGAGTTACAACATGAACATATAAACCACCCACTCCCAAATGGATGGGACAATAACTTGGTCGACACATTCAACACAATTCTGGACCCCCGTCACTTGGGGATGGGATGGAAGGGGACCCAATAATTTGGCCACTGAAACCACAAAAGAAACAAATAAACTACCCAAAACTCTCCACCTATGAATAGGTAACACCAAGACTACACCTGATTTTTACAGGCAGTCCACACAGGGACATTTATTGAAAACCCACATCCATGAAGGAATAACCATAGACACTGTGTGAGGGGTTAAGTCCACCACGCTTGTTGCGACAAAGGGAAATTCATAGAAATGAGGAACCAAAACATTGACATAGTAACTAACTTACCAAAACAGAGGAGTAAGGATCTTAATATAGCACTCCACACCTCTGTTGATTTCCTAACTGCGTGAAAAGATTCACTCTGAGGCCTATGGCCGGAGCCCTGATTCTTGAAGCATTTGTTGCACCGCAGTCAGGTGATAAGGATCACACCACTCAAAAAAAACCACACTTGATCACCAAACAAAAACCTTCATCTAAATAGGAACTCATAGATACATATCAAAATTCCTTATCACTCCAAATGAGGGTCATAATAGACGATGAATTAGACGAAACACATCAACATCACCGAACACAACTGCTCTGTCCAAAAGAATTATCACGACCTAGAAGCACTTTTAATAGATCCCAAACTACTCTCTATTCCAACAAACAGGTTGAGGCATCATCAAAATAGGTGGATTTAACATTTGAAATGAATCCTTAGGTTGATCAGTAGGAAATATTTCCAACGGAGACCTATCCCTGGCCACATCACAACATCAAACACATCTTTAGAAACCCAATGAAAATTTCTCCAAAACCAAGACACCAACAAGATATCATCTCAAGATACAACAAGAGTATGAATTGTAGATCACAAGGAAGCTTACTGAATAAACAACTCTTCTACAACATAGAAAAAAAATGGGCCACATAACCATTGGTTTATAAAAAAAGGACAACATTTTTCAACTCAAAACAATTTTGAAAAACAAACTAACTTGGTGGGTTTCAACATTCACCAATGGTGTTTCATCAAGTCTCACCCACATGCACATTTCCATGCCACCCCAGGCACCCAACCACCATACCATATATTTCATCCTTCCGGATATAAATAAAACCATGCATGTGAGCACTCATGAAAACACCAAAGGCAAAAACAAAACAACATCATTCCAAAAATCATGTACCTTCAAAAGGAACACCAACCACCAAGTGAAAAACCCTTTTCATATTTCACAAAAAAAACCACAATTCATTATGAACCATTTTCTTAAAAACCTACCCCTTTTCATTTTAAAAAACTTTTTAAATAACCAAGCCACTCCAAACAACCCCTTCCCATTTTTTTTAAAAAAAAAATCAGCAATGTATATTTTTATAATCTGAGGTCCATTGAGACCAATACCATTTGTAGTAAAACACCAACCGATCAAAACCAATTGCCAAAACTAATTTATCCAATTAAAAAACTTTTTAACATCCTAAAATACCCCATTTAAAAAATATCCAGAATCACTTTAAAATTATTCACAATTTCAAAACATTTTATTTCAACAAACCACAATTTTAGATTATGGATAATCCAATCCCTTTAAATCATTTCTGCTTCCCCCAATTGTTTTCACAAAAACACAACCTTCCAAAACCATTATTATATTTAATTATTGAAACCCCCCTTTTTTCACTTTTCAAAATCTAATCCTTACATTAAAACCCATTTCCACAATTCTCACACAAGGATTTTAAAAACAAAAATTCAGAATTCCAGAAAGGTTCAAGAGACCCAAAAAAAGGGAACTAGTGTCAGTGGGTGACTTGACCATATGGTTGGCGGCCATATGCCAAACACAACACCAACATAGAGAGACTTATTAGGACCATTCCCCAGCTCCACATGGCTTTCCAGGCCCTGTGAGCTCATGGAGGCCATTAGTCAGACTCCCCTTGTCATATCCCAACACCAAAAAAACAATCAACCAGAACAAAGGACACTAATAAAACTGGACTCCCTTGGAAACCTGAGGATTAGAACAAGAAAGAGTTCGCGATGCTCTTCATGCACTTAATCCCCAAGTCCCAACAATCCTACTCCATCTACCTTGACATCCCCAAAATAACAAGGGCACTCTAAAAAGAAAGGTCCGCTAAGAGCCAACCTCCTCTGATACCATTTTGTCACGAACCAGCCTGAGTCGACCCTGAACCGGTCACCTAGGCCAGCCCGCGACAAGTCCCGAGAGGCATTCCCGATCCTCCCGGGATGGTTACAAGCACCAAGGGCCTCAATAGAGTACACAAGGGAACGATTTCGCCCATATATAGACAATCAAACAAACATCGGAAATAAACGGACAGCCCAAAATGAATTTATATAAAAATTGAACAAAATATTTTTTATACAAGAAACTAAAGGTAGAACAAAAACAAAAACTCAAATGAACAATCCCAATGACCAACTAACTCCATGTGACAATTCTGGTCACTCTCCAACACAATGATCAAAAGTCGCCCAAGGTGATCGAACTAAAGATGAAACCTGCACAAGGGCTAAAAAAAGAAGAAGACTATAGGCGTGAGTATTAAAACTCAGTAGGTTAGCCCGATATTCTATTCCCAATGCACATTCCTTTAAAATAAATGAAACATCAATTTATAGTTTGAAATTCAAGATATGAAAGTACAGTTTTCAAATGAGGTTCCATGCTATAATAATTATCAGACAAAAACATGCATGTTTAATAAACAAAAATGCAAGTAACTATTTTTTTTCAAAGAGGTGCAACTTCAAAATGAACATAGTTTTCAAGAGGGATGCTTTAAAGAATTTTAACACTCAAATAAATAACACATACTACTGAATTTACCAACCAAACACACCGTATTCCGATGGTGAGTACAAAATAGCCAATGAGCACTAGTCATGGGAATACCCCTAGGCACTAGTTAGTTGTGAGCCCCAGGTACCTCGTATCTCGGTGAAAGTAACCATAATAAATATTTGTTCTCATGCACGAGCCACTAGTAGGGAACATACCCATAACCTAGTGGTCCCCAATCATCATCATCATCATAGTTTAGTTAGTGTTGTCATCGTCAAACTTGCTACGTGAAACAGGGGCCAACCCCCACAGAATCACTAGCATACTAGTACACGTCTGCCCACCTAGATACCCGGGATTCCCTTTAGTGCTCAATCAAGTTACACATATTATCAAATACACATTTCACCTCCACATTCCATTCCAAAACCATAAAAACACAAACAGCCCATAATCTTTCTTCACATTTCTTACACTAATCAACAAACCGCTAAATATTTTCGTAAAACAATTTCATGAAGTGCATTGAGGCTTTGCACATAAAACTCTTTCAAAAACATTCTTTAAATTATAAACACACATCATAACCAAACCAAATCATATTTTGAAGCCCAATAAACATTTAATAAAATAATTTAATGGACCATAAAACAATCCCAATTTCACAACTTGTTATATACAAGTAAAACACTCCTTCGTTTCTAGGAAATGCCAAACGGGCCTTTAAACATTTTCTCAAAACTAATGTTTGATGAAGGTATGCATTTTAATTTTATTAAGGATCTGTATAAACATCATTTACGGCAGAAAACCTCATTCATAAATCTCTTATAATACTCAGGTTACATATTCAAAACACAACCATTTTCGTAAAGATGTGAAACGGTCCATTTTTTTGGCAACTCCGGCCAAAATATGTTGTAAATCAAAACCCACTTGTTTGTAAAAACAAATACAAATTGGAAATAAATATAAGTACCCAAAAATACCATTTATAATTCTTCCAATTACTTTATAAATCCAATCAAATAACTTTTAAATCACACATCACACATAAAAGACAACCGGGCAATTTACCGAACACATGTCATGCCCTTTTTAAACAAAACAATTTATTTTATGTACCTGAAAAGGAATAAAACACCAATTGAATGTCATATTTTCATTCAAGAAACTGTATCATGTTAAAAATACCATAAACCAGATTATAAACCTCACAAAATATTTTCAAAGATAATGGAACATTTAAACAAACACTTGTTGATTACTTTCATGACAAAACAACACTACCTTTCACATAACAGTGATTAAACAACGACTTTTCACGCCAAGAAAATTATAAAAAGGATTTAAAACAATAATATACATTTATATCAGTATAGTATAATATTAAAATGATGAAACTTCTATGATAAAAGCATGTGCAAGGGATATCCTACCTCAAATCTCTGGCGTAATTGAAACGCACACCCGAAATCACCCGCCGCGGGTTTATAAACCCTATAACTATAAGTACCAGACCTAAACAAACATAAAACCCATCAAAAAACATTTTATAACAAAACCCTAGTTTGATCAAGACTAGGGTACAATATAAATCAAAGAAATAATGAAAGGAGGGGGAAGAGGAAGGAGAAAGGAGAAGGAATCTCACCTTTCACCCTAGAAAACTCTTCGTCTTCCATTAGATCTACAACCCTAGAGGGAAGGTAATGGCTTGAAAATTCATGGAGAGACTCCTAATATCTGGAAGAACCAGTGAAACAAAATTGGTGGCCAAAAGGATACGAATTGATTAATTTATGAATGATACAATTTACCTTGTCAAATCTGGACTATTTGAGGTATCATGGGAAAGTTCATCCTCTTACGCGACCCATATGAGCTCCAAAGAAGAAAAAACGATATTGGGGGTGACGATAGGGATATTGGCTTCGGGTGAGAGGTGGAATCACCGAAAAATATTAAAAAATAAAAAAGATATAAATGAAACAAATTATTATTTTTTTAAATAGGAAATGGGCCCATGGGATGGCCCAATACCTAAATAAGTAACCCAAATTCACCCGGATTATTAATTTCTAATGGGTCCAAAAGGATAAATAAATTTTAATATTTCAGTATAGGACAAGTGGGAAGTTGATTGGGTGAAAAAGGATGAAAAACAAAAGAGTTATAAAAGAAACAAATTCAGTTTTTAAAACTGGGAATGAGCTCACGGTTGGCCCAAATCATGAAGTAACCACCCTTTCTTCAAAAACTCCTAAACAGGTAATAGGGATCCCAAATTATGGTGGTTAGACATATATGAAACTTAAAAACTCAAGATTCATCTCATCAAATACTCATTAAGAGGATCGGGATTTCTAATGGGCCGGATCAATACAAAGACAGAAAAAAAACCGTGTGTGACAGTGTCGTACTTCAATGTGTCAACTTTGGTCTGTCGAACTTCGGTGTGTCATACTTCGGTTTGTCAAACTTCGGTGAGTAAGACTTTAGTTTAGGTCTGACAAATTTGGTTTCAGTTGGTCGATTTCAGTTTCAGTGTGAAATCCAAAAAAATATTATGAAGAGTATATCTTACATATACTATTACAAGATTAAGTGTTAATCAAAGGTATATATAAAAATACACTTATAAAAATATTTATCCATGACTATAAGAAATTGACTTATTAAAGTATATTTTTTTGTATGACATAATTTATTTTCATAGATATATTAAAATTGCATGAAAGGGTAGAATATATATATTGAAATAATTTGTGATTACTAAAACTACAATATCATGGAGGGGCCAACAGTGATCCACATGACTTGGAAACTAGAACCTAACATTATAAAACAAAATAGAGGGAACAAATTTTCCACAAAAAAAGGGGAATATAAAATATACAAGTTAGTCTTCTGAAAATTCGACTGGGAGAAATTAACAGAAACAAAATAGTTATAAAAAACCCAAAATAGTGCATCATCAAAGTACTCATCATCTAGATAGATAAAATTGGAAATTCCAAAGGAGACATCACTCCAAACCCAAAGGATCATGAACATCCACCTCCTCCAAGTTTCACATTCACTTTTCTCATACATGGAAAATGGAAATCAAAAAATTACTAAAGGAAAAGGTTAGTTTTGAGATATAAATCCTGGTATGGTCTCCCCATGTGTTTCATAAAAAATTCCATAATAATAATCCAAATTATTCATTAAATTTTTAATAAAATAGCTCATGTAAATAAATTTTTACATTTAAAACAAAACATGCATTCATTTCATAATTATTGAAAATAATTAAAAACTATATTAAATATACTCTTTATATAAAACCATATATATAAAATAACTAGCATAAAGAAAATTATTCCATAAATAATGGCAGATATATATATAAACAATAAAGACCAAAACCATGGTCCTCTTTTCCATCATTTGATAGTTACCAATTATTGGATCCTCATGCATCTCATACTAGTGATCTCAAAAAATTTGCGTATAGATATACCTCGACCTTAGGATGAACAAGACTCAAGAACATTACAGCAAGGGTATGATCCACATAACTATAATATTGTTCTATTTTTTATCATCAATCTGTTACTAGGGAATAAAAATCCTAGCATTATTGTCCAAAATAACCCACTAACAACCCAGAATTTCATGAGCTTAATCAATCAATCAATAATAGGCAATTCAACATTTGCTGAATTTTTAGAATCCATATACAAATTAACGTTCAAAACAAAAATAGGGTTTTTTTCTCAATTCACGAATTTTGATATCAAAACAATCATCTTTTTTCATCAACAAAATTTAATACATTTTCGAAAATCATTTGTAAAATCATTGCATTAATTTTATCAATTTCAAAATACTCGCCATATTCAAATTACACTAGAATTAGGGGTTTCCCCAAAATCCATACCATATTAAATTCCAGTTCTAATTCATTTAAAATTGGGTTTTCCTAATTCAATTTAAATATAATTCAAAAAATCATGAAAATACAGGTTCAATTATATAGAAATATAAAACTGAACCACCTACCATTATTCACATAATCACAACACATAACATTAGAAATAGGATTTCCCAATGAAGAAAAATGAAAATAAAGATTAATAAATAATACCTAGAATCAAGATTCAATTGATTGGAGTTATGACCCTTAAAAAAGAGATGATTTAACACTCTATAAGGAGGTTAGAAAGAGAAAGTGGGATAAGACACATGAGAAAATATTCACTTAACTATGAGGAGATTAAAAAGGATATACCATGATTTGATCCACCTAGGAATGGGTCTTGATGAATCCAAATTGGTTTTATAGAGCCTCTAGAACCTTCGAAATTGAGTTAGGTTAAAGGGGGATTGAGTGGGGGATAAGCCATGGTTTTGGAATTTTTAAGAATAATTATGAATAAAAAACTATCACGCATATGGTTACCTAGGTAGGGAATCGTGGTTAGAAAAAAGGACTCCCAAACCATGTGCCTATATACTGTGGAGCATAGTTTCTACTAGGTGTTTGAAAGGATTTTGAATTCATTCCCCAACCATGAAAGTCCTAACTACCTTGGGTATCATTTTTTAAACTGGATGGTATCCTGGTTTTTAAAATTCATGCACCAATTATGAATATTCAAGAAAGTCTACAAAGTATTCCAAATTCCACCCAAAACAACTAGAGACAAGCCCCATTCATTTTATTATCAAAATAATGGTCTATGAGTAGTTGAAAACATGTAACATGATTTTAAAACTCCTAGAATAATTAATTTTAAATAGTTAAATACAATTTAGATCCCCATAGGTGATAAGTGAGAAATACCAGAATATTAAAAAGGTATTTCACCATAACCTGGAGTGATCGTGACTATTTGTTTATCTATAGAAACTGATATTAATAGGTTTTAGGACTTCAACACATCTATGGTGTGTGATCCATGGATATATTTGAGTCTATTTTATCTAAGTAAAATCCTTATTATAATTTTTTTTAATTCAATATTCATATTTATCATTTTTTGAGATCGATGTTGATGGAATATGACATTGAGCATATTATTTCCGATGAGGGAACAAGATTTGAAAAAGGGGAAAACATAAATAATTAAAATAGTTTTTAATAACGAAAAAATCTCATTTACCCCCCCCCCCCCTCTATTGGGGTGGATATACTCAACAAGCTCCCAATAATTGGTATTAGGGTGTAAGGATTTCATTTAAGGTTCAATATTTAAATCTATCCTAGTTTTATTAAACAAGATTACTGAATGAATAAACCTATTGTTTTTAGTTGTATTAAATTTTATGGATGGAAAAGGATTTTTATTTTTTTCCATGGGCCTATGGTGAAATGATCATGGAGTACGTATAACATAATTCTTATTTTAGAATGAATATTGAAAGGTTTTGAAGTGAATTGACACAAATGATATTGAATAAATCTATCTATTGAGGTGTTCAATAGGAGGACTCATTGTGATATTTTTTATGATATATGGATTATTTTGGAATTTATCTACAGAAAATTAGTGAATTATACATTAATAGTTAACATAAAAATTACTAGTGTTGAGATATCAATGAAAACATATAAAAAAATTGCATAATATAAATTGTAAATTAAAAATATAAAATAATATAAAATAATATAAAATAAAAACAAATTTTATAAGGTATTTTGGAACGATCATATACACATACACATTAATAATATTATTATAGAAGATAATTTTCAATCAATAAGTTTATATTACCATTTAATATTTATACATAAAAAGATTTTATGGAAAAAATATTAATAAAAAAAAGTCTCCAATCTGAAAAAATCTCTTGTAATAACCAAGATGAGATCCAAGAACTATGTTAGAAGATTGATCAATGGTATATTTTTCTTGGAGTGGCATTCTTGTTTATATAATAATTTTTTATAGTGTAGAAATGATTGATAAAAAGTATATTTCTTTATAAAATAATCATTTATATAAATGTGTGTAAAAATAAAAGAAAAAAGTGAAATACAAGAGGAACATTTAAACTATCTAGAAAAAATACATGGGAAATGTTATAAATGTAACTATTATACCTCTCAATAAATATCATTAAGTGTGTGTAAAATCTTATATAGAATTTGTATCATAGTTAAAGTATTTGATTCCTCAAATAAATAAGAATGTTTTGGAGACCGGTGCTCATGAAATAAAGTCAAGAACACCAGATAGAATGTAGAATATCCTATCTAAAGCAACATTAACAATAATATTCCAGAAAGGTATAAATTTGGATATTAAGAATAGATAGTTTTTCTATGTTAATTCTAGAAGGGAAGGATCTCAAAAAAATGTACCCATAAAGTGATACTATTGGGGAACCATGGGTTACACTATATATTTGTGTTTATAAACCAAATGGTTCAATGGTAGATGATAATTGTTTCACAATATCTTCCAATGGATTACTAAATTAGGTATCAATTTTTAAGAAGGTGTTGTATAAATGGTAACAAAACACATATGGAAGGAAAATTTAGCAAGATGGGATCTAAAAGTGATATTAGAAAATCCTCTATTCTTGTGACTAATGGGAAGATAGTTTACAAATAGAAAATATGAAATAATGTAAAATAGACTTACCATTTTGGATGAAAGTAATAATGGTTCTCAAGAAAGAGTAAAGTATGAACTCATAACAGTATATAAAAATCATCCCTCATAGAGGGAATGAATGTAAAAAAAGTTAAATGAAGGCATTTTTTCATTATATGATAAATTATAAATTAATATTAATGAATGAATCATCAAGTAAAAATCATTATAAGGTGACAATAATAGATATTGAAGAGTAAAAACATGAGTACTGATTTAGTGGGATCAAAATATATACAACAAGGTATGTGAAATAGAAAGGTGAAAGTGTCCTTCTATAGTGGATGAAGCATGAATGATGATGTAGTGGAATTGAAACAAAGGAAAAATATACACATGAAGGATTTATATCTTCATGGTTTTGTATTCCAAGATAATGAAATTTTCAAATTTCAATTAAAACATAAAAAATAATGTTTATATAATTGGTGTTTCAAATTGAACCACTAGAATATCATGGAATCTAGTTAAATAAAACGTGTTGGTTAACCAAGAACAAACACATTCCTCCACTTGAGGTTGAACAAGATGTACCCATATACTCGTATACATTATTGTTTCTTACAATTAATGAATTTTACTAGGATAAATTGGGCTATTTCAAACATGGGGTGTATGTATTATAATTATATGTATATATTGAAAGAAGATAAGTTAAAATTTTGTTTCATAGAAAAAATTATTTATTTCAAATAACAACCTAAAATTTCATGTTGTATTTATTATATATCAATAATAATAAGTGGATACTAAAGTAATTGTAATGGGTATAAACCCTAAATATAAAAAATTTATGTTTATCATTGTGGAGATGGAATTATAAGTTGTGTTGGAGTTTCTTATTTATAATTAGGAAAAATGGAAATTCAAATGGAATCAATAAAAATTAATATTATCAGTATGTGAATTAATGTCATATCCAGGGATATCAATCCATGAATAAAAGTTAAGACAACTTGATGAATAAGAAACAACATTTGTGGATAAATTCATGTTTTACTTATCAGTGTTCTAATATGGTGTTATCATATGATGATGTTTTAGGATACAAAATGTTTTTAACATTAGCACCCATTACTTACATAGATAAGTTGTTTGAAATAAGAAATAATTTGGAGAATAATAGATACTATTATTTTAATATTTTATTAGACTTATCTAGAGATGAATATTTCCCTATATTAAAAAAAATATTATAAATATCAATTGTTATCAATGATTTTTTAAAACAAGTGGAATAAAATGATACAAAATGCGGAATGGTTCACAAACATTATTCTTTATTCGTTATTCACATATATTCTTGCTTAATCCTGACTGATATCATATGGAATTCTATTGGATGAATTTGTTGATGAAATTGTATATGTTAATGGATGTATGTCAGTGATATGGACAACTATAAAGTTTTTAACGTATAATTTTGTTTTATATAATGATTTTACCCAAAATAGGATTTGAAAATTTTCATGTAACTCATTATCATGTGGTAACATTACTCACTGAAATATTTTATAATGAATTTATTTCTAGAAAAGGTTTTTACTGTGAAATGGAAATTTGAAAGTGGTTATTAATAAGTAGATATTTAATACATGTTCTTATAGAATATGAGATGAAGTATTAATGGTGGTAAATAGTTGAAAGGGTTTATCCATCATAATGCATCATTGAAAAATGGAATATTTAAAATTAATATGATTTAAATTTGTTTGAATGTAAGATTATGACCTTATTGGGGTTGTCTCGTGCACATTTCTAGGTACAATTTTACCCTTGTTTTGAATAAATTTTTGTTGGAAATTTGTTCAGGGTTGTTTCAGAGAATTCTAGAATTGTTTTGAGGGTTTTTGGGATGTTCATGGTTTGCACATTATTTTCCCAAACCATGCACCCTATCCTAGAAAATTTTTTATTTCCAAATAGTGGGGAAATTCATGGTTCACACACATTTTTAAAATTGGTGTTCCCTAGTTTTAGTAACTTTATAAACCCTAGAAGAGGCCCGTGATTTTTAAAAACATGATCCCTTGTTCATGAAACCATACATTTAGTTTTTAATTCCCTAGAAAATTAATTTAAAAATCATGAATCTCTGGTACTAACCCCAATTTGACCATTCTCAAGTATGATGTTTTTTATTCATTTTTTGGATCTCTTGGATGGATTCTTTGGCCTCTTGAACTCTGTTCTTGTAAAATCAATGATCTTATTCACTGATCTACACCTCTCACAGTATGTAATCTGCTCTTATATGGTTTTCTCTATCTCACTCCTCTTTTCCTCAATTATAAGGATTTTTATACCCCATTCATATTTGATTATATCTTGTTTTTATTAGATGTTGACCTATTCAATCTTGTTTCAAAGATTTGGATCTAGATCTCTCATGCCATTGTGAACATGATCATTCTTTTTTAATTTGGGGAATTTATTTTGGGTGAACGTCCATCGACGATCTTGAGTAAGGTGGACAAAATTCCAATTCCCATAGTGATGATTTTAATTTAGTGTATGTAATTGTGAAATTTAAATTTCCATGTTTTGAAATCACTTCTATAGTTAGATTAATTTATTAGTCAATTAATTAATAGAATGATGGAATTTATGGAATGTGGCCATTATGAAATTGTTTAATAATTGAATTTTGAATTGATTGGTTAATAAGAATTAAGAAATGGTTTTATTTACCAAAAAATGTTAAGGGTTTATATGACTTACTGTTGATAAATATTTTTAGGCTGATTTTTTCATATTATTCCATATGATTAAAGTGAAGAAATATGATTTAATTGATAATTGAAATGTAACACTTTGATGAGATGTTTGATAATAAGGTTAATGAATCTTAACCTTTATGTATATTAAATATATCAAATATATGATATTTTGATATATGGGATAATGTGGGTGGGGTAATAAATGATGCTTCAAAATCTGATATGTGTTAACAATGAGGTGTGAGATAGGGAATGATGCTCCAAATATTCATGTGGTGTAAGACATGTTGTTCTAGTCCCAAAATTTAGGCAATGGACTATGGTTCTAAGTAGTGGTGATATGAATTGAGATTAAATGGACAATGGAATCCCATGTTATAATAAATTGTGATTCATTATGTGATATGGTTAATACTCTAGTACAGGCCAAAGTAGTTATTGATGGTTTTTGTTCTATTGTGAACCCAACAAATTTATGTGGTTAATTAAAGAATAATGTATTTTGAAAAATGATTACTTTTTTGTTGAAATTTTTTCTTTTTACAACTGCATACACAGTTATATACTCGTATTATTTTAGACATCATTGGTGGTGTCCTATTAAGTTATACTCATGTCATACTCAGGCTTCCTAATTTGTACCTAAATAGTGTTCATGTTTTCATGATAGGATAATGAAAAGATCCCTATGTTTGATGGATGATTTGGGATGGAGCATGGTTGAGGGGATAGTACTTGGTGTCATGACCCACTTGGGAGTTGTCAGAGTGTATTTATTTGTGGTTTTTTATATTGAAACATGACACATAATAAGAATAAACTATCTACTACTTTACTTTGTATATTATTTTACTTTTTTGGTTCATCATGTGATACGGGTCTGGTTTTGTTATGGTATTATTTTAGTTGTCGATTATATCATTTGGTTTTTATTTTTTGATTTTTCACTATTGATATATTTTTTTTAAATAGGGTATAATATTATCATTTTATATATTATACCATAACTTCTAGTCGATATCCTCTAGCTTACGGGGAAGTAATCTTGAGGTCATGTAACCAATCGGAATGGGGAACTGTTATGTGAAACTCAGTTTGGGATGTTACAAAGTGGTATTAGAGGTTTTTTTTAATTTTAATTCGAATTAATATTTGGGAAAGGTAGAGTAAATATTATCATGAGTCAGGAACTGGTCAAGAGATCATGCATGGTAGTATATAACCCATGTACAGGGGTAAAACTAATCACCTTAGGTGGGATTGTTGTTATTGATGTTTTCTGTTACAGTTTAATGTAAATTCACCACAAGTGATGAACTTATTGTTTGATGTAGTTGTTTTATGGTATTTTTCTTCGTGGACTGCTGTGTAATATGTTCTTTGTTTACATGCATCAGTCTAGTCACTTAGGATTTTTATGTGACATGAATCGTTTTAGGAAAGCATGAAAAATAACATTTGTGGGGTTTGTTCATTAAATCGAGATTCATTTCATTATGTTTTAGTTTAAATGAAAAAAGTTCCAAATATTAAATTGTGAAATTGTAAATGATTGAAAATGTGATAGTTTGAAATGGATAGATTTTTTCCTACTGAGAAACTTGAATTGGGAAAGTGTTTCACTATTTGTTATCTATGACCAAGATGATCGATAGTTGAGGGTAGTGAAAGAGCCTTGGTGTTGAATTTGTGATAGAATATGGGGGTTGAATTGTTATAGATATATATATATATATATTAAACCCCCTTGTTAAATGTGATAATGATGTAAAATGTGTCTTAAGACATATATTAGGTGTCATATAGATATTCCTCCACGA
This sequence comes from Viscum album, assembly GCA_963277665.1. NCBI lineage: Eukaryota > Viridiplantae > Streptophyta > Magnoliopsida > Santalales > Viscaceae > Viscum > Viscum album. Next base: position 154,202,790 of record OY728144.1, on the reverse strand, counting down.
CAACGCTTGTTGATAGAAAAATATGAATAAATGGATAGAGATGTGATGCAAGTGGTGGAATATATGGATCTAATAGTTTTGAGTGTAGAGCAAAGAGAGTAGTTCCACGAGAACATTTCTCGCATTATGTAGTTTTTGGAATTATACCTAGAGAAGTTTGTAAAAAACTATATCCTACTTGACATCGAAGTTCCAGTTGTTGCACTCTTTGACTTTCATTGAATTGGGTAGACCTATGGCAGATGAGTTCTTAATTGAGTCTATCCATATGATCCTAGAATACCTATAGAATCCTACTAAGAAAATATTCAAACCGGAAACTTATATGTTATGTGGTCAAGTGAGTCATTTGTGGGAAATAAAGACACGGGATAGGAAATTGGAGATTATTGAGTGGAATTACTTTCAGGATAAGTTCTTGAATAACTTTTAACCTGATACACTCAAGTGGGAGAGGGCAGCAGAGTTCTTGAGGTTGGCCCATGGGAGTAATTCCATGATAGACAATGAAGGATTCTGTACTTATTTCCATCACTTTGTTCCATGTTGTAATGATATGAGGCTACAGAACAAATTATATTTAATATGGGATTAAATGTGTGACTAATTACCAGGTTAATATCTTTATTCTAAAAAAATGGAGGTGTTGAATCGTGATCTCAAATCTAAGGGGTTCCTAATGGATGATTATAGTGGTATGTTAGTAGTTTCTACGGGATGACTAGGTGGTATGTCTTCTGATATTTTGATGTGTCTCTTTGATAATATTAGCCTAGGAGATAACAAGTTGAGTGCCTGGGTGGAAGGAATAGTTACTCGGGACCTTAATCTATTGATATTCTACTACTTTGGTAGGCTAGGTCGCCAAAGTAGATAGTTCCCCCAATCACCAGTGGAGTGCCAAAATTTCAGAAGGATGGGACATCTACAACTGTTCTATTAACTCCCATAAATTATGGGTAATGAAGTAGGTGCAAGGTAAAATCCGAGTGATGGAAAGAGATATTATACCCCATATCAGTCAGGATATTGGAGTTCTACTAGTCATGGAAGTTAAGGTAGCGGCTATGGTACTTCTAGGAAAGATCACTTGTATCATCAGAGTAGTGCAGTTCAGGGGACCCATACTATTGTATAGGGATTTGCGGAAATACATTTTAATGTAGTCTAGCTCATGCTTGTGGATAGCGAGACTGGACAATCAATAGTCAGAATTAATATTCTTATATATTCTATTAATTCAATTTTCTTTAGTTGATACTAGTGCCTTTAATTCTTTTATATCATCACAAATTTTGAATTAGTTGAGTATGATGGTGGAATTGGTGAGTGGGGTGATTAAAATTGATACACTATTGGGACTATGGTCAAGATACATTTATGTATGAAAGGGGTGTTCTCTCGAGGATGGGGATTTACATTTTCCAGGGGATCCTAGAATCCTTGATATATCTATATTTTCATTTATTTTGGTTACAGATTGGCTAGTTGAATTCTAATCACACATTTATTTTTACATAAGGATAGTAACCTTTATATCTCCTATGGATGACAATTATGTTCAAAATTGAGAGTGGGATATCTTGGAAGGTCATGTAGGGCCACATTGTCCTTAATAAGTGGATATCAGCACCTAGGTTGCATTTATTTTTTGTATGATGGGGGTCTAAATCATTATTCTTCTACACCTATAGTATATCAGTTCTAGGATGTGTTTCTTTAGTAATTATCATGGGTTCCACTTGAGAGAGATGTGAAATTTATGATTGAGATCGTGCTTGAAGATGATGCAAATTCTATTCCACTATATAGAATGCAACCAACATAGATTTAAGAGAAAAAGATTCAACTCTAAGTGTTGATATATAAGGGGTTTATCCATCCATGTGCATCCCCTTAGGGTTCTCAAGTTTTTTTTTCCTAAGAAAGGACTTGAATCTTTTTTCTTATGTGTCAATTACTAGATGTTGAATCAGATTATAGTGAAGAACCAATATCCTCTTCCACGTATCAATGATCTCTTTGACCAGTTTAAGGGAGCATCTGTGTTCACCAAGACTTACTTGAGGTTAGAGTATCATCAGTTGGTATCTATACTATCTGATATACTAAATACAACTTTCATAAGGTGGTATGGCCCATTAGAGTTCATCATGATATCATTCAAGATGGGTAATATTCCTATTATGTTTATGGAATTGATAAACCAAATCATTCACCAATGACTGGATCAGTTTGTGGTTGTGTTTTTGGATGACATCTTGGTTTTCTCTAAAACCAAAGATGATCATTCCCAACATCTTGAAATCTTCCTAAGTACAATGAGATAGCAGGAGATATACATCAAGCTATGTAAGTGAAAATTCTAGATTTATCATGAAAATTTCAGGGTCACATCATCTCAAAGGAAGGCGTGTTAGTGAACATAGAGAAAGTTGACGCAATTTTTCATTGGATAATCACAAGAATGTCTTTGATATTTATAATTTTCTAGGATTAGCATGTTATTATCAGTGGCTCATCTAGGACTATTCCACCTTGGTATCACCGCTTTTAGGATTGAAAAATAATGAATTAATGTTTCAATGGTCTGTATCATATAAGAGTGCTTTCTAGGAGTTCAAGAAGTGGTTGACTATGACACTGATCTTGATCTAACTCGATGCAGGGGAGGATTATATATTGTTTGGTGATACATCATGGATCGGTCTTGAAGAAGTTTTGATATAAGTGGATAGAGTTGTATTTTATGGGTCATGATAGTTGATCCCACCTGAAAGGAATTTCCCTACAAATGATCTCAAGTTAGCTCCATTGGCTTATTCCTTAAGGTGTTGGAGACATAATATATTGAGTGAAAATAAATTGTGTATACTTATCAAATGATAATAAAGTATATATTTTCTCAACAAGCGTTTAATCTTCTATAACATATTTGGGTGGAGTAAATGAAGTCATTTGATTCAAAGCTATCATATACACCTGATAAGGGAAACAATGTTGCATATGAGTTAAGAAAAAAACTCAAACTCAGGTAATTTAGGAGTCTAGTTTTGAGTGGAATATGATGGATTTGTTGGATGAGATGCATGTTATAGTTCAAGAGGACCAGGAAGACATGAACATCATATCAGTCTTAGTTGAGGCTACACTATTGAGATAAATAAGATAGAGTAAGTACATAGATTCATAATGTTTACACTTAAGGAAAATCTTTGAAGATGGGGGTAAACCTCTTATTAGTCTTTACATAAATATGATATTATCTAGGTCTCGGGCTATGTAGTTTTGACTATATGTATATGAGAGAAAATGATGCATGAATTTCATGCCTCAAAGTGGATGATGAATCCATGTTTGACGAAAATTTAACATGACCTATGTAGAACGTATTAGTTTTCATTCATTTAAAAGGATATTTTAGGGTGCGGGACATGATACAACACGTTTAAATAGGTGAAGGAGGAGAATCAATAAATTTGTGGTTTACTATAGTTGTTACCCATTCTAGAATAGAAGTGAGATCGTAGAATTGTGGAATTTGTTGTGGTTCATCATTGGAAGCCTCAGAATAATGAAACAATTTTGGTTATTGTGGATCGAATAATGATAGTAACACAGTTCTTGCGTATAAATAAGACTTTCTTAGTGGATAAGTTGGGAGACTTGTATACTGGGAAGATATTCCATCAGATCTGGGTTCCATTGAGTAGTTTTTTTAGACCATGACTCACGTTTCACTTCACACTTCTTGAAAATATTACAAAAAAGCACTTGGTTCCTAGGTACTACTGAATATCGATTTCCCAAAACATATATTTGGGTAGTCTGAATGTAATATAAATTTTGGAGGATATGCTATGAGAATGGGTTCTAGACTTTGGTGGGTCTTGGGAGAAGAACATATAACTCATTGAGTTCTCTTATAAAAACTACCATCATGCTAATATTCATATGGAACCATATAAGAAAATTTATGACAATATATATAGATCACCTTTGTGTTGGATGGAGGCAAGTGACTCAGAGTTATTAGGACCAATTCAAAAGTAGAAGATATTAGAATAAGTTCAGATAATTGGGAAATGTAGGGATGTGGATTAGAGTATGGATAATTCATATACTAATTGACAACATTGACCACTAGAATTTGAAGAGGGTGATTGTTTGTTCCTTCAGATTTCTCATAGATAGGGAATTAAAGGATTTAGAGGAGGGGAATATTGGATCCTTGGTTTTTTGGTCCATTTGTGGTTGTGATGAGAATCGAGCCAGTGGAATACCAATTGGCCCTTACATGGAGGTATAGTGATTAGAAAATGTTTTTCTTATGTCACAACTCCAATGGTGTCACCTTGAACCTTTTCATATGATCGATGTGGATTATATTGAGCATGATACTTATGGAGGGATTTATAGATAATTCTATATAGGATATGGATAATAATGATAATGTGTTGAGGGGAAAGATCGTGCCGGTTGTTTGAGTATTGTCGGAACATGGATTTATTCATGAGGAAACTTGGGAGAAGGAAGTAGATATATGGGCTCACTGAACTAACCATTTTACCTCAAAATTTTAGAGATTCATGGGCTTACAGGCTAAAGATGACCAGTTATAAGGTGGTAGATTGTAAGATCCCTAATATTATGGGGTCGTATCATTCTAATTTTTAGGTACTCTTTTACCCTTGTATTGAATATATTTTGGTTGGGTGTTTGTTCGAGGTTGTTTTAGGTAGAATTTTTAAAATTATGGATGTTTTTTAGGTGTTTTCTGAAATTCATGGTTGTTGAACAATTTACCCAAATCATGAACCCTACCCTAGAAATCCATGAATTCTATAACATATGGGAAATGCATTGTTGGAGCATGGTTTCTAAAAACATTCACCATATTAGTATTAACTATGTGACCCCTATAACAAGTGCAAGGTTAGGCACATGGTTTGAAAAATCCTATGCCATATCCCTAGAATTCGTGCATGAAATATTTTAATTCCCAATTATTTTTAAAAGAATATTGAAGACCTATGTATTAACACCAATTATACTTGGATAATACCTTATTTTCTTCCTTAATTTTTGTGATCTCCTGTATGAATTCCTTGGCCTCTACAACTTCATTCTTGAAAAGGAATATATCATATTGGTGAATCTTTACATCTCAGGGTATGTAATCTCTCCCTGTATAATTTCCCCTCTCTCTCTTCCCTCTTACCAGAATAATAAGAGTGATTTATTCCCCATTAGAATTTAATTGGATCAAGGTAATGTTGGATGTTTAACTATTTGACTCTATTTCTAATATTTGGATCTTGATCTGTCATGATGTTGTGGTCTTGATCAATTCATTTAAACATACTGAATTTATATTAGGTGAACATTCATCTAGGATTTTTAGGTAGGTTGTCTAAATATCAATTCCTATATTCATGATTTTCATTATTTGTATATAATTGGGAACTTGTAATTTCCATGTTTAGTAATCATTTATAGAATCAAATTCATTAATTAGTTAGGTAATTACAGGAATTATGGAATTTATGTAATGTAGTGATTTTGAAATTGGTGAATAATGAGATGTTGAATTGAATAACTAATGGGAATTAAGGGATGTTTGGATTAACAAAAAAGGTTTCAGGGTTTATAAGATTATATGTTGAAAAAAATTTAATCGTAAATTTTTCATATTATTTCATGTGATTAATTTTAATTTTCATGATTGAATTGATAATTGAAATGGGACACATTAATGAGAATGTTTAACAATAATATTAATGATAATTAACCTTGATTTATGTGAAATATGTTATAAATGTGTTATTTTGATATAAGTGATAACATTTATGGGACAAGGATTGATGCTTCAAAATCCCATAATTGATAACTATGAGTGTGCAATAAGTTATGATTTTTAAAATCCTGTATATTATAATAACGAGCAGTGAGATGGAGACTAATGCTCCAAATACTCACAGGGTGGTTGACATGATGTTATAGGCCCACAATGATGGCATTATACTATGATTTTAAGTATATATGATATGAATTTAAAGTTAATGGATAATGTAAGGCCATTTTATAACCAATTCTAATTCCATGTGTTATATGGTTCATAATCTAGAATGGACTGAAGAAATTATTGTTGGTTTTGGTTTCATTTAGAATCCAAGGAATTTATGTTGTTGATTAAAGAATAATAAATTTTTAAAATTGTTTATTCTATTGTTGAAAAATTTTATTTAAAAACAATATACATTTTTATATACTTATATCTTTTTAGACACCATTTTTGGTGGCCCACTGAGTTTTACTCACACCCAACATGGGTTTCCTAGTCGGTACCCGAATAGATTTCATGTTTGTATGAAAGGATAAAGGAAAGAGCCCTATGTTAGATGGATGAGTTGGGAAGGAGTATGGATGAAGGAACCATACATAGTTTTGGGAACCAATTTAGAGTTTTCAGTGTGTCTTTTTTGGTGTTGTCATATTCTAAATGAAATGTACATTTCATGACATATCTATTATTTTGGTTTTTTTATTTTTTCATGTTTTTGTATATCATTTGATACTATTTTATATTGGGTATGGTATTATTTTAGTCATTTATTATGTCATTTTGTTGTTATTTATTTATTTTTCACTTTTTTGATTCGTTAATAAAGAGGGTATAGTCTCCTCATGTCATGTATTTGACACTTAGTACTAGTCGGTAGCCTCTGGCGTATAGGGAGTAACACCTAAGGTCACTTGACCAACCACCTTGGGCCACCAGTATGTAGAACCTGGGCCAGGATGATACAATTAACGAACCTAATCTTTCTAAATATGACCAAAATATGGTTAATGTATCTTTAATTTATTATTTCCAGAGTAAGAGCTCTAACTCTCTTAAATATTGAATGTTTTTATTGACCATGAGTTTTAAGATGATTTGGTGGTTATAATAAATGTACAGTTTATATTCTCTAAAAATATGATGTTATAATTTTCCCAACATAGAGGAGAATCTATGATGATGATACCACTGTGAATTTTACTGAAAAGGGTGGACCTCATGAAATTTAAACCTAAAAAGATAAGATATATATGGTAAATAATAAATTGGAAATTTATTTTCATTGTGGGAGAAGTACATGTATCGTAAATTATTACATTTAATGTTATATTTGGTTATACAATATGGAGATAAACTTATGATATAATTCAAATAAAAATAAAAAAGGGATGATTTTTTTAAACAGAGGTTGTGAGATAGAGTTTTTTTCGTTTAATACATAATATTTTTAATTAACATATATAATGGATATGGATTTTATAGATAAAGTTGTTTAAAATCATATTTATTCGAGTAGTGATTTGACAAAATGTGAATATTGTTACCATACATGGGAACAAAACTAGATGAAGTTGGAATGACATTATAAACAAGGAAGTGATATTTCAGGATGATAATGACATATCAGATATAGAAATATTGGATCCACTACAAGGGTTATAAAAAAGAAACAATAATTCACATAATCACTACCTTGATATGATTATGTATTGATAACATGAAATGTAAAATAAAAATATCAATAAATAGGGAATATATGGGTCTTTGATAAGATACACTATTTATATTGTGGAAAAATTTATTGTACAAGTAGTTTTATCTCACATTGTTTCATTTAGAGAATAATTCATATTTTTTTGTGGTTTAAGTTTATATTTTTTTAATAGATAAGATTACAATATAATGTATTTCATGCAAGAATAATATTATACAATGTAAGGTTAGTCATGGAGAGGCCACACTACAAGAGTAAATTATACATACTGAGGATGCCTATAAATGAGTAGGTAAATCGGGAGTCGTAAGATTTTTTAAAAGGTTGGGACTGAGGCTTCATTTTATTATAAAAGAAAAGAAAAGACCTATTTTGAATAGGTAGAGATAGGCCCCTTACAAACCCCAAAGGCCCACTGGGCATGTATCCCATTACATGGCCCGTAGGCCCGAATGTTTTGGCCCAAGAACCATTCTATGAATAGTACCGCTCCAATACCCACCTGCCACAGTACTCGCCACTACTATAGTATCTTCCACCACTACAATTCCTGTAATTGCTATAGTTCCTCCACTACTACAGTGGCTCTACAGTACTGTTACAGCATCCTATGCCCAATGGGTTTTGAATTCCCATTTTTATGTTGGATTACGAGGTGCTTACCACTAAGCCAGACCCCCAACTTCATCAGGAGTTATAAATGTGTTTCTCCATAAAATTGGTGAGTATGCCCAAACCTATAATAATTATTAGTAGACTCATAAAACATAATAATAATCCAGAGATAAATGATGTATTAAATAGTAAAAAATCAATTCTAAAACTTATATTTCATAGGTTTAAACCAATTATATATAACAGTAAAACAAATGGAAATTTATGTTTGTATGAATAACTCAAGGCTACATAAAAATAAATTCTTGGGTTGAAATTATTCAATAGGTAACACCATAAAACAATGGGAGATGAATAATAATCTATATTTGTTAAATAGAGGACTAAGTAATACATAAATTTTGTAGTAATGATGCTTATAAATTTATTGTAGCACTACTTATTGTGGTTTACACCATACTAGGAATATAACACTACAGTAGTGGGAGAGATGATAAGTGACCCTTTTCTATAATGTGACCACATCATGTATGTTTTTTTCAAAGAAATAAAGAAACCTCAATTGTGTGATAATGAGAAAAAATCGTGAATATAGTTATCATTCTACAATAAGTGTGATATTTTAGGAGATATACATTTCCTTGTCGAGATCCTCCCAACATTTTAAATGGGATTCTATTTTATTTTAGAAATATTTAATTGATTGAAGATCACACTACAATGGTAGATATCATGTCACACTCTTCCTAATGCTATGGGGGGTTACATCACAATGGATAGAGATGTATTTTGATTTGAATGTTTTAATAAATTTGGATGATTAATTTTTTAAATATATAGTTGGAGTTTTGATTCAATATAAAAGGGATTGACATTGAAAAATGAATAATAATTTAACCTCTCAAAATGATTGCGACATATGGGTTAGTCATAGTGTATTAGTGAGTGAAATATTGATTCCAACCATTAGATTAAGGGTTTAAGAACTTATATAAACTACTCTTAGAAATTATGGAAAAGGAGAAAAGAATTAAATTTTGTACTTCAGAGAAATAATAGAGGAAGAGGAAGAATGAAATTGAAGTCTTATTTTTTCATAGATATGAGAGTGTGAATTAATCATTTATTCATGTGATAAGTAAAATAAAAAATAATTTTATTTCATTATTAAGTGTTCATAAATAAATCATGACAAAGATATCTCTAAGTACGATGTTATTCTAATCTAATGTATCTGCTTCTATGATGTTCACAATGAATAAAATAAACCAAACCTTACATTGAGTGGTAATTATGATATATCTTTATAATAAAAATATTAAAATATTAATAAGAATTTTTTATTATTTATATTTGGATGATTTGAAGAAAATTTAATTGTATTTTAGAAGATAATCCTTTAAGACATAATGATGAATGTTGTTCGATCAACATATACTGATCTATAGTAGAAATTTTGGACTATAAAATTTTGAACAGACCCTCAATGATATTAAGTGATGAATTATCCCATTAAAATGATCCTGGAGTAGTAAATGTTGGAGTACCCCTTAGGTTAACAATTAGTGAACCATAAACATTGTAAAGGAATTGAACTATGGAATAGTTTTACTACGAATGAATTTATATCCATTAAATTTTATCATAGTATGTTTCTGGATCATTGACACATCGTCGTTGTGTGCTCCTTAGATGTATCCTTGTGTGGGAGAAAAAAGTAGTATCCTTATATAGTAGTGATTTTCAATTCACCATTTTTGTTTGAATTTTAGTATGATTAATGTTTATTAAGTGTGATATTGATCATATTTCTTCTAATATGTGAATAATATTTCAAAATGGGAAAATAAAGATCAAGGAAAAATAGTTTAACTAGGAAAAAAAGTTGTTTCAACCGCCCTATTTGGGTCCATATATTGTATCTGGTCCTAAAATGAGCCTATGAATACAAGAATAAATTTAGACACTGTACTAAGCTACAAGCCTGTCTCAATATAGAAATCCATAAAACTATCATTTCTTATTATATTAATTGAAAATACACTTTTAAAAAAAAATATTTTAATACTCTATCAATGTATGGTCACTCTATTATAAATAAAGAGACACTCTTAACTTACTTATACTTGGTGTAAAAATATGAAATAATATATTATACAAATCAATGAAATGGTAATAATTTAGATCATTGGTAGCTTTACTCAAAATGTTGACTCTAAACATTTACAGTATAGGCTATTCATTATATATGCGAAAAACTTCACTATAGATTCTTTAGGTGTCTTGAGGAATTAAAAAATGAATTTAATATTCATAATAATATCCTTAACTTACGGAGGACCTCAACCAATATAACAATCCAAAAATTTCAATATAAAAAATATTTCTTCAAAATATATATATTTCAATTTTTTTGTATGGTCTAGAGAATAAAACACATTCTCCATATAGAAGATTTACCCTATTTTGTTACGTATTATATAATAAGTATAAATAAACTCTCTCAAATTCAAAATAGTAGATTGATAAAATAAAAAAATGACAATAAAAAAATAATTTGAAAATATAGTGCAGCATAGTCTCCAAGAATTAATATATTTGATAATAACAATATAAAAAGAAAAAACAACTACCTACAGTAAGATTGAAATTTTGTTTATAAAATTAATTAACCATGAGTGTAAATCATATAGAATTATGAATAAATATGTTCATAAGTACATAAATTATGTATGTGACCTTTATTATTTCATATATTAGAGCGACAACCATTGTAAATATTTCTATAGTAATAGTAATCTAACCATCATATAGTATCCTCTCCATTGGAATAGTAAAATGACTACTACCATAAATGATGAATTATATTTCTAAAAATTTTTCCCTAATTAAATATGAGAATAAAAATATAAAATTATTGTTTAATAAACACATATTAAAATTAAAAAAAATTATGTATCTTTGTATATTATTAGAAAAATAAATTTTGGATTATTATATAAAATCGTCATTATTATAAAATAATTAAGTACTAATGCTATGTAATTTATAATGGTATTTTTTAAAATAGATTTAATTGTTTTAATAAAAATGCTTTAATTAGTTATTGGTGATGTTTTTTAATTTTTCCAAAATAATAAATTATTAGGGTGAATAGGGAAAATCTATTAAATACGGTATATTTACAATATAAGTTTAACACATGATTTTTTACATATTAACTGATTTAAGAAACAATTATGCCACCCTAACATGTACAAATTTCAAAAAATGGTATCATTAATAATTACTATTAATAATTCTAGGAAATCATAACAATGTAATCAATATTTTATTTTAAACCCCCTACCTTCCTCTTATTACTACAAAGATTCACAACCCAACTTCTCTGAACAACATAAAATTTTCGTCTTACAAATGTTCTAAAAAATCATCTCCCTTATATATCTTATCCATATTGTTGTGGTTTTGGTCTCATCACAAGGAATCCCATTGAATGTCTAAGTCGATTATAAAAGGATTCATCTTGAAAGGAAAGTCACATATCACTAATAATATTATATCATTTCAATAAAATTATTTATTCTTATTCCACTTTAAAAATATGGTAATATCGTATAATTTAATAAAATAAAATATGTTCGTCCAATAAAATAATAATTGAAACAGATTATAAAAAAACTAGTTTTTTTCAACAATAATCCATTTATCGTAAGTATAATCACTTATAAAGATTTTATAATTAAATAACTATTACCCTAATCATGGTTTATTTTATTAGTTATTTTTATGTACATATATATATATATATTAACAAAATAATAATATTATATTATTATTGAAAATATGTAATGGATAAATAATAATAAAATTATATAAAACAAACTATATTTATTGTGGTTGATAAACTACCTAAATTAATATACCATTATATGATAACATTTATTCCTAATAAACAGTTATATTTTGGAATAATTTTATATTTTTGGAAAATATTTAACAAATATACAGACATTAAATAAATTTCATTTAAATTCTATTCTAATTTAAACTTTCATCAAGTGATTTTATCATCGTTAATATATCAAATTAACCATGAAACTGTAAAACAACATCCTCTAGATGATTGAAATGAAACCCATGTTTTAAAAAATGATAACTAATTTACTTAAATGAATAATAATAAATCAAAAACATATAAATAGGGTTCTAAATATAGTATATAATAAATTTAAATTAATTATCCAAGAGTTTAGATGTAGGTACTATGTTGCAACTAGACCTAAGGTAAGGGAACACCCAAACCACACTAATTTTTAGATTATTCTCCCTCTCTATCTCTATAATTTTCAAATTTATCTTTAATGTATTGTATATATTTTTCTCTTATATACTGGTAGTAAATTTTTCCAATCTTTTCTAGTTAAATTCATGTCAGTCAAGTTCCTTTTCGGATCTCTTCATTAAATAATACTTGATTCAATCATATTTTTATTATTTGTTATTCAATTTATGTTTCCCACATTTTAAGAATTTTATAATCTATGATTTCATTAAACACATATTATTTAAGGAAAAAAAATTCTAGTTCATTTTTAGTTTCAATTAATGCCTTAATTTATTTATTTTTTCTTTTGAATACTTTTACAAGTTTCATAAGACAACATTTAGGGAGCTCATTTCTATAAAAACTTGATTTAAAATTTCTTATAATTTTTCCTTCACATTAGATATATCATCATGAATTATTTTTAATTATTAGATTATGAACATTTATAAATCTTTAATCCGTTTTTATTGGGAAAATTATGATGCATCATTTATACTTTATTTCAACAAAGAATGTGTAACCAATTTATTTCTCTTGGGTTTCTGCATGCATTTTCATTATGTATAATTATTTCTATATACTATAAAAAATAATATCATGTTATTATGTGATGTTTTAGCAAAAAATTATATATACCCTCAATCAATTGGGTAATGATTTATATATCATGATTTCCTTTTTTATAGAAATGGTGAGGATATATTTCCATGTAATGTTATGATTTAAAAGTAGTGAGAAATGACTTATGTTTATAATGGAATGTCTAATGTTGTCAACAAATTTTTATGATTCTTATGATGATTATGTTCATATCATATCATCTCTCATATTTAAGGTCTCTATATTATGATTTATTATCTTTCCCTTTTTTGATTAACTTTTTATTATTGATTATTATCTTATTTTACTCTCATGTATTACCAAATTATTCATTTACAAAGCCTTATAGATCAAAATATTTTATAGATATCCCTAGGATACATCAAGAAGCAATTGATTTATGAGAATATATAGAATAATAAAATAATTATTTTAGAAAAATATAATGTTTTTTTATTTTAAAAAGGTTATATTATGATGAAACTATAACAAAGATACTTGACCTCTAGATTTCATGGATTACTTCATGAGATTTATATAAAATATATTATAATTTTACACCTATGACATGTGGGAAAATATATTATCTATCATGGAAATGTATAATTATTTATTGGTATTAGGCAGCGAACCTAATAGAAAGAAATCACAAATAACCTATATTGGGTCTTAGGATTTCACAAGTAAGTATTTATTTATTATTTATGATTTTTTCAAAATTCATAATATTTATCTTATATAATTATTATTTACAATATACACATATATAACACTAATTTTTTTAGTAAATGAATAGAACAAGGAGGATACTTTTCAAGGAAAAATGTGATGGTGGAATTAATGATTTCCCAAAATATATTCATAATATGAAGGGAGTTGAAACAAAGAACCTTATGGTGGTAATTGTTCAATTGAATCAAATTTTGAATAATAACTTGAATAATGTGGATTATATTCATACACTTAAGAGAGAGAATGGTATATATCATCCACTTATGTAAAGAAGACCTACATTCTTTGGTAGATATTCTTATTGATTAATCATATTCAAATGAATTAATTCTATTGAGTAGGTATATCTTATAACCTAATGATTTAATGAATAGAAAGTTATATTTTCTATATATTAAACTAGGGGAGAAATTGATCAGTGGTGTAAATTGATCAAGAATATACATCCCATATATGACAATTGAATAATGTAATGAGAAAACTTAAAGGTGATATTTCCAAATATTATCTTCCATGCACACTCTATATTAAAATAGAATGATATTTTCATTGGATAAAAATATGTAGAATGAATTAATCGAGTTTTATAAAGTAAAAATTATATTTATATCAAGGTAAACCTATATTTGTTTCATTGAAATCAATATAAAGGTTGACTAATTCATTCGTGTCATGAAGTGGAGTTTAAAGAAATCGTTTCTAATGCCAGAAATTGATAGTTATGAGGAAATAGTATGATGTTATATTAAGGTGTAGATACACATTAGTTACTCTCAATTTCCTAATTAGAGTGGAGATAAGTAGAGAATAATGGGGTATAATTCTGTTGATGAATCCCAATGACTCATTAAATATTGACTATATGAATGTTAATGGAATCTGAAGAAAAAACATGAGAACATTCATAATAGCACATGAGAATTCATCAAGTTTAGAAAATAAGAGCATCGAGCTCATGATTTCTGGAGGGTTAGGAAGAACCCTATTAATATGACATAGGAATTAAAACTTTTCTATTAATGATTATTAAAAGGTATAATTTTATAAATTTAATAAATAGGGGAACTATGTAAATCATTTCAGCAAACCAAGGGTCATATAGGATTACCAATGACCAGAAAATCCAAAATCCAAGAGAATAAAGAAAAGAATGTACTATCTATATGCCTAATTATGATTTTGAAAATTAATGGGGTGATATGTGTACTTATTATTCATTCATGAATTTAAACTATTTATTTGATTCTAGTTTTATATACTTGATCACATAATGAATATATAGTAGAAATATTCAATCATCACCCCATGATATAGAGGTTGAGTTATTGGGGAAAACACAAATTTGTGAAATCATAAAATATCTTCTATATAACTCTTCCACTATATGAATTTATGGGAGGAATTTCTTAAAACATATTCTTATAATCCCAATACGAACTTAGGCCACATTGTGAGAGGGTGAATCATGGGGTGAGTAGAATTTAAAATTATTCAAAATTTCCCTTTTTTACTCATCACATTATGATTGTGTTCTCTCATTTGTAAGAACATAATTGAACCTCTTTTTCATTATTTTTTACTCTTACTAAAACAAAATAAGATATATATAAATTTATATGTAATATATAAAATGATTTTTCCCGGTTCATCTATAATATAATACTCAAAGGTTTATAAACTTAACAATTTTCTAGTGTAAAAAAATCCACTATAACTCAATATTTATGTCAACATAAGGATAAGGTAATGTCACTACTCACCAAGGTTCACCACCTATTCCTCTCTAACACTCACACATTCAAGAGGATTATATATTTAGGTATAGTACACTATTCCTGGGTGTCACTCTCATTAATTATTCTCTACACTCTAATTCATTAAAGGATCATGTTTGAAGACATACAGGTTTGTCATTAGTAAAATGATATCTAGGTTACTCCAAGATTTAAAAACGAAATATGTTTCATTAATTCCTATTATTAATTCCCTGTTGAATTCCAAAGCTAAAAAATATTACCCTCTGATATATAAATAACGCTTCATATGTATAATTATATATTTGATTACTGATTTTACATCAAACAACTATGAAAAAACTAAATAATATTCCTTATAATGGAAATTATTTTTAAGACATTATGTCTTGTATTTCATTAGTAAACTAGATATATATTATGATAATCATCAAACATTTTTCCCAGATATGAACACTACACTATTTCTCAATCAAACTTGAACATCCCAAAATGCATAAAACATTTTTCCACATCAAAACTAATATTAAATATAATATTATCCAACATTAATATTATATCTACTTAATTATAATCTCAAATAAATTTTCATACCGTTTTACTCTGCTTTTTGCTATTAGAATACACAAGTCCTTCTCCTCTAGGACTCTTAATTTACTTACTATAATATTTCCCATATATTTTCACTTTTTCTATATTATGTTCTATAAATTCTAAATTTTATAATCATATATAGAATGGAATCATTTGAATTTTATATTTAAAATTAAAATCTCAATTAACTTTTTTCTTCCAATCATTCAAACTTTACCCATGGATCATCTCCAATCAAATAATTGTTTTATATCTCTATATCATATATAAAAACTAAAATAGTAACATCAAATTATTAATAAAAGAACCAAACCAGCCAAAATGATCATAACATCAATATATTTTAACACAAAATCCATCAAAATCCCATAATTCTTAACACTATAACAATGGTTAATGAATCTCAATGGAAAACTCCCTTTGACACACTCAACACCACATGTACTGGAAATTGAGAATTATTCCTCTGAAAACCAATATAAAAATTTTACAAGTCTAATTATAAATAAAATAATATGAGAGGGATTAAAATTTCTCATATGTTCTCCAGAAATCTACCATGGGGACCACTTCAACAATTTCCTTGCCTACTATTCATTTTCTCTATAGATGACCTTTACGTAGTGTTCATGTTAAATTTATGAAATAATAGAATATTTTCCATTAGCATTATATACATTTCATTTAACTTTACATATCTTCCCTAGATGGAATAAAACCACTATTTGGGCATATCCATCTTTATCATATCTCAGCAGTGATCACAAAATATAAAACACCAAACTCTATGACTTTGTCCCTTATAACTGAGAATCTTGGATTTATATAACACTTAAATAACTTTATAGACTTTCTCTTAGAACCTTATGCATCACCAAGATATACACTTTTAGCCTTTTATAGATCTCTTCATTTAAATTATGTGGTATAACTCATTGAGGGTCACCATGAACTCCTCTATGACATAGTAAATTTTAGCACTCCTTAGAGGATGAATATTCATCTCAAAAAGTAATCAAATGTGATTCTTATATATATAAATATTTTCACCAGTCAACGTGAAATATTTTAAGTCTTGGATATGGTGTTATTCACAAAATTGTATACATTCATCATTTGATTATTCAACTAATAATTGTCACCAAAATTTGGAAAACACTAGGAAGTATTTTCATTAACAACTTTCCAAATTATGGGTGATGTGATTTATCATATAATTAGTGTTTTTTGTTTTAATTTAAAATTTTCAGGAAAAAAAGATCATATTATTAAAATTATTCACAAATTTTCATTAATAAAACTTAAATCCCTTATTGATGATCATATATCATCATCAACTATCATTTGAAAACCTTCACCTACTATTAATATCCTTCTAGGAATTTCATCCCTGAATGATTATTAACAAATAAAACATTCAAACCAATTGTTATAACATTATCCCCTATTTCATTTTTTTGATAATACATCCATAAAATCCATGAATCATAAGATATAAAGGTAATATCTCTCCCTTTATTTCATAATCCTAAATAATCAAATCATATGGAATTTTTAAACAACTCTTTCTCCGCATTTGGAAAAAATTGAAAAGGGTATTTATGTGTAGATTTTTATTCTAGAAAAAAATATTTCCCTTTGACGCTGAGAATGAAAATGGTCTCTCTTACTTTTCTTTTCCCCTTCCATCATTATGAATATAAGTATATTCTATAATTTACTTTTTAGGATTCTATCATTCATCAAATAATCACATATTGTTCACTACTCTCATTTTCACCTATAATCCCCCATTCATATGAGGGTTCTTATCTCATTTATAATTGTATTAGGGAAAATAATATATCTATACTCCAAAAAACTTATTAGTAAACATTTAAAATTGAAATTTTCATCTCATCATACACCAAGAATTCATTATTAAAAGGTATTATATTACTTACTTATATTTTTTACTTCATATCACATTGCATAAACTTTTACCAACTATCACCCACCATTCACTTCAATTACATTACACATTCATTGGTATTCAATTCATCTAAAAAAATAAAATGATTGAATTTACCACTTGGTGATTTTTTTCCCAAATAGTGCAATCCTATTGAGTTGGAACTCCTTATAGGAACTAATATGATTTTTTAATAACAAAATTGTTTCCAACATAACTGAATAAATTCTAGTAAATATTTAAAATGTAATAATGTTAATTAATCCTACAAAAAGGAATGTTAACTCACTCTATTTAAAAAAAATAAGTCATAAAATGATAATCATAAGAGGGAATCATATACTCATCATTATGAAATTAATTTCATAAAAGGAATTCCCCATTTCTATATGTTACTATATAACCATTGATTATTAAGGATAAAATAACCTTGAATTTAGATATATGTTGCACCAAGCCTGAAAACCACCTTCTCCTCATGTGGGATTCACACCCAATACTCGAAATCAAGGTGTTTCCTTAAAATAACAACTATTATGACCCTGAAATTAATAAATAATTATCGTAGTGGGCTGGTTATTCCCCTATTTTTAACACACATAGAGATCTAGAAACTCTAGATCTATCACAACCTTTGGTAGACCTCTAAATGATATTGATCACAAATTAGTTTCCCTTATATAGATCCAATATTAACCATTGGAACATGGAAAAAACATTTCATATCACCAAATATCATATAATTTTATGGAAGTGAAATAATATTGATGAATTTATTATATGAAGACCTTCTAAAGTATGGAAATTTTTTCCTTACGATAAATCATATATAGCTCAGTTGATTGAGATAAATAAATTATCATCATTGTGGAAATATCCATTATGAAAGAATATGATTATTTATTCTCTAATGAATTTCATTCTGTTTCTCTATATAGAGAGGCCAAGTTTGTAAACAATATATCCAAGAGATCTTCCCATATACAATACTACTGATCAAATAAATCCCACTGGAGTAGAAGAGTTGAAGAAGGAACTACAATTTTACGAACTAACCCACTGGCACCTGCCTTGTCAATGACTAGCACTTCGAGACTACCCAAAACCAGGCTCTAAAAGGAAAGGGGATGGATACTAGTACTCAGAAGGAATATCCCACACATTTGAGGCATTATACTAAGTACTTGTTCACATGAAACCATCTTAAGACCATAATATACTGAAATATAAATAAATGATGCCAGCTCATGCATAAATATATCCCATTGTTGTTGGATCGGGATAAACCAAATATACACAAGAGGGGGGGGGTGAATTGTGTCTTTTATAAATTCTTTTTGAAATCATGTTCTTCCCTTTTACTTTAATCAAGTGAATTAACTCAATGGAAGTTTAAATAGTAGAGAAACACGATGTATAGTGGTTAGGCCAACAGAAGGCCCCTAGTCCACTCCACCAACACTCTACTCCATGAGCTTGGTGATTTTCACAATCTGGTTCTCTTGTCAACAGACCATTCCACAACTGAGTACAGGAAATTGAAACCTTTACAATCTAAGGCAGAACAAAGCCTTCTGGTTCAATCATAGAACTACACAGCTTAGTATGAGAAGTTGATCACTCAAGAATAGAAAAGAAATGTATTTTTACTTTGAAAATACTTTCTCGTTGTTCTTCACAATTTCAATAGAAATCAATTGACACTAGATGGATCGCCAACTTTAGAAATAATGATCTCCCAAGAAGAGTAGTTCTGAGTCAATCCGGTTGCAATAGATATAGAAATATAATTCAAAACTTCAGTAGCAGTAGATTCATAATAGATCTTCGATTTAGAATGAGTGAATCTTCTATCATGATTATTTTTCTTCTTCAATAAACAAAGCATTAATGCTTTTAAATAAGTATATTATTGTTCTTGATAGTCTCTATTTTTCTTCTTTTTATAATTATTCGTCGTTGTTGATCATAAAAACTTGTATATATTCTATGTGTAAATATCACATCTATATAATAATTATGAGCACTTCTCCTGCAAATTTAGATCTACAAAAGTTTCCGTCTGAATCGCGATAATCAAAAATTCAAAATAACAGAGCAGTCGTAACTTCCCTAAAGATTCGGCATAAAATATCATTTTTAATTGATCCTTTAAATGATAGATAAAATGGATTTGACTCAGTCAAAAACGCGCTTTAAAAAAATAAACTTTTAATCCGTCTTGAAATCACCCTTATAATCCTCTTGCAGACTGTTTCATAATAATATCGTCTTTAATTATCTGATACCAAACGTAAGGTTGAATTGTATAGCATGCATCTTTCAAACGTAAGGTTGAACACAAACATAGGGTTGATGTCGCATCCTTCAAACGTAAGGTTGATTATAAATGTAGGGTTGATAAAACATACTTTTCCTTTCAACAATCAAACTTATGATAAATGATCCATACTTTCAAAAGTTTCTAAACGTAAGGTACATGATCCATATTATTGCTTAAATGTAAGGTTGTTTACAAAAGTAAGGTTGATGAACCATACTTTTCAATATCCCAAACATAGGGTTCCTTCCTAACATAGGGTTCCTCTTCCATACTTTTCTGATAACATATGGTTGTTTAACCATACTTTTTTGATAACTTATAATGTATACACTGCATTTCATATTTCACTACGATTCTCCACGTAGGGTATGAACAGTGATTCTAGAACACACTTAAGCAATTCTCGAACATGTAACACATGAACACTGTTTCCAGAACATGCTAATGTGAATTAAATATCATTGTTTAAGAACATTAATATTTCTTCCAGAAATAAAAATATAATGAATAATAAATTCCTAAAATATACTTAAAATAAAATCATTTGAAAACAATTAAGGTTATTTTTGAGCATCAAAATCATCATAGAGATAGAGTATTGTTCTCAACAATCTCGTGCTATTTAAATAAAAATATTGTGTATTGTTGAAAACAACAATTGCTCAATAATCTCCCCCTTTTTGATGACCACAAAACCCATAAAATAACAAATGAAATTAACTTACAAAATTAATTACATATAGTTTTGAATTCTGCAAAGATAAATAAAATATTAGATTTAACTTAATTTATCCACCTTAATGGATTAATATAATGCTTAATATTTGAAATAGTTAAAATAAAATGTAGTGTTTATCCAAATTTATCCCGCTTTTGTGATATCAAAAAGAAAGATAGAATATGGAATAGAACACATTTTAATATAGCAGTGAACTTAAGTAAATGCTATTATTAACCGTCTGTCAATAATTGAATGGGGATTACTAGCATATTTGAATAGAGATAGTAAAACAAATAAAAACACATAAATATATAATGAATCAAAATTTTCATTGATAACATGGAATATGGACAATTAGGATGAACACAAGAATCAAGGTGTGGTAAGGGTATGAGATAGGTTCTATCTCCTCTGAATTACTGCCTTGATTTCTTTCAACAGCTCCCTCAGTCTTTGCATCATTCCATCTACCATATTGATAATAAGATATCTATTCTCCTGAGACATATGAATATATTCTATCATATTTACTCTGAAAAACTCATGAATTATATCTTCCTTCTCCATAAACAGAGTTAACATCTCTGTGAACTGAGTCATCATAGTTCTAATACATGGTTCACTCAAGGTCAACTGGTCAACCAAAAAACTCTGATTATCTAATAAAACTGATAGTGGAGCACTATTGCATTGTAAATCATGCAATTTGTCATTCATATTGCTAATCGCTATTGTGATAGCCTAAAATCTTCTAATTAAATCAGGTGAAGTACCAGATCCACTAGCTTCACTAGTCCTGACAGACGCAAACTGTGTCTCCATATAGTCTTTAAACTCTGAAATATTTGACTTCATCACCATTTCTAATTTCAACTTGAATACTTCTGTCAACATCATTTTCTTAAAAGTTTCAAATTCCTACCTTGAAACTGTACTTTCTTTAAGTCTCTGAAATTTTAAGTATTCTTTTTCTAAGGCTCTCCTTATAGCAACATTCTCAGATACTAAACTAGACAGCTTCCTATAAAGTTCTTCTACTTTCTTATTCATTGAATCAGAGGCACCCTGTGCTTGATTCTCATTTTTAGCTTGTAATTGATGTAGAAGTACAAACAGCAAAGAGTCTGCATTATATTTTTCTTTTGCTTCCTCATGAGCTAGCTGGTCCACATACTTTTCCATAGAGTCTTTTACAGAATCTTCCATAGAAAAATCCTCATTAATTACATTGGTATTAACTTCAGAAACATTATCATTGCGAACATCAGTAATCATTTCTTCCACTGAATTTTTTAAAATGATATATTCTTGATTTTCCTGAGGATTGGCCACTTCTTCATCAGGCACTGCCTACTTTTCTTTTCAATTGTAACTGCAGCATCAACTATAATTTGAGGTTCAATTTTAGTTACAACCACAACCTGTTCTTGAGACTCATATTCAGCTTACTCTTGAATTTCATTTTGTACTTGAGGAGTTACTTTAATTTTAGCAGTATCCTCTTCTTGTGACTTCTCAACAGCTACTTCTTTGAAAAAATTGTCAGTGAGTAAATCTTTGGATGATAAAACATGGGAACCAAGTTCCTCATGAGAATTAGATGGTCTTTCTCTTTTAATCCGAAGTCCTTTTTGACTACTTTCTTCTTGAGCTTCTTCAATTTCAAATATTATTCTTCCTACAGCAGTGCTCACTCTTGATTCAACTTGTCCCTACTTATATTTATGAGATTGAGCAGGAGAACTCTCTTCCTCTTCTTTAGCTCTTACTGGTAAAAGTTTTTCTTCAAATGTGCTCCAAATGTAACCAATCTTTCTCAGGGTTCCAGCACTAAAAGTGTTACTAGGATGGCATCTAAATCTGGCTTCCACCAGCCTAAATATATCCTTTTTGAACAAAATTTTTTATATGAATCAACCAAATGGATAAAAATTCATGTGCGCTTCTGTTTGACAACAATAATGAAGGTACCTTACAATGTACCTAGGAGAAGTAAGTCTTATATCACTCATTAATAGATACATTATATACATGTCTGGATACAAGATTTTCTCCAGCTCAGACATCCACGATGCAATCCCTATTTGCACAAACTTTACTAGAATTTTCTGATCCGGATCCAAGTCCTTTATGAACATATTCCTTATATAAGTAGAACCAAAAATAAAATACATAATATATTTTTACTTATGTTCTGAATCTCTTATATTCTTCAAATCAAAATGAAAGACTCCCTCATGTGGGCAGTTCAGAATCCGACCAATCTCCATAGAGGATATTGAAACATCTCGATCTTCAATCATAGATACCATAGTATCCTAATATTTCCCCAGACTAAACTAAATAGATTTAAAGAATTAACTATGTTCTACCTCATATATAAACTCCATAATATCTCCATTAAATGTCTGTTCAAGGTTTTGAAATTACAGATCTTTCTTTAGAAATATGTTCATCTGATATAACCATTCCAAATCCATGACCTTTCCTTGCAAAATTTTCCTTCCTTCGTAGTGCTGTCTCTTGGTAGTATGGGTCTCATCCTTATCAGTTCTCTTGGTCTTGGACGTTTCTGTCAAAAAATATTTGAAGGTTCGAAATAGGATTAGGGCTTAGAAGGTTTAGGTTCGAATAGAAAAAGAGCAGCAAAGCGCTGCATGTTCGAATGGGTTTTTGGTAGAAATGAAACGATTCTGAATTCGAAAGGTTTCTGAAAACCTTGATTCCCGTGTCATCAATAATTATTACAATGATTTTTAAAAAAATTAATAAAATTGATCGCACAAAGAAAAAAAACTTATTCTGTTTGAAAAACACATAACTAATTTTTTTTAAACAGTATTAAAATATAGAAACAACATCATAAAATAAAATTTTATATAAAATTAAATAAACCTATATTCCTTTTAATAAAATCAATCCTTGTAGTGGAAAGTGGTTTTGTAAAAATATCAGCTAATTTAATTTCAGTACTTAAAAATTCTAAGAATATATCCCTTTTAAGAACATGGTCTCTTAGAAAATAATGTCTGATATCAATATTCTTCGTCCTAGAATGATTAATAGGATTTTTTTAAATATTTATAGCACTAGTAATATCACATAAAATAGGAATACTATTAAAACTTAGTTCAAAATCCATAAGAGTCTTTTTCATCCACAATACTTGTGCCCAGTAACTACCAGCAGATACATATTCTGGCTTGGCTATTGACAGGGCAACTGAGTGTTCTTTCTTACTTCACCATGACACTAAGTATTTTCCTAAAAAGTGCCAAGTAACTAAAGTGATTTTCCTATCTAATATACAACATCCAAAGTATGCATCTGAATATGAAATGAAATTAAAATCAGATGTTTTAGGATAAAGAAGAGACTGAAAAATAGTTCCTTTTAAATATCTAAAAATTCTTTTCACAGTAGTTAAATGGGATTCTTTAGGATTTGATTTAAATCTTACACAAAGACATACTGAATACATTATATTAGGCCAAATAGCAGTAAGATATAATAAACTACCAACCATACCTCTATATAACTTATTGTCAACTGATTTTCAAGTTTCATCGAAATCAAGTTTTATATTAGTACACATAGGAGTGGTATATGTCTGGCTGTTTTCAAGTCCAAATTTCTTTAGTAAATCAGTATTGTACTTTATTTAATTTAATACATTCCCAAAAAATTTTGGATAAATTTGAAGACCTAAAAATGAATTTAATTCTCCCATCATACTTATTTCAAATTCTCTTTGCATTAGATTTGAAAACTCATGACAAAGAGATTTATTAGTTGATCCAAAAATTACATCATCAACATAAATTTGAACCAATAAAATTTTAAAATTTATAGTTTTCTAAAATAGTGTTGGATCTTCCATTCAAACAGTAAAATAATTTTTCAAAATAAAAGAGTTTAATCATTCATACTAAGATCTAGGTGCTTGTTTATGGCCATAAAGAGCTTTAGTAAGTTTAAAAACAGAATCTAGTTTTTGAAAATTTTCCAAACCAAAAGGTCACTCAACATAAGCCTCTTCCATTAAATAACCATTTAAAAAGGTAGACTTAACATCCATCTGAAATAATTTAAAGTTCATGTGAGATGCATAGGCTAAAAAGATTCTAATGGCTTCTAATATTTCTATAGGTGCAAAGGTCTCATTATAATCTATACCCTCTTCTTGACTATATCCTTTAGCTACTAGTCTTTCTTTATTTCTAGTTATTATTTCTTGATCATCTTGTTTATTTTTAAAAACCAATTTGGTTCCAATCACTGGATAATTCTGTGGTCTTTCGACTAATTTCTAAACTTCATTTATCTTGAACTGGTTTAATTATTTTTTCATTATTATCATCCAAATTTCATCATCTAAAGCTTCTTCTATAGATTTGGGTTCTAATTGGGATAGAAAGGTATAAAACCTAACAATATTTCCTATGTTTCTTCTAGTTTTTATTATTTTTAATAAGTCTCCTATCACAGTTTCTATAGGGTGATTATTTAAGGTCCTTGACTCTCTAGGGAGTACAAGAATAGGTTATTCAATGTCAAGTTCTTCTAGAATGGACGGAATTTCATTTATATCTTTTTCAAAATCATCTTTCAGGTTCTCAAGTCTCATGTTATCATTAGAATCAGACTCATCTATTTGATCTGTCCTTTTCTCAATGGGATCAGTTTCATCAAATTTCACATGAACTGATTCCCCAACAATCTTTGACTTTTTATTAAAATCTCTATAAACTTTTGAATTAGCATGATATCCTAAGAAAATGACTTCATCAGATTTTGGATAAAACTTACCAAGATTATCTTTGGTGTTTAAGGTATAAACCTTGCATCCAAAAACTTTAAAATAATTTACTTTAGGTTTTCTTTTATTCCAGAGTTCATAGGGTGTATTTTTTAAAATTGGTCTAATTAAAACTCTATTCATTATATAGTTGGTTGTGCTTACTGAATCTACCCAAAAATAGGTAGGAAGACTGTATTCATTTAGCATAGCCCTAGCCATTAACTAAATAGTCATTTTTCTTCTTTCAACAATTCCATTTTGTTGAGATGTTCTTGGTCCAGAGAAGGTGTGTTTAATACCCATATTTGAGAAAAAGGAATTGAATTCTAGATTCTCAAATTCTCCACCATGATCACTTCATAATGAATTTTTTTTTAAACCTCTTTCATTTTAAATAGATTTGAAAAAACATTCAAATAAAGTAAAAGCTTCATTTTTTAATTTTAAAAAGAAAATCCATGTAAATATAGAATAGTCATCAACTAAAACATATACATATAGTTTACCAACCAAGCTTGATACTCTTGAAGGTCCAAATAAATCTATATGGATGAGTTCTAGAGGTTTAGATGTAGCAATTTTGTTAACATATTTACAAGATGATTGGTGTTGTTTTCCAAGATGACATGCATCAGAAAATCTGTCACTCTCAAACTTGAAACTAGGTAAATCCAAAACTAGTTGTTTCTTGGATAATTTATGTAAATAATATATATTAAAATGTCAAATTATTCTATGACAGATCTAGGATTCATTTATCTTAGCAGTTAAGCAGTTTACTTGTTGTTTAGACAAGAAATTTAAATCCAGGGTATACACATTGTCAGTTCTAGGTGCTCTAAATTTAAGCAGTTTATTTTTGAAAACAGAACAACAATTGTTAGAAAAATCAACAGCATACCCACCATCAAATAGTTGAGAGATACTTATCATATTGTGTTTCAATCCTTGTACATAAAGTACATTTTTTATTGATACAGCTTCTGGATCTCCAACTATTCCAATACCAATGATTTTTCCTTTGTCATTGTCACCAAAAGTGACAAGTCTGTCATCTTTTTGAGTGAGGGTAGAGAAATTCGATGTGCTTCCACTCATATAACTTGAGCAGCCACTGTCTATATACCATATGGTCTTTTTGCATCTATGACCTACTTTCTGCAAATTCATTTAAACAAGTTGCTTTAGTACACATATTCTATTGGTTCCAGTATTTTTAGCCAGTAAAGATCTGGGAATCTAGACTTTCTTTGTTTTTCTAAAATCAAAAGAATCAAATAAATTATTTGAAACAAAATCATTATTAATACCACTTATTTGAGGTTGTCTTGAGAAATAGTTTTTAGAAATATTTCCTCGTGTTCCACAGTAATTACAATTTAATCATTTTGATCTTTGGACTAAATAATTCTTGTACAACTTATATTTTTCACCTTTACTACCAATTCCAAATCATTATTTATTAATGACAGTGTTCCCAAGAGTTTCATTCAAAGAGTTTCCTCCTTTAGTAAAAATGAGGGCTTCACTTTTATATGTTTCTACTTCAGTTTGTAGTGTTTTTATTTTATCTTCATGATATGTATAGTCAATGTTAATTGAATTATGCTTATGAGGTAACTCCTTAAATTTATTTAGTATTGTATCTCTTTCATCTGAAACGGCCATGTGAATGTTCTTTAATGACTAATGATTCTTAAAAATAGAATCATACTTTTCCTCAAGAATGTTGCAGTAGGCTGTAAGTTTTTCATTCGAATAGATTGTTTCATATTTAGAGTCTGCATTAGAATAAGAATAGTATGATTGTACCTAATCTGTTTCTACCATAAAGAACATTTTGGCTTTCAGATTTACTTCTTCCTTCTCTGAGTCTGATTCTGAAGGACTGTTGGAGTTTTCAGAAATGCTCCATGTTCCTTTCATCGCATTCTTATATTTTTTTCTCATAATCATTTCTTTTGAAGAACTTCCTTTTCCTGAATTCTTTCAACTGAGGACAGTCAGGTCTGATATGACCCATCTTCTTGCACTCATAACATCTGACTTCCTTTTCATCTTTTTGAAGGTTTTTCTGAATCCTTTATTCTTTTTGTAGAATTTACTAAACTCTCTGGCTAACTGAGTTAGTTCTATATCAAAACTTGATGAATAAGAACTTTCTGATTTCACCTTTACTTATTTTTTCTTTAGCTTTTTGTTTTTCCGTTGAGATGACACTTTTAAGGCAGCGTCTTCTCTCTTGATCAGAACCTTATACTGGTTTGATTCATCTTGCATCTTGGCTTCATATATCATAAGTGTTCAAATAAACTCTCTAATGGTTAAGTCTTTGATAGTTGTTGACTTTCTGATTGCAGTAGATATTCTATTCTATTTTGTAGCCAGTACTCTCAATACTTTTAAATCTTGATCAGATTCTTTGATTGGGTCTCCCAAAGCAGTTATATTATTGACAATCTCCATCGGTCTTCCATTAATTTGAGTATTGGCTTCACCTTCATACATTTTGAATGTGTCGAATTTAAGCTTAGCAGTAGCATATCTCATTTTCATGACATTGTTAGTTCATTCATAAGAAATAGAAATATTTTTCCACATCTCATATGATGTCAGGCATTTAGATACTCTATTAAATTTATCAGGTCCTAAACCACATATAATTTCATTCATTTCCTTCAAGTTCATAACATATTCTTCTTCAATGGAAGTACTCCATGTTTTGGGTTTCTCGGGTATTTCATATAGAGTGGGAATCTTATAATATACTTTGTATCAATGGTTTTTCAGATATATTATCATTCTTGATTTCCAGCATCCATATTTTCTCCATTGAAGTACGGTGCTCTGACCATAGACATTCCTTCTCTGGTATTGGTCTTCTTTCTCTGTGTATAATCCTTAATCACTTTCATCTTGTTAAGACTTTATCAGAAAGCTCAACCTCTGATACCAATTGTTGGATTGGGATATACCAAATATACACAAGAGGGGGGTGAATTGTATCTTTTACAAAATCTTGTTCTTCCCTTTCACTTTAATAAGATGAATTAATAAAGAGAAAATTTAAATAGCAGGGACACATGATGTATAGTGTTTTGAGGAATAAAGGGATGCTAGTCCGCTCCACCAACACTCTACTCCACGATCTTGGTGATTTTCACTATTTGGTCTTCTTGTCAATAGACCATTCAACAACTGAGTACAGGCAGTTGACACCTATACAATCTAAGGCAGAACAAATCCTTCTAGTTCAATCACAAAACCTATACATCTTAGTACGAGAGGACGATCACTGAAGAATAGAAAAGAAACTTATTTTTACATTGAAAATAATTTCCCGTTCTTCTTCACAATTGAAACAGAATGTAATTGACAATAGATGGATCGTCGCCTTAAGAAATAATGATCTCCCAATAGTATTTCTGAGTCGATCCGTTTTTAGTAGATATATAAATATAATTCGCATTGTGACTAGAAGTAGATTCATATAAGATCTTCGATGTAGAATGAGTGAATCTTCTATCATGATTCTTCTTCTTCTTCAATAAATGGAGCTTCGATGCTTTTAAATTAGTTGATCGGTGTTCTTGATAGTCTATGTTTTTCTTCTTTTTATAATTATTCATTATTGCTGTTTTGAAAAAACTTGTATATAGTCTCTGTGTAAATATCGCATCTATATAATAATGATGAGCACTTATCTTGCAAATTTAGATCCAAAAAATTCACCTTCTAAATCACGATAATCAAAAATTCAAAATAATAGAGCAGTTTTAACTTCCCTAAAGATTCGCCATAAAAATATTATTTTCAATAGATTATTTAAATCATAGATAAAATGGCTTTGACTAAGTCAAAAACACGCTTTAGAAAATCAACTTTTAATCCAGCATGAAATCATCCAAATAATATGCTTGCAAACCATTGTATAATAATATCATCTTTAATTCTCCGATGCCAAATGTAAGGTTGAACTGTACTGCAAGCATCATTCAAACGTAAGGTTTAACACAAACGTAGGGTTGATGTCGCACCCTTCAAACATAAGGTTGATTACAGACATAGGGTTGATGAACTAAACGTTTCCTTTCAACAATAAAATGTATGATAAATGATCCATACATTTAAAAGATTCTAAATGTAAGGTACATGATCCATACATTTGATAAAACATAAGGTTGTTTATAAAAGTAAGTTTGATGAACCAAACTTTTCAATATCCCAAACATAGGGTTACTTCCAAACATAGGGTTCATCTTCCATACTTTTCCGATAACATATGGTTGCTTAACCATACTTTTATGATAACTCATAAAGTATACACCGCATTTCATCCTTACACTAAATTTCTCCATGTAGGTTATGAACAGTGATTCGGAACATGCTTAAGCAATTCCCGAACATGTAACGCATGAACAGTGTTTCCTTAACACGCTAATGCGAATTAAATCTCGTTGTTCATGAACTTAAATATTTCTTCCAGAAATAAAAATATAATGAATAATAAATTCTTTAAATATACTTAAAATAAAATCATTAGAAAATAATTAAGGATATTTGTGAGCATCAAAATCATCATAGAGATAGTGTATTGTTTTCAACAATCTCCCCCTTTTAAATAAAAATATTATGTATTATTGAAAAAAAAAACTTGCTCCACAATTGTTAGAGTAAAAAATAAGTATTGAATGTGATAAAGGATCCAAATATGGTCCCAATAAAATATGAAGAGGATTGAAACATAATTAGAAGGATTGAATTGTTATCAAATGAAACATCAGATAAATACCTCAGCCTGTCTAGCCTAGACAGAGTTCTTCTTTCCCTTGATCACCCTAGGAATCTATCAAAAGGTATCTCATTAAAATATAACATAACATATGTAGGAAAATTACAAGAAATAGTAAGTGTAAAAATACACAACAAGACACACTGAAATCACTAAGCATAAAACATCAAGAGTATTCACCTTATAATAAAAATACAACTGAAAAACCAAGATATATTCATAACTTACTACTAGTATTAAGAAGGTCTCAACCTAAATTTACATCCATAAGATATTTATTGAGTATTTTTTGTATCTCTTGTTTTATAATTACTTATTTTATGAGATAGTCTATCATAGGTGATTCTCATCCAAGATTTCCTGATTATTTGGCCATGGACAAGAAGTACTCACAAGATCTATGATAATCTTATCATCTAGGTTGGTGATCACACGCCAGGATGTTGGGTAAACCACAAACCCTACCGGATCAGTCTCTTAGTTAGAAGATCTTCACCCTATTCATGGTAGTCACACCAACATAACAAACCCCAACTAGGAATGATATAGGATACCACCTTATTCTCACAAGGCAATATATTGAACTCTATTAAATAATAAAACCATGGGGGGATCAAAATACACTATTGAGGATGTAATGTTGTATTATAACCTCCTGGGAGAGGACATGGGTATCTCACTCAATTCAAAAATGTATATACTAATTAAATAAAGGTCTCTACTTGTCCTCATAGGGAATAAAAGATGTGTAATAGTGGTACACATCATTTATTTCCAACCCCTGGTCTCCCAGTGTATCATTGTCTCACATAGCATGTAAAACTCAACCTATAATACATGAACCATATATTAAAAGGAATCTAGAGGTCATACCTAACCCTTCCCTTTTCATTTATCTACACTCATATACACATTAACTTTCAGGTGTGCAGTGGTCATTCCCACATAGTTTCCATGTTCGAGTAACGAGCCATGCCCATGACCATGCACTCTAACTATTTCCATGTACATGGTCATGTTCATGACCATGAACTCCCATAGTACACACTATTATTCCACAATCATTCCACAAAACATGGGATAGTTTTCACAATGATTTCAATATTTAACATTTGTGGAAACCCTAGTGATGTAGCCAGGGGGTTCCACCAAGCGTGTATCTTGGGATTACATGTTGTTTACCTCATGATTTGTGGAAAATCTTATTTCCTTCTCCAAATAATCTTCCCATGCATCTGGACTTTGATCCGCCTATGAATCATGGTGAGAAACTTAGATCTCATATAGCCAATCCTTTCTATCACTACTCGATCGAATACGGTTGTTAAATCTAATCGATAACCATCCATGTTGCATAATGCAATTACTTCATACCAGACTGGGAAAATGGGATCCACTGATCGTACACTAATCAACATAAGATCATCCTCCATAATAATCGCACCTCAATAACATGATTGATGATGGACTATACCCATGGTATAAATCTGTTGTGTGGATGAATATTCATACAACAATCACATAATGGTTATGTTTTGAACCACTGGCGAATGAAATTTTATATGATGAACTTGTGTTGAAATGGGGGATTAATCCATAAACTAAAAACATAGTGATCAAACCTCATTATTTTTATATTTTATCCTTTATATTTTTATAATTGAAAAAGAATGAGGAATAAGAAACAAAAATCATATATATCAACCATAAAATAAATAAATTATTGATGCATAAATAATAACTTGTTTCTGGATTTGATCCATGTTTGATAAGGGATATAAAACATGGTGAATCCACATAAATTAAATGAACTACCACTTTTCTAGATCAATTTTTGAAGAAAAATTTTATTTCCTCATAGTCGTTGTCGAGATCTATGAACTCTGTTGGAATAGATGATCTATGCAACATCGATACGATCCTCCGATCCATTGTCATCTCCAACGATCACCAACGGCTCATCCCATGGTCACCAAGGTTATGTGGTTATCCCTAAGATTTACCCATAACCAATAATTTTTAGAGGAGGTATTAAGTTCATGGAAATATAAAAAAAATTATATATATATATATATATATTAATTGATTTAATAAATTTATTTATTTTCCCATGACAACACATAACCCAAAAGTCTGACACACTCCATGGTTTTCTTATTCCAAGGGTAAAGTCTAGGCTCTGAACTCAATAGTGGTCTCATATTTTAATCCTATACTATATTTGAGTGTAGAACCTATTTTTTAGGAAAAAAATCAAGTTCATGATATCAATATATTTAATTTTTAAAAAATATCAATTATCACCTCCCTTGGCCTCAAAATCATGTTATGTCTCAGTGCCTGGATCTAAAAATACTACTTAATATGTTTCAAATAATTACATAGAAAAAATGAAGTTGTTACATTCTTTATATGTTATGTTTTTTGTCAAACAAATATTAAAATGCTGCCCAAAATATGAGGATATTATTCTTTCATCTGGTTCTCTCACTCTAAGGTTCTCTACAGAAGGCTCTCATGCCACCACTAGACATGATCTAAGGAAATCAATCAACCATGGAGGGTATTAAAATACTAATAATTGATCTCTAGTTGAAACTCTGAATATGAATCTCTATAATTGATGTCCATATCATGTTATTTGATAACAGTCAATGAGTCATACTCATAACTCCTCACATGTGACATGTGAAAGACGTCATGTACCTGATCTAAATATGGTGGTAGACACAAGTAGAATGAAACCTCGCCGAATTTTCATAGTATATGCAAATGGAAAATGAAAATTTTAGCTAAATTCCCTCCCCAAAACAATATCTTCAATCCATATCATGGTGAGACTTGAAAGACCCCGGAACACCTTGAAAGGGGAGGGGTGAGTCAGGGTGTCATCCTTTTCTTTTTAAAGTTGTGGATCTTTATCTCACATTGGTAGGAACTTGTTAAATCTATCAAACAGAAGAAAGCGGAGAGATGTCAACACACTTTTTCTTGGTTCACCACAAAAGGGATACAACCAAGGAGCATACGCCTACAGTGTGTCGGGCATACCAAAATCCACTAATCATCACTAGTTTATAGATTACAAGTTTTAGACATAGACACTCTGTGTGAGGCACAATACCTTTACAAAGGTTCAAAGAATGCTCACTGCATCCCTTGGATCACTTCTGTCAACTCCCCGTAGATCACTGCCTTGAGAGAAGTCAATCTCACTTTATCGACATGAAGGTCTCTTCAATAGATTTTCATTGAAGTCTTTGTCTCTATTCAGTATGATACACTACTTTCATCAAAGTCCTTGATTGATTCACTTGAAATCACTGAACAATTGAACTGGACAATCAGAAGCCTGTCAGAAGCATAACACCACACTTGCGTGCAAAACCCCAACTTGCGCGCAGGATTTGGGAATTGTCTCAAAAGATGGATTTCATTCAACACCTAC
Source organism: Viscum album (assembly GCA_963277665.1). Taxonomy (NCBI): domain Eukaryota; kingdom Viridiplantae; phylum Streptophyta; class Magnoliopsida; order Santalales; family Viscaceae; genus Viscum; species Viscum album. The sequence goes on along the minus strand of OY728144.1, from coordinate 154,168,570 downwards.
TTTCCGCACAACCCTTATCTTTCACGCAACTTCACTGAAGGGTTCACTTGGTCATTTTAGACTAAAGTAATACCTCACGCACAAGATTTACTCTCTTCAAATCTTTCACGCACAAATCATTCTCGCGGCTGAGCTACCAGATTTTAGATGGAAAATTCCTTAGGTGTAGCCACATATTTATACCCTTTATGACCCTGTGTGCAAGATCCTGATGAGTTTTTTTCGGTGCGTGCAAGATTCTTCATGAGCGTGAAAACCCCCTTTTGACATCGCATTGGGCGTGCAAACCCTTTTGTGAAAAATCAACTTCCGTGCACTCCATTACTTTTCCATTTTTTGAAGTTCTAAACCCAAAACATGTATTGTACACAAGTTCCAAAAACACCTTCAATCTTATATGCAAATACCAATCTTTTGAGCAAACGTCAAATTTTTCGCGCACCTTCAATACTGCTTTTGAATTGATGTGTATGACCCCTTTCCATGTAATCTCCCTGATCTTCCATGAGTGGTATGACAAAAACAAACACAAAACATGATCAACCCAAATTAGATTGACAAAAAACACAGACATAACTCATTTTTCAGCAATGAACAACCTTGGTTCAAACAATCTACCTCTTTGGGTTTTTTGGCAATCTCCAAATAGATTCAAAAGAGCTCCATCCACTATTAAAACCTGATACGCAATAATCAACTCAACTAACACTATAAGTCGACATGATTAATGCTCGGTGTAGAAAATAAGAGAGAAGACATGAATTGTATTTTCATTTATTTAAAAGAAATCTCTAATTGTGTCCTCATAACCCTTGAAATTTTTCTCCCTTCCCTAATCGCTCCATCTTCATCCACGAATCTCTCTTTCTTCTCTCGTCCAGAGACACCAAATTCTATCCATTTCAACCCCATTGTCAATAAACCCAAAGATCGATAACCATCCATTTTATATCTCAGAACATACTCCCCTTGGACCGTATCTCCCCTATAAACCTAAAACACTTCCATAAAAAAGATTAAAACAGATAAAACAACTAGAGAGAGGGTACAATAGTAAAATCATTATGAACTAAGAGGTGGTTGAACACCGAGGCTCAAACAATGTTTCTCAAATGCAGCCCCTGGCAGTAGCTTGGTCAGAATATCATCCACTTGCTCATCAGTTACCACATGATATATTCTAATCACACCTTGCTCATCTTTTTTCCTGATAAAGTGATGTCTGATTTCAATATGTTTTGTACGAGAATGCTGAACAGGATTCTTCATAAGATCAATTGAACTCTTGTTATCACAGTAAATTACTATTAGTTGTTTCTCAACATCACCAATATATGTATGTTGTTGCTTCATCCATAATAGTTGAGTGCAAGACTTTGTAGAAGAGATATACTCTTCTTTAGCAGTACTAAGAGAAGTACTTTCTATTTTCTTGCTCAACCAGCCAACACATTTCTGCCCAATATAGAATGCTCCACCACTGGTGGATTTCCTGTCAACTACATCTCTAGCCCAGTCAGTATCAAAAAATGCTGATAATTCACTGTCCCTTTCTACAGAAAAGTATAATCCACAATTGTGAGTACCATGAATATACCACATGATTCGTTTTACTACTGCCATATGTTCTTCGTTCGGATTACTCTGAAAGTGAGCCGCTAAGAATGTTACAAAGACAATGTAAATCCATGTTGCTTTCAGGTACAATAGGATCCCAATGATCCTTATGTACATTATGGGATATACAAAGGTCTCATAATCATGCTTTCCAAGTTTGGTTCCAACTACAATTGGATTTGACATTGGTTTTCAGTCTTGCATATTAAATTTATTCAGAAACTGTCGTGCAAACATTTCTTAAAAAACGAACGTGTAATACTTCTTTTAAATCACCTTCATTACCATGAAATATGTGAGTTCCCCAATCATAGACATTTCAAATTCCGATTTCATGTGATTGGTGAATTCATCTACTGATTTCTTCCTGCTACCACAAAATATAATTTCATCAATGTAAACAAGAACCATAAACTGAGCATTTGGAGAATTCATCACATACATATTGTGATATAATCCTCCTCTTTTTAATTACATCATCTTGAGATAAGAATCCAACCGAGAGTACCATGCTCGTGGTTCCTGTTTCAAGCCATAGAGAGCTTTCCTTAGTTTGAAAACCTGTGTTTCATCTGTACCAAAAAGAAAACCCACTGGTAGTTCAATGTAGACTTCTTCTTCGAGTACACCATTCAAAAATTTTATCTTGGCATCCAATTGATATACTTCATATCCTCTCTAGAGTGTCATGTTAAGAAAAATCCTGATTGACTCTAGTCTAGCCACTGGAGCAAAGGTTTCTTCAACATCAACACCTAAAATCTGGGAATATCCTTTACATACCAGTTGTACCTTGTTTCTACTAACACTTCCATGCTCATAAAACATGTTCTTGAAGATCCATTTTCTGCCAATAACATTGTGTCCATCGGGTCTGTTGACTAAATCCCATGTCTTGTTCTTATCAATCTAATCTAACTCTTCATTCATGGCCTTCACTAAAGATTCATCCTTTGCAGCTTCTTAAAATGAGGATGGCTCCACAACAAACATAAATGCATATTTTTTGTTATTCCTCATCCTCTTTATTTGTGTGGGTGCACTCTTGGTCCCAATTATGTTAGATAGATCAATATTAGCTCTTCGATTTCTCTTATGAGGTTCAGTCATATTCTCTATATCCAAGGTTTCCACTTCAGATTCTTTTTCTAAGTCAAAATCATGATGTGACTCTTGAGTGTTTTGTAGACCTTCCTCTGTTTATGTATTTGTATTTACTCCATTTTCACTGTATTCCTCACTTTCTATCACATCATCATATAAAATCCTTGAATCATTTTTGGTTTTCTCTTCAATGATCATCATCACTACTTTCCACAATCCTTCCTAATCGCTTGTTGAAACACTTCTACGCATTTTTTTCATTGAGTATATAAGGAAAATTTCTTAATATGCATTGTCTCTATATTTTCCTTAATTTCATTCTTTGTTTATGATGATGCACTTACTTCCAAAAACATGAAAGTATTTAAAATAGGGCTTCCTTCCATGCCACAATTCATAAGGTGTCTTAATCTCACCCATATAAATCCCGGTTCGATTTTGAATATACACTGCATATTGAATGGATGCTTTCCAGTAATGTCATGGAATACAAATCCCAATCAGCATAGTTATTTCTATGTTGTTCACCTGTCTATTTCTGCGCTCAAAAACTCAATTTTGTTCTGGATTTCTCACAGCAGCTACCTCATGTTTTATCCAATGATTCTCCATGTAATTTTAAAATTCTATGGATGTGTATTCCCCTCCATTGTTTGATCGAAGCACTTTGATTCCTAGTTCCATATCATTCTTAGCGATTCGCTGATATATTTTCATGATATCAAGCACTTGTCGTTTCCTATGTATAACCAATACATATTTAATTCTACTGTAATCATCTATGAAAAGGATGAAGTACCTTTCTCCATAAGTTCAGGAAAAATTTATCGGCCAACATACATCAGTATGAATGAGATCAAGAAGTTGAGATTCCCATTTCTTCTTTGGACGATATGAACTACAGAACAGCTTCCCCCGAATACAAGCATCAAAAGATTGTTCACGTTCATTCTTCAGTTTGGGAATGTCTATGACAATATTTAGTTTTTATATTTTCTCTATGTCTTGTTGATAGATGTGCCCCAATCTCCGATGCCACGTGTTATTTTCTTCCTAAATAGTCATGTAGCAAATTTTTTCTTTACTGTCAACCTAATATAGGTTTCCTTTTGTTCTTCATCCCTTCATAAGTGAATTTCCTGTCATTCTTTTGATAGTGCAACCATTCTGATTAAAAGTAACTATAAGTCATGAGTCGCAGAGTTGACTCGTGCTAAGGAGATTATGACATAGGCCTTCTATATAAAGAAATTCAGTTTACTTTATCTCATCATTTTCTAATTCCGTACTTTCACTAACTTTGATTTTTAAAGCTCCATCATTACCAAACCGTACTATTCCATCAACCCTACATTTGACATTTGTTAACAGGCTTGTATTACCTATCATATGAGATGAATAACCATTATCCAGAATCCAGGTACTGTTGATTTTTGTAGCTTTGAGGGTCACCTCAACAAGGTTGGATTTCTCAATATTCTTCTTTTCTTTCCATGAGACATTGGATTGAGTGCATAACACTAATGGCCTTTTAATTCTATCTTCCGTGTACATTAGATCTTCATAGTCGAAATCTTTTTCGAGAGGATAAAAACTGTTTGTAATAGAAACATTGTCTTGTTGATGAGATTTGACTTGTCTCGGCCTCTGGTATGATGTGTCCATGTCCATCCTCTTCATGAAATCAACATCCTTATGACCAAAGTTAGAACAACGAAAACAATATCCATGTAAACATTATCTTCTAAAATAATTAGGATAATAATTTGTTCTCATCTTTTGAACTCCCATATCTTCTCCATTCAGATAGCTTATTTCCTCTTCACAATAAGACATGGTATGGAAAGAATATACATAGAACTGAAAATTCATGAGAGTAAATGTCTTCTCACTTCTATTTATCCTCATTCCTTCTTCTATGGGATAATAGTTTGTGTGCCCCTTTTTCCAGGAGGCTCGAGGATAATCTTCTTTTCTTATTTCATATTTAATTGGGGGTTTCATTTTCAGAACTTCATGTGACTTTTCTCTATAGCCCACTTTCATCTTGCCTTTATTTTTTGTACCCTTTGTTTGCAGCATTTGACGATTTAGCCTCACAACCAATTTCACTATTTCTTATGGAAGCAGTTCTTTGACCACTTGAAATATTTTCAACTCCATTAGATCCACATATTTCTCTCTCTAACAACTCATCATCTAAGAACCATCCAAAATGTATTTTCCTCGTTGATTCTTTTAAAATTGATTCACTCTCCAGTTTACTCCTAAGAGTAACAACTTTCTCCCCCAGACCCTCAGTAGTCTTGGAATTTTCTTCTAGTCTGGAGGTGCATTCATTGATGAGATTTTCCTCCTATTCAATTCTCAGCTTTAGATCCACTACATTATCATTTATTTCAATGATTTTAGACTGTACTTTTATAAATTATTATAGTCGTTCAATTTCAGCTTCAATCTGATCAACATATTCATTTTATTCTTCTACAAATGATTTCCACTTATTCCAAATCTTTCATTTAATCTTAAGATTACTAACAGCATCCTTAAGTTGAAACTTAGGATTTTCACTAGTTGTCAACTGATTGTATCCACCATTATATTCTGATTTTTAAATAGTTTCCATAATGGAAGCATGGTTTCTAGTTTTAAATTCTGGTTCTTCTTCTTCACAGAATTAATTATCATTATCTTCCTCTTCATAGATAAAACTCTTCTTCGGCACTCTCTCTCTATATTTTAAGTATCCATTTTTTAAAAACCTTTTCTAAGGCTTATCAATTTTTTCATCTTCACTATCTCTATCATTGATATTCCTTAAGCACTGAGAGAAAATGTTCCCAACTTTTCCATAGCGAAAGAATGCAATGGGAAACATCCCTTTGAATTTCCCTTTTCCCTTTTGGAACTTCATGGAAATGAGAGAAAAAAATTATTTTCCCTCATCATCATCACCACTACTATCTTTGGAAATTTTTAGTTTCTCCATGGCCTTGAATACCATTTCATTTTTCACTCGAGTCGCAGCATCTTTAGGATTGACTCTCATTTCATATGCCACCATGCTGCTTAGAAAATCTTCCAGAGAAAGGGTAGAAAACCCTCTTTCCTCAAGGGCTGACACCTTTGCATTGTACAGGGGTGTAATTCTTCTTAATATTTTCTTTATAATATCGATGTCTTTGATTTCTTCTCCAAGACCCCGAATTGCTCCAACCACTTCAGTAATTTGATTGAAGAAGGAGTTTTCATTCTAATCAGGATGCATCTTCAGATCATGAAACCTATTGTGAAGGACTTGTAGTTTCTCCTCTTTCACTTTTCTATCTCTTTAGTAAATATTTTCAAGTTTATCCCACATTGATTTTGCTAAGGTGAAACTCATCACCTTTAGATGAATCTAATCAGAAAGGGCTACGGTGAGTGCGTTATGTGATTTGGCATCTGCATCGATAATTTTCCTATCTGTGTCAGTCATAGCCAGGCATGTTGGATCAGTGACTTATTCCTTTCATAGTAGAAAATAGGACTTCCATTCCAAGATATCTTACATGGTCTCTCATTATATTCTTCTAGATCTGAAAATTACTTCTATTGAAGAGGGGGACTCCACGAACATTGGCTGAATTCTCCAAAACAGTATAAGACAGATCAAACACCAGTGATCCTCCCTTTGATACCACTTGAAGGACACCGGAACACCCTGAGAGGGGAAGGGTGAATCAGGGTATCAACTTTTCTTTTTAATGTTGTAGATCTTATTCCCACGTTGGTGTGAAATTGTTAAATCTATCAAATAGAAGAAAGCAGGGAGATGGCATAACACTTTTACTTGGTTCACCGCTAAGGGCTATGTCCAAGGAGCTTATGTCAACTGTGTGTCAGCCAAAATAAAATCCACAAATCTTCACTAGTTTATGGATTAAAAGTTTCTATCACAGACGCTCTGTGCCAGACACACTTCCTTTAAAAAGGTTCATGGAATGCTCACTCTATCCCTTGGATCACTTCTGTTAACTCCCCCTAGGTCACTTCCTTGAGAGAATTCAAACACAGTTTATCGACATGAAGGCCTCTTCAATAGATTTTCATTCAAGTCTTTGTCATTGTTCAACATGAGACACTGCTTACATCGAAGTCCTTGATTGATGCACTTGAAAGCATTGGACCACTGAACCGGATAATTAGAAGCTTGTCAAAATCATAACACCACACTTGCGCACAAAACCCCAACTTGCGTGCAAGATTTGGAAATTTTCGCGAAAGATGGATTTAACGCAACACCCCTTATCTTTAATGAAACATCACCAAAGGGTTTACTTGGTCTTTTCAGACTAAAGTAACACCTTTCGCGCAAGATTCACTCTCTTCAAATCTTCCGCGTGCAAATATTTCACGCGGCTGAGCTACCGGATTTTCGATGGAAAATTCTTAAGTCTTCCTTGGGGGTAGCCACATATTTATACCCTTGATGACCCTCTGCGCAAGATCCCAGTGTGTTTTTGTCAGTGCATTCAAGATTAATCTTGAGCACGCAAGCCCGTTTTTGACATTGCATTTGGCACACAAACTCTTTCGCGCAACATCGTCTTCCACGCACTTCATTACATTGCCATTTTTTGATGTTATGAACCTGAAACATGTCTTGAATGAAATTTACAAAAAAAAACATTCAATATGGCATGCAAAAACCAATATTTCATGCAAAAATAAAATATTTTTCACACCTGCATTTTCCAAATACACATTTCTCCATTTTCTAATTTTCAGCCCCAAAAATTTGGCAAACACTAGAGAACAATGCCATCTTCAAAACTGCATTGGGATCAAACTGTATTACCCCTTTCCACGTAATCTCCTTGATCTTCCATCAAAGTTATGAGAAAAAAACATAAAACATGCTCAATCCAAATAATATTGAAAACAAACACAAACTCAAACTCCAAATGTCTCTATTGCTAGTTAATATAGGACTTCTGATAGCTTAGTATATTCCTTATCCACTCTAGCTTGATCTTCATCTTCTATATCGTATATCACACCAAATATGGGCCCACAAGAACTAACTGGCCTGGATCATTCCAACATAGAGGTTATCAGTAGTGTCGACCATAATTATGATATAATGAGAGAACCATGGTATGAAATAATAAACTTGGGAACTCCATGGAGATAGACAATATCCTGAATGTAATGGAATTAAAATAACTCTTCTAAAATCATTTCTTAGATAGATAGGAAATGGGATAACATGGGGAGTTATTTTAACATCCCCATGATGGAATCATGTAACATCCCCACCTAGCTGCAACATGTTGATTCCCTAGCCGGGTTAGTTACATGACCTCAATTGTGCCTCCCTATATGCCATATGTTACCGACTAGAAGCAAGGGCCTAATATCGATCATGGGGAGACTATACCCTCTTTTTAGATGTAGCACAACTATAGAATAAATAATCAATAACCAAGTGATATAACCCATAACCGAAACCAAACTATCTTCACATGATATGAAAAATAAGTACTAAATTATCCAAACTAAAATAGTAGATAAGTCGTGAAAAGTACATGTCAAGTTTCAATATGAAAACCCAAAAATAAATAAAGACACCGACACCTCCCAAGAAGGTCCCAAATCATGTCCAATTACCTCAAAAATTATCTATCCAAACTTATCCATCAAACACAGGGCCTTTCCCCATATCTTATCACGCAAAAATGAATTCTAATAGATTACTGATTAGGAAACCCAAAAAGTGTGTGATTAAAACTCAATAGGCCATCACAAATAAAATCTAAAACAATATCCACTCAATCGCAATGTTGCAGTTGTATAAAGAATAATTTAAAGAAATAATGTGATGAGTTTAAATTTAATAAATTTCTCTTTATTTATTTACATAACAACCCCTGGTTTTTTTAGGACACTTAAACCAATCAATACCTACTTTATATAGTTCCAAATTCTAATCCATATCACATATTAAATTCACAATTCATTAAAACACATGGCTTTCATAACCCATTTCATTTCAATTCACAATACAGCCAATTATAATCATAGAACAATGAAAATAGTTTGAGTCTAGCTTATAAAGACATGGGCTTATCATACATGTACATTACATAATTTTATATGAATATTCAAAACATTATTGAAATATATTCCTCAGGATTGTAATAATTTAGTTTATTTGAAAAAATGGAGCACAAATCTTCTAACTCAGTGAAGGATCATCAATTTTTTCAAAAAGATCTTCCAATATAGTTATTCTACTTAAAAACATCATTCATATCCTATGGAAAGGAAACACAAAAATGATTGAGCTTAGGTTATTAGTAAGGGTAAACAAAGAAGATACATAACTATAACATGATCATAAGGGAATGAGAACATGAGAATAACATTTTATGATTGCATCATGCATGTCAAAGATCATATACATGATTCATGGAAGAAATATTTTCAGTTCGTAAGACAGGAATCATAATGGAGAGAGGAGGATAATCCATGAAATCATAACAAATGAATAAGATGGATAATTTTTAGTGGACACATGATCATATAAAATTATTTCTATAATAGTTAAGGCATCACTTCCAAGGCTTTCTTAATAGTATGGGTTCAATCCTCATACCATCTTGGTAGTCATCATTCACTTCAATTACCATCTTAGTGGTCATGGTTCACTCCCAACTCCACATTAGTGGATAAAGACCACCACCGAACCATATTCACTCCCCATCCCATCCACGCCTATATCATGAAATAAAAATATTTACTCAACGCATTGGAGGGAGATGTAGGTCCCAAACATCTCATAATGAAATCTTACAAATGTGTTCCATAAGATCATAAGAAATTATATCATAACCCATTAAATTAAGTGGGTATCACAAACATGCAATCATATCATACCCTATGGAAAAGAGACATGTTTCATAATAATTTCATCAAAGCATAACCCACGGAGAGAAGTATGTTTCATAAACATATAACTCGAAAAAGGGAAAATATATTCATAAACATATAACCTCTAAAAGGGAAACGGTTTTATTAACCTTAATCTATAAAACCATAAACCATTTATAGAAAATCAATGAATGTGACCTTTTGAACATTTTTTCAAAGGGCATGTGTAACATCAAATAATTTCATCTTAGATGGAAAAAAATTTAAAAATGTTTTATAAACATTTATTGAGGAAATCTAGTTTTTTAAAAATGGGTTTTAAAACAAAAGACATTTTGAAAACCATTTTTTATTAAAATACTTTGAAAACATAGAAAGAATACTTGAAATCAACTTGAAAACATTTTTTCTTCAAAACTTTTAAAAATTATTGAAAATATTTTCAAGATTGTAATCCTTGAAACATATAAAAGATGGTTGAAAACATTTTGAAATCCATTTTCCTTGAAAATATTCAGAACATTATTAAGAAATATTGAAAACCTTTTTCATTGAGAATAAATTTAAAAATTATTAAATATTATTTTAAATCATTGAAAACATTTTCTTTGAAAATAACTATTTGAAAACATATAAAGGAAGCTTTGAAAATCACTTTAAACATAAAATAATTTTTTGAAGCCCTTTTTTTAATCCATTTTAAAATCAAAAAAATTAGAGAATATTAATAAAATATTTTGTTTAAAAAAATAACCTTGTAAACTTATAAAGGAATCATCTTGTAAATGACGGTCATGATAGTGGGTTTTTTTTTACATGTCGAACATTCCCTTTTCACCATAAAAGTTTATAAAACTAACTTGATCAGAAAATTAAAAGAATTTTTATTTTAAAAAAAATTAAAATGGTATTACAAGAGTAAAAATTTCGTTTAAACATAATCAGATTATATTAAAACATTTTTGAAAACATCTTTTGAAAACACAGGTTTGAAAGAACAAAAATTTTCGATTGAAAAGAGAAATAAAGTCGGATGTTCATAAAACAAATTTCTTAATTATAGTAAGTAAAAAAAGTAGAAAATTGTACAATTACTTATATATAACATGAATAACTGGATTGTATGAAATTTCATTAATATTATTGATATATATATATCATAATATTTCGTTAATGGAATTATAATCATAAACAAACTTAATAAACAATGATATATTAGCAATTTTCTATTTCAACTTTGGTATCTATGAATCATATTAAAATTGAAAGGATAAAATTAAATGAAGTGTAAATTTTAATTAAAATAAGTATATTAATGATATAATGTTTCAAAGGTAGTAGATAAACCTCATAGAAAAATATAGTTTCATAACGTGTTAGGTATCTCAAAGAAGGAAAATTGAGAAAAAAGTACTTTACCAATTTGGTTTATTTTGAAACATAAATACCATGAAAGAATGTTCTAAAATAGATATGTTAATAAAAATATATTTAAGTATATGAATCATATAAACATAAATGGGAATTGTATAGAAAAAATATAAAAATTGGAGGTGAACATGGCTTTTGTCTCACGGAAAATAATTGTGAGACGAGAAACCCCATACCATATGACTTGAATCTCATTGTAATCATTCAAGCCTCATGTATAATAAGTATAAGTTTATTATATATTTATAATAGAATAATATTAATATATATAATACCATATATGATTTACTTATCACTTTATCATAACCTTTCATTAATAACTCCATTTTTGAGTTACCTTTCGAGTGATAACCACCTTGTTTTTCATTCCTGTTTTGACTTGTTATTCATGGTCCTATTACTTAGATAATGATTTCAATATCTATAAAATTTAAAACATAATATAAATATTAAGTATATTAAGTATAAATTTATTTATAATAATCTATAAATTAAATAAATATTAAATGAAATACACAATTCATGGAGACGGTAGGTTGTACGTGCACATGAAGGTGGTTTTTGTTTTCTTACCATATTAAAAGAAAGAAATTAAATGAAATGTATGTATATATATAATATCATTATAGTAACATTATTATTATATATATATCATACATGTTTACTAAACCCATCCTTAATGAATTCCATGTAGAGTGTGAATGAATCACATCGCTTTGAGGAGGCGATAGTCAACACATCCACAAATGAACTTATCGTATTTACATAAAATATTAATCATGAAGTTATTATTTATATAATAATTAAATATTATTAATAAAATCATTAATATCATATATATTATATATAAAAATAATTTACATCAAAATAATCAACTACTAAAGTTTTTAAAGGGAAAATGAAAAACATCGTTTCGTGAGGTGGTAGTTCACTGTACACAAGAATAGAATATTCGTTACCCATTAGATAGAAGTGTTTGCAAATAAAAGTATAACTATTAGAATAAAAACAAATTAATATATCTAGGATATATAGTATATTTTTTAATATTTCAATAAGAGGAATTTATGTGGTGGATAATAAAAATTAAACAAAGGTGCTTGAGAAAGGATGTTACGTCTTTTTTGGTTAACTCCTTTTGGATTGCACAAAAGGGATTCCTTAGACATATTTTTAAACAAAATATGGATTTTATGATTAATTAAGTAATATTGGGAGTATATTATGAAAACTTATTCCAAGAAAAAGTTATTTAGATGTGTGAATAAGTGGGATTAGTGAGAACCTTTTTATAGTGGAGGAGGAGTAGACTTATTGTAAAGTTTTTTAAAAGGGGATTATAGCCAAGTTATTTGAATAGACATTTTCTCCAATAATGCCCCCAAACCAATAAAATGGACTATAGGGTATAAATAAGAAAATAAAATGACTTTTGGACAATTTTTTAGGCCATTATGGGCTTTATGTTTATGGTTTATTCCTTTGGTACGAAACTTTTTCTCTAAGTTGATGTAATTAATTTTAATCACCTTCACTAATATTTTATGTCCAAAACTAATTTGACCGTATTAAAAATTAAAAATTATTATTATTCAAAATATTTAATCCATTTTTCAAATTCCAAACATATATGTGGTATAAATTAATGTAAAATTATTCTCGTAGACGTGTCGTGACAACAAGTATTTTAATCAAAAATGATTAAAAGCTTGAAATATTTTTATATCCAATTTCAATGTGAAATTTATTTCAGTGAAATAAATTGGATTAATTTATGTAAAATTTATCTAATTAAACATTAAAACATAATTTAACAATATAAATAAATTAGATGAAAAAGAAATTTTTAATTAAAATTCTATGTTTTCCATTATTCATCAAAAAATGAAACCTCTCTAAAAAATACAAACAACTCTCCCAAAGTGAATTTTCATATTATGATTTCAAAAAAAAGTTTATTTTTTCAAATAAAAAATAATAAATTTTTCATAAATAATATTTAAAATTGGTTTTCAATTAAAAGGTAGTAAAATTACCTTTCAAAAAAATACATCTTTTTAATCACAAAAATAAATTTATTTAAATATTATAACTAAAAAATATATTGGATGAGTATCAAAAATATTGATTTAATTTATAACATATAAAATATAATTAAATAATATTAAAAAGTGGTTTTTTTTAATTTATTGATATAAAATTTTGTTTATACATAGAAAGATGGTTTTCATATAAGAGTAAATTATTTATTTTTAAATAGTTTTTTAACTCACTTGTACTAATTTATAACCAATGGATATATTTTATGTACAAGTATAAATCATATTTGTAACACCACAATATTTCATAGTATGTTATTTCTTCAAAGTAATTCAATAACTTTCACTACACCCAACATCGAGTTCAAGCGCACCACGACTTACCAAACTAGCCGTTCAAAAGAGGTTAAGAATAGTATTAACTAACTTTTGAACTTTATATAATCCTTATAATTTTAGAATCCATATTATGATTTTATTAGACATAATAAAAAACAAATTCATTTTTTCAGATAAAAGAAGTATTTTTTTTTAAAATGCAATTTTTCCACCTTTTAATAGAGAGCCCTTTTTAAATCCAATATTTGAAACTTTTATATATTTAATTTGAAAAAATAAACTTCTTATTTAGAATCGGGACATAAGAATTTAGTTTCAATAAATTTTTGGTGTTTTTTCTGATAACTTTCATATTTGGATGAATGATGAAAAATGGTCTATTTTAACTGAAAACAACTTTTTAATCAAAATAATTTGTAGTGTTAAATTATACATTTTAATGGTTTGGAAGTATAAATAAATTATATTTTTACCATTTAATCCAATATTATTCATTGAAAAAAAATTCACTTTGAAATTGAACATAAAAAATTATCAATCTTTTATTCGTTATCAAAATTAGCTTTGGGTGAAATTTTGGTATTTTTCTGAAAACTTTCAATGTTGATAAATAGTGAAAAACACAGAGGTATTGGTTAAAACTGAATTTTTATTTAAATAATTATTTATTTTATTTAAATCTATTTTAGGTCAAAATAGACACATTATACCTTTATAAGTTCAATATAATTCATTGGAGTCATTTTATAATAAGTTTAGATATATAAAAATTTTATTGAACTTTTTACCGCCTTTTACCCAACTCTTAGAAGAATTTGCAAATTTGTATAAAACTTAATTTTACCATTTCTATGAGTTGAATTTTAAAAATCCACAAGACACGGTTAACCTCGGTAAGTAAAATGTGGTTCAATAAGATGAGAATAAGTTTTGGTGAATAGTAATTTTTGACTTTTATTTACCACGGTTAAAGGTAAATAGGGTTATTCAAGATAAAAAAGAATATTATAATAATAAAAAATTAACTTAACATGTGTCCTAACCTTATTGGATGAGTCATGGCTGATCGTGGGCATCTTTGGGTCGATTTTGGGACCCCATGGAGCAACTTATGAATGATAATGACACTTTATTTTAATTAACTTAATGTAAAGGCAAAAATAATATAAACAAATATCTTTTAGATAATCAATTTTTTACATTGGGTTATATAAGTAATATCTTCGACTATAAATATTCATTTTAAATATAAAAATATTTCCTACATAATGGTATTTTATTTATAGTTTTTAGATATTAAATAATTTAATTTATGTATGACACAATGATGATGTAGTAATTACCTTATTAATGAAATATTAAAATAATTTATATTGTAAATATCCAAATAAATGTAATTTGAGAAATTTTATGAATTACACTAATTTTATAGGTTAATATGACATTTTAGGGTTGATTAAATGAAGTTTTTTCTAAGTAATAATGCTGTTATGAATTTAAAAAAACATAATATCAAATAGTGTCAAGATTGACACAAAAGAGTTTTTAAAACAAATATTATATTATTAATCGATATTATACTCCTAAAAATATAAGATTCAACCAAAGGCCTTAAATAATATTATATACGTCATTAATTAACCACTTCAGGTTCTCTTAGAAGTTTATAGTATGTTTATTAACCATATAATATAAAAATACAAAGAGACATGGTAAATGTAAAACTAATTAATTAAGAGTTAAATCTAAAAGATGAGGATAATATAGTAACCCAAACCTTTCTAAAACCTATTTTTTGAGTATTTTTAGACCCATACCCACGTTATCCTAGAAATATATCATTTTTGAGTCATTAAAAAATAAAAATTATTTTATTATAAAATAATATTTCAATATTTTCCTAAGGTGCCCCTCACCCCTCTTATAAAAGGGCACTCCCCCTTCTCTCAAATTCACAAATTCAAATCCATTTGGATCAGAAAAACCCTACTCAAATATCCAATCAACTGTCCTCCCTTTATCCTAGAGGTTTTTTCTTAGTTATAAAGCCAACCTATGGAGCACTTTTGATCAAATCAAAAGAAAGAACTCAAAGCAGAGGAAAATATTTCATCACCTCTTTCAAGTTCTTTTCTTCTTCCACTTCTTCTTTCCTTTTTGGTTCCATTATAAAATAATCAATCAAATATATTATATATATTGTGATGTTATTATAAATTTGTTACAACCATATTCATAATTTTATCCATCCATTGAATGACATGTCACCATATGTGTGTACGTACGGCTTACCGTCTCCACGTCATGGTGTAGTTGTTATTCATTACATTATTATTTGGATGGGTATAATAATGATGTATAATTGATGTAAAAAATAAATATATCATGATAATGATTCTGTATATATGATATAACATCCAATTATATACTATTTAAATATCAAAATAATGATATTGTCGCTCGTGCGTTCGTACAGATTACCGTCTCCACAAACGCGATGAGATTCATTCCCCATCATAACCATTCAAGACTAATTTTAATTTGATAATTAAAAATAATGTTTAAAGACTTGATATCATTATGGATATGAATAAGAAATATCCCATACATAATAAACATGACTCATGTATCAAACAATGTAAAGTAAAACGAATTAGTTAACACCTGAAACGGCGATAATACTAAAATATCACTAACAAAGAATTATTTGAAGATAATATATGATATCATAATTATGTATACGGTTCTTGTATAATTTAATAACAATTATTTAACAATTATAAAATAGTTTAACATACCCTCTACCAAGGAAAAGTACAAGGTAAGGTTTAATTATACAATCTAGTCATTATCTGAGGTTGTTTATACGTAATAATCTACTGTGACCTATTTATCATTCACATCCATGTTTTTTAAAATGTATTTCAAAACATTTTTACTATTTACTAGACAATGGGTTAAAGTAATTTATACCCTTATTTGACCTTATATGTTTTTTAAAGGAATCTTTCCGCCTTTTTCTAAACAAGGTACTTTATAACCTTTCCTACAAAATTAAGGTAAGAATGTCTTTTTTAACTTATACGGCGGGTACGACTATTTTCTGCCATTATAACATCATCGAAGCTTCCCTTACAAGATTATAAGAATATTTTCAAACTAAATTATTTCTTTATAATTATGTGACTCTTAAATGATTTCTAAATAGAAAGAGATATTTCTCTCAAATAGTTTTGATTTTGTCTATGTCAACATCCTTTGATAAATTTTACAATTGTTTGAAGTTTATTTATTATGATACAAATATTCCATATTTTATTTAAGTTTTGGTGATGTTTTTGACTATGGATGAGTTATTTTTATGCCATTCATGGTTTATGGTTAAAATATTGGCATTTCTTATGCTAGTTTTAATACGAATGTTTATTTTATATTTCAACCACTTCTTAATATGAATGTGTTGGACTAGTATGTTCTGGGTTGGGGACCGGTAAAAGTAAGCCCTCTGGGTTGGGGTCCGGTTATATCAGATCCTACGGGTTGGATTTCGGTTACCGAGGCTCTCCGGGTTACAGTCCAGTTGCAGAGGCTCTCTGGGTTAGAGTCCGGTTACAGAGGCTCTCCGGGTTGGGGTCCGTTTACAGTTGGACCCTAGGTCCTGGCACGAGGCCTTGACATAGAAATTAAAGTCCAGTACTATACATTCCTTCATTATGAAATAATTTATTAAATGTGATTATTTGACTAGTAGAATATCCATGTTCATGTTAACATGGTAATTTTTTATTTATTTTTTCAATATTATGTCCAAGTTTATTTTTAAAAAGGCAGTTGTTTTTATTACACAACTTCCCTTCAAAGTTTATAGCTTACACTAAATTATTTACCCTCACTGATCATCTGAGCTCACCCCTCTCTTATGTTTTATTTTCCCAGGATCCTAAGAAGTGTTTTATTCTTAAGATGTAGGTTTAAGCTAAAGTAACAATGTCATTCTCAAAGTATTTTTTTGGTTGTATGTTGAAAAATTGTAATGTAACATTCATATATGTAATCTATTTTTTAAGACTTCTAAATTGATTAGTCTTTCGGGACTTGATTCCTTGTAATCATTCCAACGTATTTAAATAATGCACCAACTATGGGAATCTAGGGTCAGTGCATTACAATATTTTTATAATATGATAATATTATTAGTAGCATCCATTTATATGGATATGTGTTATCTATGATAATATTTTAATAATCATATTACTAGAATATTGTAGTTTGGTAAAAAAAATTAGCCTTGGATGTAACGAATGCTACTGAAGGGACTCATTATTTTCTGTAATACAAGACAAAATTAATATTTAATGATATAAAATATATCAAAAATATTAACATAATTATAAAAAAAATCACATAATCTTTGGGTGTTATATAGGTCTCCATGCCTAGGACCTCATGGTCTTTTGAAATGGCCGTTTGTTTCCCACACTCATTTACCAAACAATTTATCACTATGGGATTTTGATGCATTATACAATGTCCCACACATGAATATAAATCAATTTATCACTGTGATATTTTGATGGAGAATACTGTGTCCCACACATGAATATCAATCAATTTGTCACTATGGAATTTTGATGCAGCAGATCATGTCCCACACACGAATATCAATCATTTTATCACTACAGAATTTGGATATAGAAAATAATGTCCCACACATGAATATAAATCATTCATAATAACAGATATATCATGTTAAATAAGGGTAATCACCATTTACATTATTATCACATTTCAAAATCAAAACATTTATTAATTAATTCAATAATTTATTAATCTATTTCAATCAAATTCATAATCACAACAATTCCCATTAATTAATACAACAATTAATTAAAGAAATTACAATTCCACAATCACAAAAAATTCCATTAATTAATTAATATAATTAAACAATTTAAATATCCAAAATAATTAATTCAATAATTAATTATACTAATTAAATAATCAAAATATTAAGATAATTAATTCAACAATAAATTATTTCAATTCAAAAAAATTAATATCCAAAAATCCAATTCAATAATTAAATTTTCTAATTCAACAAATCCTAATTTCCCAAAAAAATCCTTATTCACACATTCAATTAATTATTTATACAATTAATTAAACGAAATTCATGATTCCATAAATTTATTAATCATTTAATTTAGTCAATTCATGATTCAATTTTTTAAAGTGATAACAGAATTCTAAAAATGAATAAACTTAATTGGAATCAAGAGTATAGAAAATTGAAATTAAACCACATACATCAAATCATTGAGGGGAAGTCACCCAATGAAAATACCTAATTTAAGCAGAATGAATGTGATGAAGAAAGAGATCTGGATCTAAATCCTAGATCCAAACTAAAAAAACAAGATTCATCAAAACTAGATCTAAATCCAAAAAATAGAGGAAAATGTATCTTGAAAGGATGAGATAATAATGTTAATGTGATATAAAACCCCATTGGATAAGATTTACATAACCTGAGAAGTGTAGATATTTGATTCAGGCTTTGAATCATTAAGAATCGAGGTCGAGAGCCCAATGAATTCATCTGGGTGCCTCCAAAAACAATAGAATTTTATTAGGTCTAAGCTCAGGTTGATAATGGGTTAATATTGGGGTTTAAGGTTTTAAAAATCTAATTTTAGATTTAATTTAAACTATCTGCCAGGTTTCCTGGGTAGGGTAACATGATTTTCCAAACCATTCACCTTAACCATGCACCTCTTATAGGGTGGGTGCATAGTTTCTACTCTGAGGGAGCATGATTTGTCAGAACCTGCATTAGCGATATTAATACCCACTGTCTGGGTTTTCATATTTTACTAGTTTGTGTGCACTGTTTGAGAAAAATTTTCCCCAACCATGAATAGTCCCTTACTCTTCCAAAATTCTCAAATTTTCACCCAAGAAAACCAAAATGTATAACCTATACAAAATTAGTCAAAAAAAGAAAAATAGTACCAGAAAACAAGCTTGATACATATCTATAAAAGGTTAGGATCTTACAATCTCCCCACCTTAAAATAGCTCATCCTTGACCTGTACTCCCAAGACTCTCTAAGATTCTGAGTCAAAAATATTGGGCCACTGAGCCCGTGCATCTGATTCTCTGTCATATGTTTCCTCCAAAACATGTCCATGTTTCCACAATACATGAACTATCAGTATTTTCTTTCCTCACAAAAATTTCTTAATGTGATCCAACACACATATCATATGCTCATCAAAGGTCCCATCTATCTGAAGTTAGGCATCATCACCATCTATCACATGACAAGGGTCCAAGTGATAACACAGAAGTTGTCAGACATGAAAAATGTCATACATATCACTATATATCTATGGAAGAACCAATTTGTATGCCAATAGCCTAATTCTCTCCACTACCTCAAAGATTCCAACAATCCTCAATACCATCTTTCCCTATCTCTGTTTCCTCTAGTGACCCAATCTGGCTGAAACCCAAAGGAATACACGATCACCCTCTGCAATCTATAGGGGTCTAAAATGTCTATATTCATAACAATTATATCTACAATGATCCATAGACATTATCTTTACAATCAACAAAACATTCTATGATGTCTACTAAATGAAACTAGGTCACAAAAACTTTGAATCACTGGCCTCCATACCGCATAGAGGTGATCTACATTATAACAACACTCTATTTTCATACATAGACATTACCTCACTTTTGTATAATTCTACAATCATTAAAAACAAATATGCTCAAAGACCTTATTTGTTTAGTGCCTTTGGAAACATTGAAACATAAACAATAGGACATAAATGAGCTAAATTATCTCCCACTAGGTTCTTCATAACTAGCACTATTCTTAGAAACATCAAACATAATACCTATCTTCATAACTTAGGAAATGAAACATAAAAATCTGTGAGTTCATATTCTCATTAAGGGTAAACAATGGATACTTGTGAGCATAGTCATGAGAATAATAGTATGAGAACATGATCAATAAAATATAATATCATACCCTACATATTAAACATCATAAACATGAATAATTATATAGAGCTTGAAATTTAATAAGACATTAATCTTAATGAAATAAACAACATAATCCACGAAATAATAATACAGGAATACAACAAGGAATTATAGAAAACAAATAATCATATAATATGATTTCCAAATTGTTTAAGGCATCGCTTCTAAGTCCATCTTAGTGGACAAAGTCCTCTACTAAAACAGGTTCACACCCCATTCTAGCCCTGTTTTACTGAACCGATTTCACTCCTTGTTTCAGCCCTGTATTACTGAACTGAGTTTACTCCTCATTCCAACCATGTATTACTGAACCAATTCCACTCCTCATTCCATCCCTATAAACTGATTTCATTTCTCATTCCTTCAATGAATATTTAATAATATACAAATCTTTACCCAATGTATTGGAGGGAAATATAGTTCATTCCCATCTCATAATGAAATTATATGTACATATTCCACAACATAATAAATAATCATGAAATGAAATGAAATGGGTGTAACAAACATGAAATCATACCTCAACCAATGGAAAAAGAAACAGGTTTCTTATTCATTTCATCAAATAATAACCCATGAAAAAACGCGGGTTTCATTGACATATAACAAGGGAAAAGAAGTGGGTTTCATAGGAATACACCCCGTGAAAGAGAAACATATTTCTTAAACATCATGATATAAAACATAAACCATTAAGAGAAGGAATATGAATGGAAACATTGAATCATTTTCCCAGAGGGTCTTGAGTAACACCAATGGATGTTTTCTTATATGGGAAATAATTTTTAATGATATTCTAAAACACTTCATGATTAATTTATCCTTTCTACTTTGAAAAATTATGTGTAAAATGTAAAACATTTTGAAACCCATTTTCATTAAGATAAACTTGAAAACTTATAAAGGAATCAATGAAAATATTTTGAAAGCCTTTTTCCTTGGAAAAACTATAGAGGATCTTGAAAACCTATTGAAATTTTTTTACTTGAAAATTTATAAAATAAGCTTTAAAACCTTTCAAAAATGGTTTTTCATTGAAAAAATATACAATAATCTTGAAAACCTTTTGAAATCCATTTTCCTTAAAAACTTATAAAAGAATCATTAAAACATTTTGAAAAAAGTTTCATTGAAAATCAATTTTAAGAAAATTTTCTAAAATAAATAACCTTTAAACTTGAAATTAAATCTTAAAATAATTGACGGTGGGTAAATCTATACATGTCATATGATATAAAAAGAACATTACTTTTTCATACTTAAAAGGATAGAAAAACTCCCAGTTTGGAAAGATACAAGAATATTCATAATTCAGTAAATGAAAAAATGGGTAGAAAATATTTTAATGATAAAACTAGATTATTAACATATACATGGAATCCCTTTTTGGAAATCATAGTTTTGAAATAACATAGATTTTTGACTGAAGAGAGGGGTAAGGTCATATTTTCTTATAATGAATTTCTTAATTATATTGGGTACCAATAAGTGGAAAATATGGTAATAATACATGAAGACATCAAGACTTACCAGAGGATAATAAAAGTCTTGATGTTTCTTGAAATATGGATCATAAGATTTTATTAATGAAAATCTGATCATAAATAATCTCAATAAATGGTCATATTGTTTCAATATACTCTAACCACATAGTAACTTTGAATCATACTCCCCATGTAAAAAATGAACATAAATGGATCTTTAAATATCACTAAAGGAATTAGATTTATTATATAACATTTAAAATGTATTTTATACATCTCATATAAAAATATAGGTGTATAACATGGCATGTGTCTCAAATAAGAAAAATTGAGACAAAATTAATTTAATGATTTTGAAACTTTTAAAACTTAAAACCCATGATTGAAATATCATAAAGTGGTTATTTAAATACCCAAATAATAAATTATAATATGAATATAATACATTCATGCACATTATATACAACAAAAAAATAATTGAGAGGTGAATAAGGCATATATGTCACGAAAATAAAGAGTTAGATTAAATTCTCTTACATGGTGTTTTGACTCTCAGAATACTCATAAAGAATTCCTATATAATAAATATAAGTTTATTAGAAATAAATCACATAAAAATATTATTTTATCAAATATAATATATGGTTTTAATAGGACACTATATTAAACTCTTGCAAACAATTATATATTAAGGTTTCACTTTTGGAAATATTCGCTTTGTTTTTCGCATGTGTATTAATTTGTTATATATTTGGTCCTTATAGATATATCATGATTTAAATAATATAAAAAATGATATTAATAAAATTTATATTAAGTATATTTTTATTATAATAATATATATAAAAAATAAGTATGAAATGGAATACACCCTTCATGGAGATGGTAGGCTCTACGTACGCAAGAACATTGTTTCTATTTAATTATCGTATTGAAAGAAAGAATATAAATGACAAATATTTACACATATATTTATATATATAATTATTATAGTAGAATAATTATATCAAATATATCATATTATTTCAATAAACCCATCCTTAATACATTCCATGTAGTGTGTGAATGAATCACATTATTTTGAGGGGGCGGTAGTCCACACTTCCTCAAATGAAATTATCATATTTAAACAAAATATAATGTATAATGATATGTGTGGTAAAATGATTAAAGAAGATTAAATACATAATAAGTATCATATACATTATATATAAACGAAGTATCCATCATAATTCCATCCATGAGATGTGCTAAAGGAAGAACTAACAATCATCGTTTTGTGAGATGGTAGTTCGTCGTACACATAAACAGTATATCTATTTCCAATTAGATGGAGGTGTGTATAAGTGTTAGTAAAAAATGTATCATAAAAAATATTATTATATTTATGACAATTTTTTGTTGTCTAATAGTGGAATTAGATAAATTGAGGTGGTGGGGAAAGAAAATAAAATAAAGGAATTTGAGGGAGGGTGTTAAATGTTAATCAAGTAACTCCTTTTGGTTTCCACCAATGGGCTTACTCGGAAGCCTTTATGCCCAAATAGAGGATTAAAGTTGTAATTTAGGATTTTTGGTAGGATATTTTATCATAAATTGGCCTAACCTAGGTGTTTTGAGAGGTCTAAAGAAATAGAGGATATGAGGCTTTTGTAGTGGAGGAGGAGTGTCACTCTTATACTATTTTGAAAAAGGAATTACATACACATTTTTGACATTCCAAGTGGATCCAATAATATAATAAATTATATAAAAAGGATTATATGGTTAAATTTTGGACAAAATATTAGTTTTTTACTAGTTTATAAGTCATTTTAGGTCTTAAATTTAATGTTTAGTTCTTAGTTAAGCTAATTTTACCTTAATCGATATAATTAATTTTAATTACTTTCACTAATTTAATGGTCAAAAATTAAGTTGAAATTGTTATAAATTATAAATTATTATGATTACAAATATGTAATCAATATTTTCAAAATAAAATTATAAAATTGGTAAAAATTATTTTAAAATTAAACACATAACCGGGTCGACAATATGGAGTATTAAGGTAAAAATATTTAAAAGTATGCTAATTTGTATACACAATTTTAAAGTTAAATTGATCTCAATTACCTAAATTTTTTTAATATATAATAATATTATCTAATTATACTTTGAACCCAATTTAAAATATAATTTATCATTAAAAATAAATTACATGAAAAAACAGTTTTCAACTAAAATTTTAAATCTTTCAGTACTCTTAAAAAAATAAAACTTCATCAAAAAATACCAAAAATTTACCCAAAAATAATTATTATGTTATTAATTCAAAGAAAATTTTTATTTTAACATATTAAATCAATAATTTTTCCAAAAATTGTATTTAAAATGGGTTCTTAATTAGAAGGGGATAAAAATTCCTTAATAAAAATATTGTTTTTAAGCATAAAATTGGGTTTGTTATTATCTAATGTTTATAAAATCAATTGGATAAATATAAAAATTATTAGATTTAATATAATATATATATATTACACTAATATCACTCACTAATTGTAAATAATTTAATTTATAAGGGTTAAACATCTTTGTGACCACAAAAATAATAATATTTACCTTTATATACCATCAGTTTTCATATTCATTTCTAATTAATTGGTAACATTTGAATTCCTATTATATTTGTGTAAACCATATATTTTAATAAATTAGTTAATATTATTCATAAATTATATTTTAATAGCTAGTTTATATGTTATTTTATTTTGTAATAACGTTTTAATGATATACTATGATTCGGTAAAACTCGGTCATGTGTGTTATGCAATCCATCAAGGGAAGTCACTGTTTTTTGTAATGAAAGATAGCATCGGTGTTACATGAAGATAAAGATATAATATATCTTTTTTTAGTGCATTATTAACATAGTCGTTAATATAATTCCATTCAAACATAGTTCTTTAATATAAAATAAACTATTTTTAGTGTTGAGTGAAATGAAAAATATCAAAAAGGTTAAATTTATTCAAATAATAATAATTCACATAATCTATGGGTGCTTCATTATAAACCCCTTAAAAATATTTTCATCATTAAAATTAGTTTAGGTTATCAAAGTTTTAATACTATAATGTTTAATTTAAAAAAAACCACATCGAAAAAATGAATACTAAAAATTACCTTAAAAAGGGAAAGTTAAACCATAATAGTTACCTAAAGTAAACTATTAATAGTTTTCCAGATAGAATAACATTGGTGGGAAGTGAATACATAGATATATAATATAAATCTAACTATAATTTTCTAATGGAGAGTTATATAGAACTTGGTCAGGGGAAATTTAATAATCACAAAGCAACTAATCTATGATTAACCAGGGGACCATTTGATTTATAACAACCCTACTCTTTATTTCATACATAAACATAATTTATTACATAAAAAATTCACTTGATAAAACAAAGAAGATCGAGAGGTCTAGTGTCATTGGGTCATAATAACATTACATAACAACTTAAAACATAAAACACAACATCTTATTAAAAACTTGTTTTACATGACCACATCATTCATCTGTACTTAGCATTGCATGGGATAACCTGAGGACATGCATAATAAAATGGTGATAGATAAAGCCTATTAAGGTAGTAAAAAGTCATAACATAAATAATACAATACATTTTGGGAAATATTCATATCAATGGATCATAAGATAAACATGAACATAAAGGCATGATATTGCATGATTATCATAACATAGAAATGTGGCAACAACATTTAACATGATTTTAGCATGATTCAAGGATCATCGCACATGGATCATGAGTAAACCCTCATTGAAATTGAATTATAATGATTAAACCCTCATTTAACATGACTTATCATGATACAAATATTTACCCAATGCATTGGAGAGCTATCAGGGTGCACCCTTCTTAATCATTTCATTTCATGCATAAGTGTGCCACATGGATCATATAACACAGATTATTTAAACATTATTATTTATTCAACGACAAATAAATTTTGAATTCGTACATGAAACTCTATAATCAATAAGTAAATTTTCAATAATGTGGATACCCTTGATAGAGAAATGGGAATGGTATTCACTACAAAATGACTTTGGCTCGAAAAATCACAGTGCAATTTCGGCAGCATTAGGGTGTGACATAAGAATTCATAAAAATATTTGATGAGAGATAAAAGGTTGTATCATAATATTTCAATTAAATGGAAATTATGGGGGTCATATAGATACATATCCCATAATATTTAATGGAATTTAGATTTATAATACAAAATAATTTCTTGAATGTAAATGAGAAGAGAGAAATTTCTTACGAAATTTATGCATGGTAACGGGTGTACATGGGAGGCATTAATGAGAGATAAAGAGGTATCTCATAATTCAAACATAATTAAGAAAGTATGGGGGAGGTTATAAATCATACTCCAACATTTTTAATTGAAAACAAAAAGGTATAACAACATAATTAAATTTGGACAAAAATGAGAAAGGAAGAAATCCCTTACTTGGAAGAGTGATCCCAAAGGCTTGCGAGGGGCTTGAGAGGATTCTTGGGATATTTGGGCACCATGGGAGGATTATATATATATGAGGGCAGAGGTTGGTCGAGCTCCAAATGGTTTTAGTGAAGAGGAAGTGGGAGCATGGGTGGGTTTATATGGGAAAAGAGAGGGAATTCTATATTATTTAGGTTTTGGACACTACACATTAAACTAATTAATACCACAAACCAGACCTTGGGTTTTGCCCATGATTTTTTCCAAATTGGAGTTGAAAAAATAATTTTATAAGTACAATATCCTACCATCTTAAAATATTAGTCTTTCTTATCTAGAGGTGAGTCACACTCTCAAGGAAATCAATTTGAAAAATTAAAATGTTTTATAAGTCTTAGAGGGTCCACTAAGGCTTGGTAAAATAAATCAAACAAACCTAAAATCGCATTTTTTTAATGGAAAAACTTATATTGGGCGAACATAACATTTAGAGTATTTTATTACACCACTATTTGGTCATTATGAGGTCATAAAACACATTCTATAATTAATCGGTATTTAATTTTTACACAGAAATTCAACTGTATTAGAAAATTTTGAAACATTCACCATTGGATAATTTTCACGTCCTGATTCAAAAAATAATATTGATTTTATCTAAATAATTTTCTAAATATTTAAATTTTTTCTTTTAAAATAAAAACTGACATTTATCAAAAATTCATGGGTTTGGATAAAAACGGCTTTCAAACCTTAATAAAAATTCCAATTGTATTCATAAAAATTATAGGATAATTTATATTTAATAAAAAGTAACCTGGTAATAATATTTTATTAAAATATTATTTAATTAAAAAATTCATCAATTCATAAAAATAGATTTCTTAATTTAAAATTAACTAGAAATAAAAATTGTTCTTTAAAAACTATTTACAAAGTAACAATAATAAAATGAATGTATATTCTTTATTATATATAACAATAATCTACATAATAATAGTTCTAAGGTATTGTTACATAACCCCTTATAACACCTGCATAAGACCAAAGGGTAAGGTGTGTGATGGTCATAGAATCTTGGGGTGGCTCGGATAACATCACTTAGGTGGTAATCTCTATCTACTTCCACTTCTCCCATAGTCGGTTCCATTCGAGCTTAAGTGATTGAATATTGGGTTGGGCTTGGTCAAGAGAGAATCCAAATGATTCCAACTTATTTCTGAGCTCTGAAAAATGGGCTTCGTATGGGGAAAGTCTACTGAATAAGGTCATTACTTCCTTTTTCTGAGTAAATTGGATTTGTTAAAGCCATATATTTATACTAATCATGTGATCGTTTTTAAATGGTTATATTGGCAACGGTCACAATTCTTAATGGTATTTTAAAATCCAAAAACATAAAACCAAGGAAGTGCATATGTTTTACATAACCATTTTTTATAATAAGATATTTAATTATATCAAGAGGAATTTTAATTAATGAATGTTTGGGCCATTACAATCTTCCCCCTTAAGGATTTTCTCCCTCGAAATTTCTTTTTCCCACTCTAAAACAGATGTGGGTAAATCTTCTTCATTAATTCTTATAATTCCCATATTTATTCTATAAACTTTTGGTTTTTTCACAACACCTTGATGAGGGGCATTATTTTTTTACGTAGAACCTTTTCCCTACGATCTAAGATCTTCACCAGCTTCTTTTCATAGGATTTATCATTATACAGTGGTCCCACCTCTGGATTGACTACATGTGATTGGTCAGGTAGGTACTTCCTTAATAGTAAAACATGGAATACATCATGTACTTGAGATAGGTTCAGTGGGAGTGCAAGTCGATTGGCCACTTCTCCAATGC
This sequence comes from Viscum album, assembly GCA_963277665.1. Taxonomy (NCBI): domain Eukaryota; kingdom Viridiplantae; phylum Streptophyta; class Magnoliopsida; order Santalales; family Viscaceae; genus Viscum; species Viscum album. The sequence goes on along the minus strand of OY728144.1, from coordinate 154,140,211 downwards.
GATCAAGGACCTGAAATCGGCGAATGTACCTTGGAAAATTCTTTCCCTTATTCCCAAATCTCATAACTCTATTCCACAGCGATATATAGAGGAATACCATATCTCCAACATCAATCTCTAGGTATATTTGATGATTATCAGCATAGATCTTTTGTCTACTCTGAGCAACATTAATGTGTTGTTGGATGGTCTTAACTTTCTCCACCATTTCATGGATTATTTTTGGAACTAGGAGTTTTCTCCCCCCAACTTCATCCCAACATGCTGGTGTTCTACACCTCTTCCCATAAAGGGCTTCATAAAGAGCTATTTGGATTCTTGAGTGGAAATGGTTGTTTTAAGAGAACTCAACTAGATTGAGATGTTGATCCCATCCTCTTTTTGAGCATGCTCTCAACATATCCTCTAGTGTCTAGATAGTCGGCTCATATTGGACATCAATTTGAGGATGATAAGCCATACGAAATTTCATCTCAGAATCCATAGCATGTTGAAGACTCTTCTAAAACATAGAGGTGAAACATGGATCTCGATCGAATACGATCGATAGCGGTACTCCGTGCAGCCTTACCACATCTCCGATTTATATATATGCCAGTTGATCTAATGATAAATCCTATTTAATTTCAATAAAGTGGGAAGTCTTTGTAAGAAGATCCAAAACAACCTAGATTGCATTGTTTCCTTTGGATGTCTTCATAATTCCGGTGACAAATTCTATGGTGATGTTCTCCCATTTCCATGCTGGTATGGGTAATGGTTGCATCATCCCATTAGACTTATACCTCCTAGAATTCACTTGATGATATACCAGGAACTTTGATGTATACTCATCAATATCCTTCTTTATGTCATCCCACCAATAAGTCTCTCGGATATCTAGATACATCTTTGTGTTTCTTGGGTGAATAGAGAAATTCGAACTATGTGCATGATCCAAAAGTTCTTTCTTTAACTCCAAATTTTATGTGACACGTAGTCTTGTCCCAAATCTCACAAATCCATCTTTATTAACATTTAACTCTGAGTATTTCCCTTTTTCTAGTAGTTTCCACTTTCTTCTGAATTCCCACATCATCCTTTTGAGTATTATCTGACCTTCCCAAAAGATACGTTTGAGAAATCATTTTTGAAAGGATTAACGATCTTCCCTTCTTTATGATTACTATGTCCATCTTCATCAAATATAAGAAGATTGGATCCTTTTCAATTGTCACCAATGAAATAATTGTTGGGTATTTTCTACTTAGATCATCTACCACCTTGTTCACTTTCCCAGGGTGGTAATGGATTGAACATTCATAGTCTTTGATCAGCTCTATCCATCTTCTTTGTCACATATTAAACTCTTTCTATGTGAATATATAATTGAGGCTTTTGTGATCCGAATATATTTCACACTTCTCCACAAAGAGGTAATGTTGCCAAAATTTTTAAGCTAAGATTACTACATCCAACTCCATACCATGTGTTGGATAGTTTTTCTCAAGAACATTGAATTTCCTGGAAGCATAGGCAATTACTTTGTATTTTTTCATTAACACACATCCCATGCCCTACTCTGATGAATCACTGGATACCACAAAAAGTTATCTACTTGTAGGTAATGTGAGAATAGTCATAGTGATTAACCTCATTTGAAAATCATTGAAGATCTCTTCTCATTCATCACACCATGAAAATCATACTTCCTTCTGAGTTAGCTTGGTAAGAGGGCTGGACAATCATGAGAAATTTCTCACAAATCGGTGATAATATTCAGCTAACCTCAAGAAGTTACGGATATTCATCACCGATGTTGGCCTCGTCCATCCCACAATTCCATCTATCTTAAATTCATAAACATATATCACATTTCTAGTGATTATATAACACATGAATGAGACCTCCATTAACCAAAACTCACAATGGTTGTAATTTTCAAAGAGCTTCTCCTTTTTCAAGTTCCCTAGTAAAGTGCTTAGATTATTCTCATGCTCCTCCTTTATTTTGGATTATATTTGAATATATTCAATAAAGACTACCACAATGTTGTCAAGGTAATATTTAAAGCCTCTATTCATCATGTCCATAAATATATTTGGTGCATTAGTGAGTCAGAAAGGCATTACTATGAATTCACAGTGCTCGTATCTCGAACGAAATGCAGTCTTGGGGAAATGCTCCTTCTTCACCCTTACTTTGTAATACCCCAACCACAAATCCAACTTGGAGAAGTATTTTCCATTGAATATTTGATTGAACAAGTCATCAATTTTGGTCAGAGGACACTTGTTCTTTATCTTGATTTTGTTGAGATCACGACAATCAATGCAAAGGCACATTGACCCATCCTTCTTCTAGAAAAAGAGGAGTGGGTCACCCCATGGTGAAGCACTTGGTCATATAAACCCTTTATCTAGATCCTCCTATAGTTTTTTCTTCAAATCCTCAATCTCCACAACATTCATTCTATACGGAGTCTTGGATATTAGAAATTCCAAAAGTATAAGATTGATTGAGAATTCAACATCTCTTCTAGGAGGAATAATTGGAAATTCCTCGGGAAACACTTCAACAAACTCCCTCACAATAGGCATGTCTTCAAGGATGGTTTCTTCCATAGACTCAATCATCTAAGCTAGATACGCCTACTCTTAGGGCAATAATATCCACGCTTGAGATGATGGTGCTAAAGAAGATTCAACTTCCTCCTTACACACCTGTACAGAATTGGGGGTCAATTCTATATATGGATAGTGATTTCCCTCTCATGAAAATTTATGTTGGATCAATATAGATAAACCCAATCCATGCAAATAATTTCATAAAATTACACTATAGGGAGTATGATGAGGTTATCCAAGAAGTTCAATCTATAAACTATGACAGGGGATGAGTTATATTCATGGGATGCAAAGATTTACCCATTTTTCGTACTCATTGACATCTTTACTTCCATGATTTATTTTGGTGTGTGGATTGTTCTACTAAACCTTTGAGATATAAAAGAATGTGTAGGAACAAAATCAAAAAGCGAATTCGCTATTATTGAATGAATAACTAGCATACCTTTCACCACTTTGTTTTCGAGGTTCACTTTGGTAGTAGTAATGGAACAATCTCAACCTTTCTTCCTTGGAGGTTGTTGGTTGCCTCTGAAAACCCTTATCTTAGGGAACTGGTTATCAAAGTAACATATTTCATTGCATTTGAAGCAGTGAACAATGCATTGATCATCTATAGAGCCTGCATCTCCTCTACCGTAGCCACAGTTTTCTCCTTTCGGCAGTTAATATCCAGGTTCCCTTCTCTTCTACACCTAAAGTATTTCCTCATCCCCTTCAAGAAATTTACGGGGTGCTTCTTTCCCCACATTTGGCAAGTGGGGTGGTGGATTTTCTTAGCACCTTTAGATTTATCCATTGGACTGCCTGAATTGAATTCCACCATATGCTTCTTATCCCCCTGATACAATTGATATTTTCCAATCTCCACTTTGACTATGAGGGCACATCGGATAATTTCCTCATATCTCTCGAAGTCACAGATCGCTAGGGGTTTTTGTAACCTAGGATTTATCCCACCAAAGAAGAATTCAACCTTGAATTATGGGGTAACAATTAATCCAAAGGCATATCATGAAAGCCTTGTGATGTTTTCTATGTATTCACTGAATTATTCGTCATCTTTTTTCTTGAGGTAAACGAAGTTCCTTTCTATATTAAGTCATAGGTTACACGGAAATAGTTAACATAAAACATTTTTCAGAAATCCTTCAATTCCAATACCTCAATCCCTTCCTAATTTTTTTTATCAATGTCCACACTTGATCATATTCACCTTATATACGATAATAATCCACAAGAACCATCTCTTGTTTGGAACAATGAAGGATGGAGAATATATTTTCAATGGTGTCGATCCATTGTTCGACGATTCAAGGATCAGATGATCCATAAAAATTAGGAGACCTTTGTCTCATGAAGCTCTTGATAGAAACTTGTTATTTCTTATGGGGGTTGAATGTTCCTCTTGACCAATTTTTCTATTCAAAACTTTAGTTATCTAAGAGAGTATCATGACAAAGTTCATGATTCCCACTCCCATCGGATTCGGAATCTCATTAGAACAGTCGTCACATTGATCTTTGCATCAGTTGTTAGTATGATTCCTCATACTACTGACCATTGGCTAGAATAAACTGAAAGTTAGGGGTAACACATAAAGGGTAATCCAAAGACAAAAATGGGTGACTTATAAATTACTTTTATTTCCTTAACTTATGAATTGATAGGATTCAATCTAAGTCATCCATCATCTAATTCCCAATATATATTCTTAGGGGAATTTTTTTATTCCATTAATAATGGTTTTTACTAAGATTATGAATTTACCAAAGAATATCCCCAAGGATTTTATTAACCAAGAGTACAGCAAGGCCCATTGTCATTCACTAGTTCCCATTAGAGTCTAGCTCAAAACGGTGTTTTTGGGTTTTACCCCTAGATGCATCTGTGCCAGAGCCACTTCGAACTTCTTGTATCCATAAAAGGATGTATTTTCATGATAAACCCTTTAATAAATACTCCCCAAAATTTAGGGATATTTATATTATACTTAATATTATCCCTAAGGATTTCAATAGGGTTTTCTAATCCTAATCTAAAAAAACTAAACAAATCCTCTGATACCAACTATTACAACTCTGCTCTTTATTTCATACTTAAACATAATTTTTTAAATAAAACCATCACTTGATACAAAAAATAAGATAAATAGGTCTAGTGTATTTGGGGCATAATAACATTTCATAATAACTTAAAAAATAAAATGCAGCATCTTATTGAAATCTTCTTTTACATATCATTCCTTGGTACTTATCATAGCATTGGATAACCTGAGGACGTGAATAATAAAAGGGTGAGATATAAAGACCAGAAAGGGAGTAAAAAGGAATAAAATGGAGATTAAAGTACATGATAGGAAATACAAATATCAATTGATTATAATAGAAGCATGAACATAAAAGGCATGACATATAATGACTATCATAACAAGGAAATGTGGCAACAACATTTAACATGATTTTATCAGGATCCAAGGATCATTGCACATAGAGAATGATTAAACCCTCATTTAACTTTAATTAGAATTATTAAAACCTCATTGAACTTGATTTATCATGATACTAATCTTTACCCAATGCATTGGAGCACTATCAGGGCGCACCCTTCTTAATCATTTCATTTCATGTATAAGTGTAATGCATAGATCATATAACATGGATTCATTAAAAATCATCATTTGTTTCATGATAAAGGAATTTGGAATTAATATATGAAACTATATCATCAATAATTAGATGTGCATAAAGGTGAATACCCTTGATTGATAAATAGGCATGGTATTCACTACACAATGACTTTGGCTCAGAAAATAACAGTGTAATTTTGGCAGCATAACAGCATGACATAAGAATTAATAAAAATAGTTGATGAGAGATAAAGGGGTGTCTCATCATATTTACATGAAATGGAAATTATGGGGGTCATATAGATACATGTACCATCATATGTAATGGAATTTAGATTCATAATACAAAAGAATTTCTTGAATGTAAATGAGAAGAAAGAAATTCTTTACGGAATTTTGGCATGGTAACGGAAGTACATGGGAGGAATTAATGAGAGATAAAGAGGTATATCATCATTAAAACATGAGGAGGGAAGTATTGTGAGGTTCTAAATCATACCACAACATTTATAATTAAAAAAATGGTATAACAACATAATAAAATTTGGACAAAAGGAGAAAGGAAGAAATCTCTTACTTGGAAGAGTGATCCCAAAGGCTTGGGAGAGGCTTGAGAGAGGCTTATTGAGAGGTTGGGGAACCTTAGGAGGATTCTAGAGAGAGTATTTAAGAGTTTGGTCAAGATCAAAAGTCTTTTTGTGAAGAGGAAGTGGGAGCTTGGGTGGGTTTATATAGGAAAAGAGAGATAATTCTTTATTATTTAGGTTTTGGGCACCACACATTAAACTAATTAAAACCAAAAACCAGCCCATGTTGTTTTCCAAAGTGGAGTGGGAAACATTATTTTATAAGTCCAATGTCCTAAATTCTTAAAATATTAGGCTTTATTATGTGGATGTGATTCACACTCTCAAAGAAATCAATTTAGAAAGTTAAAATGTTTTATATGTCTTAGAGGGTCCACTAAGGCTTTGTAAAATAAATAAAAAAAACCTAAAATCATATTATTTTAATGGTTAAACATATATTGGCCGAAAATCCCATTTATAGTATTTTATTACATCACTATTTGTTCATTATGATGTCAGCAACACATTATTTAATTAAACGGTATTTAATGTTTACCCAAAAAATCGATTGTCTCAAAATATTTTGAAAAAATCACCATTGGATAATTTCGACATCCTGATTCCAAAAATAATATTATTTTTATCTGAATAATTTTATAAATATGTGAATGTTTACTTTTAAAATAAAAACCGCCATTTATCAAAAATTCATGGGTTTTGGTAAAAACGGCTTTCAAACCATAATAAAAATTTCAATTGTATTCATAAAAATTATACAATCATTAATATTTAATAAAAATTAATTTAGTAATAATATTTCATTAAAATATTGTTTAATTCAAAAATTCATTAATTCATAAAAAAATATATTTCATAATTGAATATTAACTAAAAATACTATTTTTTCTTTAAAAACTATTTACAAAGTAAAAAAAATAAAATGAATGTATATACTTTATTATATACAAAAATAATGCACATAATCATAGTTATAAGGTCTTGTTACATAACCCCGTATAACACCAGCATAAGACTGTAGGGTACGGTGGGATATGGTGACAAACTCTTAGGGCGGCTCAGATAACATTTCTCCGGTGGTAATCTCTATCAACTTACACTTCTATTATCGGCAATTCCATTTGAGCTTAACATGTTGAATCTCAGCTTTGGCTTGGTCAAGAGTGAAGCCCAATGAAACCACCTCATTTCCTAGCTCTAAAAAATAGAATTTATATAGGTAAAGTATACTATATGAGGCCATCTCTTCCTTTGTCTGAGTAAATTTTATTTGTTAAAGCCTTATATTTATACTTATCATGCGCTCACTGTTCAACGGCAATATTAGCAACATTCACAATTCATAATGGTATTTTAAAATACAAAACATAAAACTAAATATGTGCATATGTTTTACACAACCATTTTTCATAATAATAAATTTAATTATATCAATAGTAATTTTCTTTAATGAAAGTTTCTGTCGTTACATGATACATCAGAAATGAAGGTACTAGGAAACTTTTTTTGGCTTGAAGATAATTTTTCCTAAAGTTGAAGAATTTTCATGGAAATATATACATACATGATTTTAGTAATATTTCTCCCTTTGTTGTTCTTTGATCCACTACACCACTTTCTCTAAAAATAAAGACAACTTTTTCATTTTTGAAGTATTAACAGATCTTGAGATCCATGATATTTCGTCTCATTGGTCATAATTTATCATCAATACAAAGTAGTTTGAATATTCTATTTAATATGAATAAATCATCATATGTAGATATAGAACATTAATCTCAATGACTTCATTTGAAGATTAAATTATCCTTTCTATAAATGGTTAACCTTATAACACTTCTGGAAGATGAAAATTCAAAGCTTCATAAATAAGTTGTGGAAGAGGATTAACCTTGATCTAGATTATAACATAAATTACCACCTATTTGTCCCATTCCAAACATGTGAATACCCTTATTATATATTCCCTTTAAATAAGGTTAATTACTATAAATCTTTTTTTAAAACAAGTATAATTCCTTATTCTAATGACTACTGGATATAATATTTAAATTCAAGAATTTGTAAACTTCATCCTTAATGACATAGAACACTTTGTCAACAACCAGATCTCGGGTAATCTGTACTATCCTATTTACTTATTCATTTTCAGTATATCTTTATCCAAACACTATTATCTCAACATCAGGAAATAATTAAGGGTTACCTTACCTTAATCAAAATATCACCTTTCAATGAAATCATTTTTCAATGTCATCATCGCCATTCAACATTTCCTTTTCAATTCAAAATGAAAATTTATACAGAAAATACTTATATATTTCATAATTCATATAAAAAAATCTCATATTTGAAAAACGTAAATGCTTCATTCATCCAACATTATTCTTAAACCATTACTCAGACTTCATTAAATTATACATTAATACATATTTCCTAGAATATTATATATTTATCATGTTATAATATTCTTAAAACTCAATATAATCATGATTCTTATATTAAGTATAAATAATACTGAAAGAACATAACATACCTTTTACATATCTTTTGTTGTCTCCTTAACTTTAGAAGTATAAACAATACTCATACCACCTTCCTAATCCTATTTATGAGATTCCAACTTGGTAAATCGAGACATATAATGCCCATAATTTCCACGTATTAAACATTAAATATTAACCATGTTCCTTATAGTTTTCTCCAATGAGTAAAACCAAAAATCATAGTGTGATAAACACTTATCATTGTGTAAAACCATGTAATCATAAAAATTAATCACTTATAGAAAGTATAAATTATGACACCATCCTTAAACTATGAAACCTATGGTTTATCCTTGTTTATTCATAGAAAACTTCTATTTAAATCATTCATGATGGTTCATGAAGAGTTTTTGAATTCCCAAAGCATATCCCCCTAGAGTGTCAAACCAAGTGTTCAGCCATGCCCATTGTCATGTACCAAATTACCTTGAGTTAGAAACGAGACATCTTGTCAGAGTTTTAACCCCTAGGTGAATCTGTGTCAGATCCATATTAAATTTTCATATCCAGATAGGGATTTATTGCTTGGAAACCACTCACTCTATCCTTTAACAAAATTCTCTCAAATTTTTCAAATCATTGATTCATCCTTATACATATCCTTAGATATAACCCTAGAAATATCTTGATAAAAATACCTAGGGATCTCACTAAAGTTTTCTGATCCTAGTTTAAAAATTTTACATAAAGCTTTTCTCTGATGCCAATTATAGTGACCCAACCTTTTCGTAAATATACATTATATCACTTTTGCAGAATTCTATAAATATTACAATAACAGACACCCAAAGACTGTATTAGTTTAGTTCCTTTGGAAACATAGAAACATTAACACTAGTATATAAATGAGCTACATTATCTTACACTAGGTTCTTCTTGATAAACACCCATATAATACACATCAAACATAATACATATCATCATAACCTAGGAAATTAAAAAATAAAAAGTTGTGATCACAGATGCTCAGTAAGGGTAAATAAGATAGACATGTAACCAAAGTCATGAGAATAAGGGTATGGTAACATATATGTGCCAAAAATAATGAAATCAAACATATATGTTCCACTAAATCAAAAATAATAATATCATAACCCGTGAAATAGAATCGGTGTCATAAACATGAAATAATACTTTATCCTTTGGAAAAATAAATCTGTCTCATAATCATTTCATTAAAGCATTTCCAGTGAAAATAAGCAAGTTTAATAGACATATAATCCACAAAAAGAAGCGGGTTTCATAAGCCTATAACCCAAGAAAGAGAAAATAATTTAGTAAACATCATGAAATAAAATATAAACCATTCAGAGAAATAATATGAATGGAAACAATGAATCATTTACTTATAAAGGCATGAGTAACACCAAGATATGTTATCTTAGTTGGGAAATAATTTTGAAAGATCTTTTAAAAACAATTCATGAGAAATTTATCCTTTCTCCATTGAAAAATGATTCTTAAAACATAAAACCTTTTGAAAACCATTTTTATAAGTAAAAACATAAAAATAGATAAAGGAATCATTGAAAAAAATTTGAAACCCTTTTTCCTTAAAAAACCTGTAGAGGAGCTTGAAAAACTTTTGAAAAACATTTTTCCATATAATGTTAAAAAAGAAGCTTGAAAACCATTTTTCCTTGAAAAATTATAAAATAATCTTGAAAAAAAATTAAAATCATTCCATTGAAAATTTATTTTAAGAACATTTTCTTAAAAAATAACCTTTAAACAAGAAAATAAATCTTTAAAGAATTTATGGTGGGTAAATTCATACATGTTGTACGAGGTAAAAAGAACATTCATTCTCTAAGGCAAAAAGATTAAAAAATTCCTTGTTCAGAAAGTGACCTGAATATTCCTTTGAAAACATTGGTAAAATACAAAAAGTGTAAAAATAATAATAATCATAGGATTCTAGTATAATATTATTGGAATCCCATTTTTGAAGGCATTATTTTGAAAGAACGTATATTTCTGAACATAAGAGATAGGTAAGGTCATATTTTCTTAAAATATTTTCTTATTCATCTTTAGTACCAAAGAGTGGGTGTTGGAAAAGTTTCTATGTCTTTTTGGTTCTTAAAAAAAACCTTCATTCCCGAGTTAGCTAAATTTTTCCTAAATCGATTCAATTATTTTTAATTACATTCACTAATATTTATGTAAAACATTAATTTTAACATATTATAAATTATATATTTTTATTATTATAAATATTATATCCATTTTTCTAAATTCCAATCATAGAAGTAGAAGAAATTAATTTAAAATTAATCGCGCAATTGGGTCGAAATGCTGGCTTTAAAGTACAAAATATTCAATCAATTTCAATGTTTTTATACCCAATTGTAAAGTAAAATAGAAGTCAGTGTCCTAAATTTTATTAACTGATATAAATACTATACAACTAATCTTTATTACAAATTTAAAATATAATTTAACCGTATAGATAAATTAGAGGAAAAATAAATTTTGAACTAAAATTCAGTATTTTTCACTATTCTTTAAAAAAATAAAACCTCATAGAAAAATACCAAAAATTTACCATATCCTAATTAATATGTTCTGATTTCAATTATAAATTATATTTTGATGTATTATATCTATAAATGTTCCAAAATTAAATTTAAAATGGGTTCTCCATTAATGGGCGCTAAAATGGCTAAATAAAAATATTAGTTTTAAGCATAAAATTGGGTTTGTTTAAATATAATGTATATAAATTATATTGGATGAATATCAAAATTATTTGATTGAATTTATAACATATATATTATATTAATATCACTCTCTAATTGTAATTAATTTAATTTATTACATTAAAATATCTTTGTGACTATAAAAATAATAATATTTTCCTTTATATTTAATTGGTTTTCATATTCATTTATAAAAAATTGGTAACCAATGAATTAATATTATATTTGTGTAAACCATATGGTTTAATCAATTATTTAATAATATTCATAAACTATAATTTGAAAACTATATTATATATTACTATGTTATGTAATAACATTTTAATGATATATTATTGTTTGGTAAATTACGGTCTTGCGTGTTATGCAAGACATCTAGAAAAGTCATTGTTGTGTGTAACATAAGATAACCTAGGTATTCTATGTCTATCAATATAAAATTTATGTTGCATGTGGTGCATGATTAACTTGGTGGTGCATATAGTGCAAGACCAAAATAGTTCTTTAATTTAAAAAACTATTTTCAATGTTTCTTGATATGAAAAATATAAAAATGGTTAAATTGATTCAAAAAAATAATTCACAAAATCATGGGGTGTTACATGAATAGACAACCAAAAAATTCCACATACTATTCTATATGACTTTTTTCATGCAAACTATTCTTATAGGTGAACTTCAACAAATCTAGGTATTTCACCCAATACCCACTAAATCTAGGAAACATGCCTCAAGCATATCATCATGTAGTTGTATAGTACATTCAAACTGCCCATCGGTCTGTGGGTGGAAAGACATGCTCCAAAATCCTGAAGAACATAGATTTTTATTGATTTTTGTATCGTTACCCTTTTAAGGATATATGGGGAACCCTTACATTACCCTTAGTCCCAAGGAAGAAGGCCCAAACATTACCTAAATGCCCATAGGCACAGGGCCCAATACATGACCTTTGAAGGCTCGAGATCTGACACACATGAAATAGCCCATCCCCATAATCTAAATCTTGAAGGAGCCTAGTTCACCACCTAACATGGTTGATCATATAGCATTGGCCTATGTAGAGCTACAAAGTTCGAGGTACTTATGGAAGTTTCCATACCCTATCATTCCTCACATTCGGTTAGATCTGATCTAGTGGTTTCTAAATTTCTCTGAACACTCTTCCAAGCCTACTCCTGTGTGGTCTTCCCTAGATGCTTATTGGACTCTGTGGAAGGAAATCCCAATGGCCTGTAAACCTTTAGTGGCCTGAAATCCCTATGGAACAAACTCAACACTCTAATAGCGGTTGGGGGAACTATATATATAGGTGTCTCAACCTACCAGACTAGTGGAAAATAACTCGAGTAAGGTCATGTGAATCCAAAACTTCCCCCTATCTAATCTCATTACTATAACCCTGGATAACATTCTCATAGAGATTCTTACTTCTTCTGAAAGTATTAACTACTAACCATCTAGAAGAAACCACCTTTGTGCTACATGAAGACTCCTTTAGGCCCCCCTTAGAAATGATAGCTTAATTCACCACATCTGTAAACTTCTTCATCCTAATTATATTCACCAGGGATATCATTTTACATTTAATCCCATCCTCAAACCATTGTGCTACAATAGATTTATCTTCTGCCAATAGTGGAGAAAAGCACTAAAACCCAATAAAGCATCTAGTATAGTCCATCACGAACATACTCCCATGATTCAGCCTCATGAAATCAGCTTCTCCCTCCTACCTAAGTGTCTCGGGATAAAATTAATCCCTGAACTTCTCTTAAATGTCCTTTCACTACATATCCTCCATTTTTTCATCCCAAGTCTATATGTCCCACAATTTTATTTCCTGAAAGAGTATCATGTAAATAAAAATATTGACTCTCTTCTCATTAGGTATCTCTATGAGGTCAAGTATCGTCCGCATAGACTCAATCCAGAACTCACCATCTACAGGTCGACCCTCTCAAGTGAAAGTTGGTGGGTGTTGAAACTAAAACACATATAATATTAGAAATTTTCTTCATAACCCACCATGGTTTTATTTTCATAAACAACATAATCCAAGAAAAATTATCTCTAAACCCCTATCAGACTTCTTCCACTTGCACTATCGGTGCCTCAGGTTCCACTACTGGTGGATCATCTACATCAAAGTCCTCCTTTCATCCTCTCAACAAGAATCTTCATGTATGAATATCTCTACAATTTAAAACACACATCTCAAGACACATAACTCAACATTAACACATTTAACAAGAGGGTCTCAAAAAATCCATAACTCATAATTCCCTAAAACACTTCCACACAGTTAAAACTGAGGTTCTACTACTACCCTTTACCATCATACATAATTTTTATGCTTAGAAAAGGGTAAACTCAATCTAATTATTATTTTTATCATTATACACCAATTTATTCAAACTTTTCATTATTTTTTCATTTTTTCAACTCATATTATGCACCATTTTCATTTTAATTTAATGACAAAGGGAAAACATTTCAATTAAACAACTCACCCAAACTTGTTTTCCCATGTGTTCCTAAAAATGATGCATTTTGTAAAATAATTCTAACTACCTATAATGTTTTATGCATACTCAACTCTCATGAATTAATAGGCCACAATTCAAATCTCAAAAAATCATAGAAACAATAATCACATCACCCAAAAAGTGCATCACTCAAGGTGAAATAGCATCAACTTTAACAACAAACATTAATAAATGAAAAACCACCCTAGGTACTTGGATTTTACTCTCATACATGGGTTAGCTACTCTGATACATGAGCTCTTAACCAAGGCTTGACTCTTCATATTATCATGTCTACCTTTCCCAAATAAAAAGGCAAATTAAATGAAAAGAAAAATAACTTTGATACTATTATGTAACATCCCAACCCAGGTGCCACACACTAGTGAAAACATGATGCCTTTCTAAGTACAGATCAAGAAGCCCAAGTAGGGTGTGATAGCAAGTCAGTACTCCACCAAAAATAAAGTCTCAAGAAATATCCAGCCAATAACATTGTATAAAATTGTATAAAGAATAATTAAAATAAATAAATTAAATAGTTTAAATTTATTAAATTACACTTTATTTAACGATATAACTTCCATGGGTTTCTGAGGACACAAGAACCAATCGATACCTGAATCAGCCCCTGCTAGAGTTTTAACCATACCAAATATTCAATTCATAATTCCTTATAAAAAATGGGATGTCATTATACTTTTTTTTTAATTCATAATAAGGCCAATTGGAACCATATTCTAATTCCATCATTTTGGGTCTAGGTCGTCGTGCTTGGGACCCCTTGGGATTTTGAAGCAACATTCTATGTCTCACACTCATTTATCAAACAATTTATCACTATGGGATTTTAATGTAGCAGACCATGTCCAAAAAATGAATATCAATCAATTTATCACATTGGGGTTTGGATACATTAGACCTGGTCCAATACGTGAATATCAATCAATTTATCATTATGGTATTTTGATGCAGCATATCGTGTCCCAAACATGAATATCAAAAAATTTACCTCTAAGAGATTTTGATGAAGTATACCATATACCAATCAAAAATATTAATCAATCAAAATAACATATATTCCATATCTAACAAGGTCAGCCAACATTTAAGTTCTTATCAAATTTCACAATCAAGACATATATTAATTAATTCAGCAATTAATTAATTGATTTTAATCAATTACATAATCACACCAATTACCTTTAATTAATTCAAAAATTAATTAATCCAATTCCAATTCAATAATCACAAAATTTTCCATTAATTAATTTAACAACTAATTAATCTAATTCAACAATTTTAATTTCACAAATTATTAATTCCAAAATTAATTATTCCAATTCAATAATTCTAATATCACAAAAATTAATTCTAAATTTAATTATTTAAATTCATCAATTTTACTTCTAAATAAATAATTAAAAAATTAACAATTCCAATTCAAAAAATCCCAATTTCTCATCAATTCCCCATTCACACATTCCATTAATTAATTCAGTAAATAATTAATATAAATTCAAGATTCCATAAATTAATTAATCAATTAATTTATTAAATTAAAGAGTCAATTTCCAAACATTTCAATAGAATTGTAATAATACATATAGACTATTGGAATCAAGAGTATGGGAAATTAAAATTAGATCATCAACCTTAAATCATTGACGAGCGATCGCCCAATAGAAATCCAAAATTTAAGCGAAACAGTCATGAATATGACATAGAACGAGATAAAGATCTGAATCCAAGATCCAAGATCAAAAAAATCAATATCCATACGTCCTAGATCTAGATTCAAAAAAATAGAGGAAAACATCCCCTCAAAGGATTGGGGATGAATAGTAAATAGGGAGGAAATGACATGGGATTAGATTCACATACTGGGATAGATTCAGATCTTCGATCTAGGATTAGAATCGTGATAAACAGAGGTTATGAATAATATGAATTCCTCTGGGAACCTCCAAAAATGAGATAATTTTATTACGTACAATTTGGGGTTGATTTGGGGTTAATAAGAGGGGTTCGAGTTTTTAAAATCTAATTTTCAGATTTATTAATACATCTCTCACATTTTCTTTTGAATGGGTGCATGGTTTGCAAAAGTATGTGATTTAAACCAACAAATATTCTAGTTTGTGCACTCTTTCTCTTGAGAAGGTACATAGTTTGACAAACAATGCACCAGCATTATGAATCCCCATTTTATGGGTTCACACAGTTTTTAGGGTTTGGAACATGGTTTTCTTAAACTGTGTACCAACTGATCATTATCCCTATTTCTACAAAAAAATCTCAAATTTCCACCAATAAACACCCTAAGGTAAAACAAAAACAAAAGTACACAAAAAAGGAAAAATGATTACTTGAAAAAAAAATCTTTATACATCCCTAGAAAAGGTTAGTATATTACACATTATATCCCCTATACATCATTGGTAACCCATCACAAATTACATGAATATATCATCCCACTTCCACTTTGAAAACTCAAGGGTTTGTGCTAAACTAGCAGTAACCTTGTGCTCATCCTCCACCTACTGAAATGTGAGGCATTCAGAGACAAACTCTGCTACAAATGTACACCTTTCAAGCAATAAAAACTATTGTCATTATTCATATTACATCTTTTATAAACCTAGATGTACTCCTAAGGGGGTGTATAGAACTCTTGTATCATCTCCTTCAGTAATGTCACTAGTACCATAGTTCATCCTATATAACGGATGAGTTTCTTCCCACCTTTATAAAATCCATCACGATTTTTTCCATGGGATATCTAAATATGTACAATCTCTAAATAAATATCCCCTTACCAAGCCTCAATAACACACTATAGATGTAGTGGAGAAAAAACTATAAACTATAGATATTATTCACTATCCTTTTTCAAAAATGATAACTAAACAAATATAACTAATTTGAACCTTTTTTCAAAAATAGATAAAAATATATCATACCAATGGAATCGGTTACAATATTCCCCTTCCCAGGAATATAGAATATTTAGAAGTCATTATACTGTAGTATCCCTCTTCATAATCAGCATATCATGTTAATATCCCCATGATAGAAGTTATTCCTGAGGATATAATTATTATAGTAGATGTTAAATGTGGAAACCTGACCCTATTATCCTAGAGAAGGAGTATAATTTATTACATTATGATAAGAAAAAATGAATTGAATCTTGAATGACCAAATAGTTTATTTGTCTTGGTATACTAGATAAATTATTGAAATTTACATTACATGTTAAAAAAATACACAAATAATTTTCTTTGTAAATTAAATTGTTCCCCTTATCATATCACTACAAATAACTCGAAAAACTCATCCTCTTATCCTAGGGAAAATAAATCATAATAAAGGGGTGATCTCAAATTCTAAATAAGGAAAATTGTACACTAGAAGCTATGAATAAATAAGGAATGGACAATATAAGAATTTAAATAACTAAATCATATTCCATTTAATCAATAACTTCAATATAACATGGAAAAAATATGATTGAATAATCACATATAAATAATCACGTGGGATTGAAAATGTAATCATGCATATTACAACTAATCTAATAATCACACAGAATATCAATAAATGAATTCATAATGATGGAATGCATAGTTCTGGGCATCTAAAATATAATTTTGAAACCTCGGGCCAATAAATCTAATACTATTTAGAAATTATTCAAAGGAATCTATATAAATGGGTAAAAACTCAACAAAACCCCCATTTAGTATGTCTCGTGAGAACCATCAATTCATAAAGGGGCTATAGTAGGGCCATCCAATGATTTTATATTTCCAATTAATTTCTTATAATAAAGGGGATAAATATAATCAACATAAACATTCCTATTAAAAAACTATCACATAAAATGTTAATACATAGCCCCATTCAATAATCCATATAGTAAACCATCCAGAGTAATATAGTGAATGGTATAAAAAATGTACATTTTAAACCAAAATGATCAAAAACATTTCAAATAATGAATAATCAGGTTATCCTTAAACATATCCCCATTGGATCATATTTTCAATCATGGGTTGATTTCATTTATGAAAACATATACCATGAAAATATCTTTATAAACATTCTTGAGGAAAATATTCTTTTAATTTAGAATACCTATTTTTAAAACTAAATATTTAGAAATCATATCAAAAATATTTTTCTTTTAGTATAAACATTGAAAATTATAAAGTATTATTTAAAAAATTGAGTGTTCCTGCAAAAAAAAAACTTTCCATGCCCTAAATGTTAAAAAAATATTACTTTTGAAATGGCCATGTATTTTTTAATAAATCATTGGGAATGTGCTTAAACAATTTTTATAACATTTTTAAAAATCATGGTTTTGAAGAGAAATGATTTTCTATCGAAGAGAGAAATATGGTCAGATTTTGTTAATAATATTTAATCAATTAATAGAAGTACCAAATAGTTGAAAAAATTAAATATTACTTGAAAGTTTTCATAAATAACTACATTATAATAAAATATAATTATTATAAGACAAAAATATCAAATAATTTCCCCTGAGTGAGACTTAAACAAAAAAAATCATGAATAATGAAGCGATTGTGAAATTATACTATACCACTTTGGTAAATTTTTAATCATAAGACCCATTAATGAAATTATAATTAATGAAACAATAAATGCCATTATATTAATTAAATAAATATATAACAGAAAAAATTACATTATATACACTACATAAAATAAATAATTGGTGAATATGACATAGGCCTCACGAAAGAAAATGTGTGGTGAGAAACCCTTACATTGAGTCTCACCCATTCCATAAATTCCTTATATTATTAAGAAATAAACCTTTTCTAATTAATTACTAGATTACTCTCTTTTAAAAAAATTATGATTCCTTTTATTTCACTTATTACCATGTTATATATAATTTCATAGTCAATTAAGTTCATGTCATATGTTTCAATGATATTTGGATTATGTATCAAAATAAATCACGTAGGTTGACTATAGTATAAGATTACATCATATAAACATATCTAGAATAATAATAATGAAATAATAATCATACTTAAACATCGTAAATAGTTTCCAAACCAATCATGAACTATGGTTGTGAAAACTAAACTACGTTACAATCATGGAGATAGTAAATCGTACGTATGCATGAGTAATGCTTCCATTTTCCAATGATCACTATGAAAATAAGGTCAGTAATATTTTTTATTTCCATAATAATAATTATATCATATATAACATATTAATTATTCATATTTACTATTATATATCATCCATATTTTTTTGTGATTATAACAAAGTCACATTGCTTTGTGAAGGGGGTACTCCGCACTTACATGAACAATGTTATCATTTTTCAGTGTGAGAATTAAAATGATATATTATATTTTCAGAATGATAAATATTTCTTAAATTGTAACACCTCAATCTTCCACGGTACACTTCTCTTTGAATAATACAGTAGCATGTGTTGTACGCAACATCGAGATTCTAACACACCGTGACAAATAAAACTAGTTGTTATGAATAGTAATACAAAATTTTGGAACCTATATACATTTTATCTTTTAAAATGGACTTCATTTTTGGATTCGGAATATCGAAATTAGCTTAGTGTGAATTGTTGGTACTTTTCTGATAACATTTATATTTTGATGAATAGTGAAAGTTACTAAATTTTAATTAAAATACTTTTTTTTCCAAATAATTAATAGTGATAAATTATGAATTTGAGTGATTTTAATGTATAATTAGATTATATTTTTACCATTTAATCCAATTTTGGTCATTGGACATAATTTCACATTTAAACTGGACATAAGCAAGTGTCGATCTCTTGATAGTTATTATCTCTTAAAAACAGGCTTTTTGTTTTAACAACAAGAATTAATTTTAAATTAATTTCTGTCACTTCTATGTTTTGAATTTAAAAAAAATGGATTCCATATTTATAATTAGTAGGTCCAAATTGTGTAAATAGTTAACTTTTATTTGTAGACATTTTGAATAATTACTTCGGTAAATATTTTATTTACCATGGTTAAAAGGTAAATCTAGTAAATTAGGGTAAAAAATTAATATTATAATAATAATAAAATACCCTAAAACATGTCATAACCCTATTTGTTGATACATTTCCAACCATGGGCATCTTTGGGTCGATTTTGGGACCCCATGGATCTACTTGTAAGTGATAATGACACTTTCTATTAATTAAGTTAAAGTAAAAACAAAAATGACATAAGCATATATCTTTTATAAAAACAATTTTTACATAGGGTTATATATGTTATATTTTCAAATGAAAATATTCAATAGAAATATAAAACTATTTCCTACATAAGGATATTATATTTATAATTTTTAGACATTGAATAATTAATTTTATTTATGACACAATAATGATGCAGTATTTTACTTATTAATGAAGGAATCAAATAATTAGTATTATAAATGTTAAAATATATATAATTTAAAAGTTTTGAGGAAATACATAAATTTTATAGATAATATGACATTCTAGGATTTCTTAAATAAATTTTTTTTTATTAATAATTTTTTTAAGACTTTAAAAAAATCAATTATTAAATAGTGTCAAAATTGACATAAAAGAGTTTTTAAAACAAATATTATATTATTAATTCATATTATATTCCAAAAAATCTAAGTTTCAGCCAAAATACATATATAATTATAGTTGTATCATTAATGGAACACTTGGGGGTCTCTTGGAAGTATATAGTATGTTTATTAACTATATAATATAAAAATACAATGACACAAGGTAAATGTCAAACTATTTAACTAAGAGTTAAAACAAAAATATAAAGTTAATATAGTGACCCAAACCTGTCTAAAACCTATTTTTTGAGTGGTTTTTGACCTATCCCCACTTTAATCTTTAAATAATATACTTTTTAGCCATTAAAAACCTCATATTAATTTATTATAAAATAATATTTATAGCTTTTCCTAAGGTGCCCCTCACCCCTCTTATAAAAGGGCACTTCCTCTTCACTCTAATTCACACCTTCAAAGCCTTTTGGTTCAGAAAACCTCTGACCAAATACCCTCTCAACTATCCTCCCTTAATTCTATAGGACTTCCTTTAGTCAGAAAGCCAACCTAGGGATCCCTTTTGATCAAATCAAAAGGAAGAACCTGAAGAAGAGGTGACGTTTTCCTCACCCTCTTTCAAGTTCCATTCTTCTTCAAATTCTTATTTATTTGTTATTTCAATTATAATATAATAACTCCAGTATATTCTATATATTGTGATGTTATTATAAATATGGTACAACCATATTCAGTGTTCTATCCATCCTTCTAATGACATGTCACCATACGTGCGTACGTACAGCTTACCGTCTCCACATCGTGGTGTAATTGTTATTCAAAACAATATTATTTGGATGGGTATGATAATGATGTGTAATTGATGTAAATAATAAATATAACATGATAATGATTCTTTATATATGATATACCATTCAATTATATATTATTTTAATATCAAAAGAATGATATTGTCGCTCGTGCATACGTACGGACTACTGTCTCCATTAACGCGATGAGATTCATTCCTCATCGTATCCATGCAATTATAATTCTCATTTGATGATTAAAAATAATTTTTATGGACTTGATATAATTATGGATATGAATAAGATACAACCTATCCATGACAAGCATGACTTATGTAACAAAACATATAAAAGAAAATGAGTAATTTAACACCCGAAACAACGATAATACTAAGACATTACTAACAAAACAATGTTAAAAGATCATATATGATATCATATTAATGTTTATGATTCTTGTATGATTTAATAACAATTATTTAACAATTATACAGGAGGTTAACCTACCCTCAACCAAGGAAAAGTACAAGGTAAGGGTTTATTTCACAATCTCTTCATTATCCAAGGTTGTTTATACATAATTATCTACTAGGACCTCTTTATCATCCACATCCATGTTTTAAAATGTATTTCAAAACATTATTACTATTTTACTGAATATGGGTTAAATTCATTTATACCCTTTTTGACTTTTATAAAATGGTTTGAAATGAATCTTTCCGTCGTTTTCCAAACAAGGTCTTTTTAACCTTTTCGACAAAATTAAGGTAAGAATGTCTTTTTTTAACTTATATGGCGGGTGCAGATATTTTCCACCGTTTTAAAATCTTAGAAGCTTCCCTTACAAGCTTATAAGGATATTTTAAAAGTAAATGTTTTATTTTATAATTATGTGACTTTTAAATGATTTCAAAAAAAGAGATATTTCTCTCAAATAGTTTTTGATATCATCTATGTCAACATCCTTTGATGGATTTTAAGATTATTTGAAGTTGATTTATTATCATACAAAACTTTTGTATTGTATTGAAGGTTTTGTGATATTTTTGAGTGTGGATGAGTTATTTTTATACCATTCATGGTTTATGGAAAAATTATTGACATTTCGTATGCTAGTTTAAACACAAATGTCTGTGTTATGTTTAAACCTGTTCATATGAGAAATGCGTTGGACATAATAAGTGACAGATGGAGCCCACTATAGCTCTTTGATGCATCAGTAGGTCTCATGAGACAAACTAGTGTCTTGGAATTAGGCCTTTAAAAAATCTTATTTGTAGTCCTGGCACGAGGCCTTGGCTACGTGGTTATGATAGTCTGGCATTATGCATTTCATCATTATGAAAGTGGTTATTGATATTGCGTGTGATTATTAGATTAGTATAATGTCCATGTGAATAAGTAAATGGAATTATTTTATTTTATTTATGTCATATTATGTGGAATTTCATGTTTAAAAGGATTTTGTTTTAGTTATAAATTGCATTAAATGTTCATGCTTTATGAAATTTTCCACTATATTGTTATCCTTACTGGGCATCTAAGCTCACCCCTTTCTATGTTTTATTTTTTCCAGGATGTGAAGAAGTATTTTATGAATGACCTGCAGGGATAGTATGAGGGTATTTGAGTGTGGACTATGGAGACTATGTTGTTGTAGTTTTCATTTTATGATGTAATGTAAACATTATGAATGTATCTAGTTTTTTCAAGGCTACTAAACTAATTGGTCTTTCGAGACTTGATCTTTTGTGATCATGAAAATGTTATGTAATAATGCACCGACTCTAAGAAACTGGGGTCGGGGCATTAAAGTTGGTATCAGAGGAAGTTTAGTACAAACCTTGGAAACTAGATTTAGAAAAACTCTGATTAGAACACATAGCCCTAAGCTAGACATTGAGAATTAGTATAGAAGAAATTCCTAGAATTTTGGTATTGTATAGATTTTGTGAGTTTTCCAAGCAATACATCTCTTTCTGGATACGAGCAGGTAGATGTGGCTCTAGCATAGATGTACCTAGGGGTAAAACATGAAAACACCGTTTTGAGCTAGACTCGAATGGGAACTGGTGCACGACAACGGGTCTTGCTGCACTCTTGGTTACGACACTC
Source organism: Viscum album (assembly GCA_963277665.1). Lineage (NCBI taxonomy): Eukaryota > Viridiplantae > Streptophyta > Magnoliopsida > Santalales > Viscaceae > Viscum > Viscum album. The sequence continues at coordinate 154,117,116 of OY728144.1, read as the reverse complement.
CCGGGGGATATGCTTAGGGTAATTTATATTTTCTTTAAAAACCGATTTGAAATATTTTAATATAGAATTAGAATAAATGATCTTGGTTAATCCTAAGGTGATTAAAATTGAGAAAATGGTGTCATGATATTCTCTAACTGATTTTATGACTACTGTTACTCACCCAATGCATTCTGGTTTTAGTCAATGGATGGATTCCAAGTAAGTCATAATAACTTTGAGAATGATTTACAAGGTGGGAAAGGTGGTGGAAATGAGAAACAAAATGGAATTTTGATAGGCGTAAAAGATATCATGTTCATGCCAAATCAGTTTTCCAAAAATATGATCAACAACATCAATATTAACCAACTCTCGGACTCAACAAAGAAGAGAAAGGTGATGAATGATAAGAGATCCAGCAGCGGAGACCATGGAGAAAAGAATCCTCAATTTCCATCATGCAGGAAATGTGGAAGGAGACACCTAGGAAATTGTCTCAATGGAACAAATAAATTCTTTACATGCGGGAAAGAAGGACATAAAGTGAAGAACTACTGAGGGAAAATGAAGAGTACTATAGAAGAAAATAAAAATGGCCCCAAGAATCCATTTATAGTCATTTTCTGTAAATGTAGGGGACCTGGCCATTACACGAGTGAATGCCCTATTCTATAGGATATTTTCTTGGTCAAAGAAAAAGCTATGTGGAAATAAATGGTTGGAGAAATGTTTAAAAGTATTAGTGCTCCTTGTTGATGGTATTACTTTGGAATAATTTTCACTTGTATTTGTAACCCTGAAGTTTTCCATGTGAGAATGATATTTGAGAAAAACTTATCTTTTCTCTTGTGGATATAGTTATAAATAACCATTTGGTTTTATATTGTCACGACCCATCCTCGGGACTCGTGCCATGACTACCCCAAGCCCTCCTTCCATAGGCCAGGGGCTGGAGACTAGCACCAAAGGCATAAATCCTGATAAAAAGGGGAAGTAATTGCCTTATAAAGTAAACAAACACCACAGAATAAGCCAGCAGAAGTAAACACTAAGTAAAACTGGGTACAATAGTAAGTGCAGAAATTAAATGGGCCAGAATACAAACCCAAACTGAAAGTAAAGCACAACTGGAAAGAAAGTACAGCAACTAAAAGTAAAGAAGCAACGTCGAGCCATTCACTGGAAGTCCCACCTGAAGGGTGGGTACAGATAGCCTCCTCAGCTCCTCGGGTCCAGTTGTTCGCTCCGTGTACATCCCACCCAGTGGTCCACATCCAGGTACCAACCTGCTCCACAAGCCTCAACCACGATCATCGTTGTCTGTCGTCTGCGTCCAACACAATGTAGTGTGGGAATAGCCCATGCAGGGGTGAGTATACTCTACTCAGTAGGGACCCCGAGACCCTAGAAGGTCTCCCAAAATCCAAAAAGGATAATCCACAAAGGAAAGATACAATCACCAAGTAACATCCAACACTACTTAGGTATATGCCCATACATATACCTAATTCATCAATTCCAGTTTGGGTCCAACATCCGAGCCCAAGTTTGATAACGTCCACACAGGATAGTACAACCCAATCCACACAAGAAATCACAACACAATCCACATATGAAAGCAAGTCAATCATGTTGAAGATAATGATTGAAAGTCAAGACTCAGCTCACACAGGTATACTTCTTCGTAAGGTGATAGAGATGATCAGATGTATCCACTGATTCATCTAAGATGGGACCCTTGTAGGATACTAAACCAGCTAAGTTGTTGGACACACGTAGGATACAAGTCCAGCTACTCTGTCGAACCCACGTAGGATACTACAACAGAGGTCAAATATTGTCGTACCCACGTAGGATACAAGGATAGTAATACTGCCAGACCCATGTAGGATACAAGAACATTAGTCATCTTTATCGAACCCACAGAAGATTTCAGTACGGTCTTAATCGCTGCTGAACCCATGGAGGATATCAGTGCATTCGTCTTCGCTGACGAAGCCATGGAGGATTTCAGTGCAGTCGTCATCGTCGTCGCAGTCCCAGCCAGCTCTAGGGTTCCCGCACACAGCATGCTCGTTTCCGGGAGGGTCCACTCCACGAGCCAAGGGGTTCGATACATCAACTGACACGTAGTCCGGAGTTGATGTATCTCAAAGTTCTGTCTCGACATAGGGAACTCAACACGATAGACGGTGCGTCAATCGGACGCCCGGTCTGAGAGTTATTGGCTTTTTTGTTCGAGGGGCCCAGTTGGTTTTTAATTCAAAACCAACCCGACCATACTCCAACTATGTCCAAACCTCTAGTGGATTAAGCCAAATGGTCTGTCTCACTAAGAGGAATCCAATAAAGTCGACGGCACATCAATCGGACGTCCGGAGCTTAAGTTATAAGCATTTCTGCTCCGAGGGCCCCATTGCTATCGTGTTCGAACCAACCCGATCATACCCAAAGTTCTCTGAAACCTTTAGTGTAATATACTTGAACGACCGTCTCGATCCAAGGATCTCATCGCATCTGACGGTGCATCGATCAGAGGTTTGTATCCCATGATACAGAAGTTTTAACGAAACTGTCCAGAAATAGGGGGTTTTGGGTCCGGACCAACCCGGCCCAAGAACCCCTGGGTCGGTTCGAACCGGGTCGACCCGAACCGGGTCCGGGTCTGGCCCATTAGGGCGCGGCCCGGCCCATCCGGTGTGGCCCAGCCCAGCCGGCGCAGCCCGGCCCGGCCTGGGTGGCCGGTTCGCCTGGCGCGGGCGCGGCCCACAATGGCCAGCTCGGCGCTGGCCGAGCCGTTGTGGAAAGGGGGGGCGATGCCCCCCTGTTTGAGAAACGGCCCCCTACGAGGGGGGCCTGCCATTTTACAGCCGGGGGTTACGACCCCCAGCTTTCTCAGAAACCGGACGGCCAATCCGGCCGGTGTGTCAATGCGGGACCCCCTGCAGGTCCCGCCCTCCTTGCACCGGTGGCCGGCGGTTCTGGCTGCCAGTCGCCGCACCACCGCGGCCACAGGCCGTGGCCTTGTCCGACCAGTGCAGCGTAATGGCGTCGCACCCCTCCGCTGCGGCCCCGCTCCGGCTGCGACTTCTTCGTGGTGCTCCGGCACAGCGCGATGGTGTCGCGGCTTCGTTCGGCCTCAACGGCGCGGCTCGACGGCGCCTCACATCTTCACCCGTTCCTCTTGCTTCTGTGCGGTGTCGTTGCACCGCGTTGCCTTTTCTCGTGCCGCAAAAAGTACAACATCAAAGGGGGAGGAGGTTCGGTCATGTTTGTGCGGTCCGACCTCCTCCCATTATTACGATAACAGGCGGACCAATATAAAAGTCGATGAACCGCAAAGAAAACACGGACAAAAATTAACACCTACCTCGATGAAGTCGTCGAACGAGGTTCGTCGCGGAAATAAGATGTCGCGGAAGACGGTGTCAAGGAAGGAGGCTCCTTTAGCGTCGTCGACATCGCGGTACACCGAGTCACGGTGAAGAGGATCGTCAGCGTCACGGTATACGGCGTCGCGTCATCAATCTCCGAGGAATTAGCATTCTTCATCGGTGTTGGTGCGTTCTTCACGTTCTTCAAGGAGGAAGATGTAGTTCTTCATGGAACTCTCCCTCTCAACACAACGAAGCTACCCCTAATGAAATAAGACTTTGTCATATTTAATTAATACACACGATCCAACATTCCATTTCAAATTCAAAAGAATTCATTCAATTAATTGAATTAATTGAAGAGTCTTAACAGTCCAATTAATGTGAGAGTTGACTTGGCATTTAATAAGGGGGCATGGGTGTGTTACAAAATAATGGGGGTTTGAGGAAGTTAAAAAGGTGGGGCTCATGTGGGGACCACCTCACTAATAACCTATCAAGAGGGGTTAGGATATAGTGGGTCCCACCTCTACTTCCATAAGTAGGTTTAAACTACTTAGAACATAAAATAAAAATTGTTGCACAACTTTTATTTTATTAATTAGTTAACGATTTTTTATAAATAACCACACCTGAGAAAATGCAACTCCAAAAAAGTTGTTCCTATTTAATTACCAGTGTTGAGGTTTCATTGGTGCTCCCGGATTTCGATTCCATGCACCATTTCAAAAGTTAGGAAAACCCGCTCGTTCCTTCACTGAACGTACCTGAGCTAAACTTCATAAATTGATTCCGGGCACACCGGGCCTCAGAATCAGGTGCTGTCAGAAACTGAGTTCTTTTAAAATCACAAAGAAAATTAAGAAAAAATTTCCCTTGAATTTTACAGGTCTTTGCATTACTCCCACCTCAGGTCATTACGTCCCCGTAAAGAAACATCATAAACTAGGGGAACAAATGTGGGTATTGTGCACGTATCTGAACCTCCCGCTCCCAAGTGCTCTCTTGGAGGTTCCTGTGCTGCCATCTAATGCGCACTAAATAAATCAACCGCCCACGTAGGAACTGCTCCTGTCGATCATTGCTCTCCACTGGGACCTCCGCAAAAGTCACCCCATCATCAATGTCTAGCTCCCCATGGTCGATGATATCCGTCGGGTCGTGCACGTATCTCCTCAGCTGTGATACGTGGAAGACGTTGTACACCCGGTGCAACTGAGGTGGTAGAGCCAGGAGATAAGCCACCTCACCTATCCTATTGAGTACCTGAAAAGGTCTGATGAAGCACGGAGACAACTTTCCACCTTGGCCAAATCTTCGTAATCCACGTTGAGGTGAGACCCATAAGAAGACGTGGTCCCCATCCTCGAACTCTGGTGGTCTCCGCCTCCTGTCAGCATAAGACTTCTTCCAGCTCTGAGTTGTCCTCATCCACTTCTGGATGACCTGGACCTTCTCTATCATGGCCTGGACCATCTCTATTGTGGCCTGGACCATCTCCGGTCCCACAAGTGAGGACTCCCCAGGGTCTGTCCAGCACAGAGGTGATCTGCAATGTCGGTCGTACAATGCCTCGTATGGTTCCATCCCTATGGTGGAGTGGTAGTTGTTGTGTTACGCGAACTACACCAGGGGTACGTGGTCCTCCCAGCTATGACCAAAGTCAAGGACACTTGCACGGAGCATGTCCTCGATAGTCTGAATGGTCCTCTCCATCTGACCATCCGTCTGTGGGTGAAAGGCGGTGCTCAGACGTAGCTGTGTCCCGAATGCCTCCTGTAACCCCTTCCAAAGCCAGGAAGTAAAGTGAGCATCTCGATCAGAGACGACAGATGATGGCACACCATGAATCCGTACAATCTCTTGAACGTAGAGACATCCCAAACTCTCTACTGAGCCCTACTCTCTGATGGGTAAGAAGTGAGCCGACTTGGTGAGTCGGTCGACAATCAAACAAATGGAATCGTGACCTCTGGAAGTAAGTGGAAGTCAAGTCACGAAATCCATAAAAATCATGTCCCACTTCCACTCCGAGACCTCCTAGGGTTGTACCATGCCTGCTGGTACCTGGTGCTCTGCCTTCACCTACTGGCAGGTGAGGCGTCGAGAAACGAACTATGCTACAGCCTTCTTCATACCCGGCCACCAGTGCTGTCATCTGAGATCCTGGTACATCTTCTCCACTCCTGGATATACCGCTAAAGGGGATGTGTAAAACTCTCTCAGCACCTCCTCCTGCAAAGCAGCTGGTACCATGGTACGTCCCCAGAAAAGGACATTGTTCTCTTCTACTATATAGAATCCATCAGGTTCATATCTTGAGGATATCTCTACAGGACATGTCTCACAGTCAATGTCCCCACGTTGTGCCTCTCTGACCCGCTGTAGTAGTGGAGGAGTGACTGTGAGTGACTGAAGAAAGGCTGCTCCATCTCTATCCATGAAGGATATCTGCAAAGCGGCTAGCTGCTCCGTCGCCTCTCCAAGTAGCTGAATGTTCGTCCTCTTGCTGAGTGCATCGGCTACTACATTCCCCTTTCCATGAGTATAGACTATCTTAAAGTCATAGTCCTAGAGGAACTCGAGCCATCGCCACTGTCTTAGGTTCAGGTCCTTCTGTGAGAAGATGTACCTGAGACTCTGGTGGTCAGAATAGACTGTAAAGCACTCTCCCATCAGATAGTGTCGCCACATCTTCAGAGCGAAGACCACTGCTGCTAACTCCAGGTCATGGGTAGCGTAGTTCTGCTCATGTTGCCTCAACAGTCGTGATACATAGGTGATCACTACTCGCTCTTGCATCAGGACAGATCTGATCTTGGTCCCTGATGCATCGCAGTAGACTACGTACCCTACTCCCTCATCTGGTAGCCTCAAGATAGGTACGCTGGTCAACCTCTGTCTCAGCTCATGGAAGATCTGATGACATCTATCTGACCACATGAAGGGTTTCCCCTTCTTCTTCAAAGCTTAAATTGGTGTTGTAACTCTGGAAAAGTCTGGCACAAACCTCTGGTAGTGCACAGCTAGACCCAAGATACTCTGCACCTCTATCACACTCCTGGGTGGTTCCCAAGCTAGCACTACCTCGATCTTCGCAGGATCCACCGCAACTCCCACCTCAAGGATGACGTGTCCCAAGAAGTGGACCTCACGTAACCAGACCTGACACTTCGAGAGCTTTCCATAAAGTTGGTGCTCTCAGAGTGTTTCTAGTACAACCCGTAAGTGGTAGGCGTGCTCCTCCACGGTGGTCGAGTATATCAATATGTCTTCGATGAAGACCACGACAAATCGATTGAGGTATGGATGAAAGATCATGTTCATGAGACTCATGAACACCACTGGAGAATTGGTTACGCCGAATGGCATAACCAAGAACTCATAGTTGCCATACCGACATCTGAAGGTCGTCCTCTGCACATCCTCGTCCCGAACTCTAAGCTTATGATATCCTGACCTGAGGTCTATCTTCGAGAACCACCATTCTCCCTTGAGCTGATCGAAGAGGTAATCAATCCTTGGTAGGGGATACTTGTTCTTCACAGTCACCTGGTGTAGGTGATGGTAATCGATGCACAGTCACAATCTCCCATCCGCCTTTTTGGAGAACAAAATCGGGGAAGCCAAGGGTGAAACACTGGGTCGGATGAATCCGTAGCTCTGAAAGTCCTCCAACTGTACCCGTAGCTCTTAAAGCTCAGCGGGGGCCATCCGATATGCTTGAGTAGATATTGGGGTTGTCCCGAGGTACAGGTCAATATAAAAGTCTACGTCTCTGCGAGGAGGTAGTCCTGAAACGTCGTCATGGAAAACATTCGCATACTGATCCACCACTATAGGAAAACTCGGACTCCGTACGTCAACTGCTCCTGGGATGAGGCTAGCCAACTGATGAGTGATCAGCTGTCCTCTCCTCCACGTGAGTCCATCCTGTGCTGCTAAGGCTCCCTTCTCACCGGTGAAGGTGAACCTACTACCATCGGTGCGAACACATCGCACCATGCGCCTAATACAGTCAATATGTGCATGTACTATAGATAACCAATCCATTCCCAATATGACGTCGTAAGGCCTCGACACTACTACAAGAAGATCTCAGCCGAAACTCTTGCCTCTGAGAGTAAGCTCACACTTCCGGCACCAGTGCGTAATCATCGAGTCTGCTCCCGTATGAGTATCTAGCTGTAAGGATCGAGCCAACGGCTCCATCGGAATCTCCGAGCTCCAAACAAGGGCAGCGTCAATAAAAGAATGACTTGATCCTGTGTCTATAAGAACTGCAGCAAGGGTGTTGTAGACACAGATAGTACCTCAAATCATCTTTGGCGCGTCGTGGTCATAGGCCTCCATTGCCTGAAGCAGGGCCTATCTCTATCCTCCAGCTCCCTGTGGTCGGGGTGGACCTCCTGGTGGTGGTGGTGGTGGTAAAGCCTCAAAGCGTCTCCCACCACCCGTTGCTCATCCAGCTCCGCTGCCTCATCTGCCTGCTCCCTGCGGATCACCACGGTTGACCCTCTGCCTCTGCCTGGGTGGCCCCTCAACCATCTACTGCTCCTCTGCACGGTGGATCGGGCAGTCACGAGCCAAGTGGCCCTACCCTCCGCATGCGTAGCATTGTCTGCTCCTCTGAAGGTTGGCTCTGCGCCGCATGCCCCGCACCTCTGAGACAGTGTCCTGAGCTCTTCCGCCTGATGGTCTGGTCTGCTTGGACCCCTGTGATGTCCGTCGACTGTCTGCGTCGGAATGATGAGGGAGACCATCGATGACCTGATCTCATGCCTCAGTCCCTGGTCGAAGGTACGGGCCCGTAAGAATGGGTCTCGTACCATATCCATTGAATAGCGCGAAAGATCGATAAATCTCACCGAGTACTGGGCAACTGTCATGCTGCCCTGCCGCAGCTATAGTAGCTCCTGGATGCGCACCGCACGGAGGGTGGCTGGGATGAACTCTGAGTGGAAGAGGCTCTCAAAGTCCATCCAGAGGAGAGATTCCTCGTCGTGAACCTAGAGCATCAAGCTCCACCATCTTCCTGCTACCCCATGCAGGAGACTCGCTGCAAGGATCACCATGAGGTTAGCTGGTGTCCCCACTAACCTGAAAACTGGCACAACCGCCTCCAGCCATTCCTCGACTGACTGAGGGTCCATCTCCCCATGGAACCTGGGCGGTCTCTGACGTTGGAACTCGTTCAGTGCACTAAGATGATGTGCACTCTCAGCGGCTGGGGCTGGTGGCATCGGTGGCTCGGTGGGTAGAGGTATTGCCGGTGCCTCCGCTGTAAAAGGGCCTTGCACCGAGGCCTCGTCGCTCGGTGGGCTGTCGTCTCGCACAAAGCTCTGAACCCTAGCTGGCTGCCGTCATGGGGTCATCCTGAAAAGAAACAGGTGTGTCACGGTCCAAACAGTATACCTGGTGAGCTGACACAAAGTAATCACAAATAAAACTTTTGAAACACACATGCAATCAATGTTTTCGTGCATTGAGTCGGAAATCAGAAGTCAGGGTCATGGTGTACGGATACGTCGGCCGCCGCACCAACAATGGACTCCCTGGACTGATAACCACACTCAATACCCTTAACACTATTTCTTCACATAGAAGGAAGATCATAGTCCTGAGTTCTGCGGTAGAACCGAACTCTTCTGATACCAATTTGTCACGACCCGTCCTCGGGACCTGTGCCATGACTACCCCAAGCCCGCCTTCCATAGGCCAGGGGCTGGCGACTAGCACCAAAGGTGTAAATCCCGATAAAAAGGGGAAGGCATTTCCTTATAAAGTAAACAAACACCACAGAGTAAGCCAGCAAAAGTAAACATTTAGTAAAACTGGGTACAATAGTAAGTGCGGAAAGTAAATGGGCCAGAATACAAATCCAAACTGAAAGTAAAGTACAACTGGAAAGAAAGTAAAAAAATGAAAGTAAAGCAGCAATGTCAAGCTGTCCACTAGAATTCCCACCTGAAGGGTGGGTACATATAGCCTCCTCAGCACCTCGGGTCCAGCCGTCCTCTCTGTGTACGTCCCGCCCAGTGGTCTACCTCCAGGTACCGACCTTCTCCACAAGCATCAACCACGATCAGAGTTGTCCATCATCTGCATCCAATACAATGTAGTGCAGGCATAGCCCGTGCAGGGGTAGGTATATGCTACTCAGTAGGGACCCTGAGACCCCCGAAGGTCTCCCAGAATCCAAAAAGGATAATCCACAAAGGAAATATAGAATCACAAAGCAACATCCAACACTACTTAGGTATATGCCCATACATATACCTAGGTCATCAATTCCAGTTCGGCTCCAACATCCGAGCCCATGTTCGATCAAGTCCACACAGGATAGTACAAACCAATCCACACAGGAAAGCACAACACAATCCACATAGGAAAGCAAGTCAATCATATCGAAGATAATGATTGAAAGACAAGACTCAGCTCACACAGGTATACTTCTTCATAAGGTGATAGAGATGATTAGATGTAGCCACTGATTCATCTAAGCTGGGACCCGTGTAGGATACTAAACCATCTAATCTATCGGACCAACATAGGATACAAGTCCAGCTACTCTGTCGGACCAACGTAGGATACTACAATAGAGGTCAAATACTGTCGAACCCACGTAGGATACAAGAACAGTAATACTGCCAGACCCACATAGGATACAAGAACAGTAGTCATCGCCAGCGAACCCACGGAGGATTTCAGTACGGTCTTCATCGCTGCCGAACCCATGGAGGATTTCAGTGCAGTCGTCGTCGCTGTCGAACCCACGAAGGATTTCAGTGCAGTTGTCATCATCGTTGTAGTCGCAGCCGGCTCTAGGGTTCCCGCACACAACATGCTCATTTCCGGGAGGGTCCAATCCACGACCCAAGGGGTTCGATACATCAACTGAAACGTAGTCCGGATTTGATGTATCCCAAAGTTCTGTCTCGACATATGGAAATCAACACGATAGAAGGCGCGTCAATCGGACGCCCGGTCTGAGAGTTATTGGCTTTTTCGTTCTAGGGGCCCGGTTGGTTTTTAAGTAAAAACCAACCCGACCGTACTCCAACTGTATCCAAACCTCGAGCGGAGTAAGCCAAAAGGTCCATCTAACTAAGAGGAATCCAAAAAAGTCGACGGCACGTCAATCGGACGTCTGGAGCTCAAGTTATAAGTGTTTCCGCTTTGAGGGCCCGATTGGTTTCGTGTTCGAACCAACCCGGACGTACCCAAAGTTCTCTAAAACCTTGAGTTTAATATACCAAAACGGCTATCTCTATCCAAGGATCACATCTCAACTCACGGTGCGTCGATCGGAGGTCTGTAGCCCAAGATACGGGCGTTTGAACGAAACTGTCCGGAAATAGGGGGATTTAGGCCCGGACCGACCCGGACCAAGACCCCCTAGGTCGGCCCGAACCGGGTCGACCAGAACTGGGTTCGGGTCCGGCCCATTAGGGAACGGCCCGGCCCGGTGCGGCCGGTCCGACCTACGTGGCCGGTTGGCCTGGCGTGGGCGCGGCCCGCAATGGCCAGCTCGTCCCTGGCCGAGCCGTTGCGGAAAAAGGGGGCGCGCTGCCCCCCTGTTTGAGAAATGGTCCCCATGAGGGGGGCCCACCATTTTCCAGCCAGGGGTTACGACCCCCGGCTTTCTCAGAAACCGGCCGGCAAAGCTGGTTGGTGTGTCACCGCGGGACCCCCCGTGGGTCCCGCCCTATTTGCACACCTTCAAAGCCTTTTGGTTCAGCCAACCTCTAATTCACACCTTCAAAGCCTTTTGGTTCGGCCAACCAATACCCAAATACCCCCTCAACTATCCTCCCTTAATCCTAGAGTCCTTCCTTTATTCAGAAATCCAACCTAACGAGCCCTTTTGATCAAATCAAAAAGAAGAACTCGAAGAAGAGGTGACGTTTTCACCGCCATCTTTCAAGTTCCATTTTTCTTCAAATTATTTTTTTTTAATTTCCATTCTAAAATAATAACTCCAATGTCTTCTATATACTGGGATGTTATTATAAATATGGTACAACCATATTTAGTATTCTATCCATCCTTTGAATGACATGTCACCATACGTGAATACGTGTGGCTTACCGTCTCCACGTCGTGGTGTAATTGTTATTCAAAACATTATTATTTGGATGGGTATGATAATGATGTGTAATTGATTTAAATAATAAATATAACTTGATAATGATTCTTTATATATGATATACCATCCAATTATATATTATTTTAATATCAAAAGAATGATATTGTCTCTTATGTGTACGTACGGACTACCGTCTCCATGAACGCGATGAGATTCATTCCCCATCATATCCATGAAATTATAATTCTCATTTTATGATTAAAAATAATGTTTATGGACTTGATATCATTCTGTATGTGAATAAGATACAACCTATCCATAACAAAAACGAATTATGTAACAAAAAATATAAAAGAAAACGAGTAAGTTAACACCCAAAACGACGATAATACTAAGACATTATTAATAAAGCAATGTCAAAAGATCATATATGATATCATATTAATGTATATGAATCTTTTATAATTTAATAACATTTATTTCACCATTATATAGGAGTTTAACCTACCCTCAACCAAGGAAAATTACAAGGTAATGGTTTATTTCACAATCTCTTCTTTATTCGAGGTTGTTTATACATAATTATCTACTGGGACCTCTTTATCATACACATCCATGTTTTAAAATGTATGTCAAAACATTCTTAATATTTTATGGAATATGGGTTAAATTCATTTATACCCTTTTTGACTTTTATGAAATGGTTTGAAAGGAACCTTTCTGTCGTTTTCCAAACAAGGTCCGTTTTAACCTTTTCGACAAAATTAAGGTAAGAATGTCTTTTCCTAACTTATACAGCGGGTGTGGCTAGTTTCCACCGTCGTAAAATCTTTGAAGCTTCCCTTAAGATCTTATAAGAATATTTTCTACGTAAATGTTTTATTTTATAATTATGTGACTTTTTAATGATTTCAAAAAAAGAGATATTTCTCTCAAATAGTTTTGATATCATTTATGTCAACATCCTTTGATGGATTTTAAGCTTATTTGAAGTTGATTTATTATGATACAAAAAATTTGTATTGTATTGAAGGTTTTGTGATATTTTTGACTGTGGGTGTGTTATTTTTATACCATTCATGGTTTATGGAGAAATTATTGACATTTCGTATGCTAGTTTTAATACGAATGTTTGTGTTATGTTTAAACCTGTTCATATGAAGAATTCATTAGACTTAATAAGTGACGGATGGAGCCAGCTATAGCTCCTCGATGCATTAGTAGGTCTCATAAGACAAACTAGTGTCTTGGAACGAGGACTTGACAAAATATTATTTGTATTCTTGGCACGAGGCCTTGGATACGTGGTTATGATAGTCTAGTATTATGCATTCCATCATTATGAAAGTGGTTATTGATATTGCATGTGATTATTCTATTAGTAGAATATCCATGTGAATAAGTATATGGAATTATTTAATTTTATTTCTCCCATATTATGCTGAATTTCAAGTTTAAAATGCTTTTGTTTTAGATATACATTGCCTTAAATATTCATTCTTATTTATGAAAGTTTCCACTATATTGTTATCCTTACTGGGTATCTAAGCTCACCCCTTTCTATGTATTATTTTTTCCAAGATGTGAAGAAGTATTTTATGAATGACCTGAAGGGATAGTATGAGGGGATATGAGTGTGGACTATGGAGACTATGTTGTTGTAGTTTTCATTTTATGATGTAATGTAAACTTTATGAATTTATCTAGTGTTTCCAAGGCTACTAAACTAATCGGTCTTTTGAGACTTGATTTTTTGTGATCATGCCAATGTTATGTAATAATGCACCGACTCTGGGTAACTAGGGTCGGGGCATTACATAAATATATTAATTTTTTCGGTTATATAAAATATATTAATTAAAATTAACCTTTTTACCTTCTGTGTGAAGCATTAGTGAAAAGAAAATTGCATCGCTTTGTGAGGTAGTAGTCTGCCATCCACACTAGCGATGTTATCTTATACCTTCCATAATGTAAAGTAAAAAAGGTATATATGATGTAATGAATAAATTGGTATAATTATTCAATAAAAAATCATATATATAATTCATATAAATTATGATATCCAACAGTGAGTTAAGATAATGGAAAATATGAATGACATCGGTTTGCAATGTGGTAGTTCATCCTACACTTGAAGGATGATTTCATAACCCATTTGATGAGAGCGGAGATGGTTGGAGGTAATTAGATTAACAGAACAAAATATCAATAAATTTAAGATAATTTTTCTAATATATTGGCATGTTTAAAAAATAATTTATGGGTTTGGAGGAAGAAATAACATAATAATGCTCAATGAAGGTCAATACCTCTTTGCCGAATATCCTTCATAGGTCAGAACAAAAAGATTTACTCGTCTGGATTTTTTACTAGAATGAAGATTTAAGGAATATATGAGGGAAATTGGGAATTAAATTTCTATAGGAAATGGTCGGACAAAAGGGTTTTGGATGTGGGGAGATGAAACGATAGGGGTGGCCATTTATAACTTCGGTGAGTGGCACCCATGTACTTTTTGAAAAGAAAAATGGGTACCTACATTTTCCACATTAAAAAAGATACAAAATGGAGAATTAATGATAATATTACCTAATAAGGTCTATATATTCACAAAAATATATATATTTTAGACAAAATTTTAGGTCATTTTAACCTTTCTATTTTTATTTTAACCCTATATAAGTCAATTTTTCCCATAATGGTGATAAATTATATTTACTCTTTTCACTATTAATTTTCCTAAAAAATTATATTCACCATATTAGATATTATAAATTATGAAAATTTGAAATATTTAAACCATTTTTTTGTATTACATTAATATAAGTGGAAATTGTTAATATAAAAATAAACTCACAAACTCGACAAGAAAGTGAGTTTTCAAAGAGAAACTGTTCGAGTGATTAAAAAGTATTTATATCAAAATTTATTATGAATATGATTAATATGGACTGAATTGGATTAATATAATTATATTTGGACTAATTTTTCATGAAATCCAATTTGAAATATAATTTATCTTTATAAATAATTTTAATGAAAAAATTGTTTTCAATTAAAATTCATTATTTTTAAATATTCATCAAAAATTAAATCTTTTAAGAAAAATCCCATAAAATCACAATAAGATAATTTTGATATTAAGACGTCGCAGAAGACGGTGTCACGGAAGGATGCTCCTTTAGCGTCATCAAAATTGCGGTACACGGCGTCGCGGTGAAGAGGATCATCGGCATCGCGGTACACGACGTCGCGTCAACGATCTCTGAGGAATTAGCGTTCTTCGTCGGTGTTGGTGTGTTCTTCACATTCTTCAAGGAGGAAGATGAAGTTCTGCGTGGAACTCTCCCTCTCTACACAACAAAGAAACCCCTAATGAAATAAGACTTTGTCTTATTTAATTAATACACACAAGCCAACATTCCATTTGAAATTAAAAATAATTCATTCAATTAATTGAATTAATTGAAGAGTCTTAACCGTCCAATTAATGTGAGAGTTGACTTGGCATTTAATAAGGGGGAGTGGGTGTGTTACAAAATAATGGGGGTTTGAGGAAGTTGAAAAGTTGGGGCTCGTATGGGGACCACCTCACTAATATCCTATCAAGAGGGGTTATGATATAGTGGGTCCCACCTAAACTTCCATAAGTAGGTTTAAACTACTTAGAACATAAAATAAAAATTGTTGCATAACTTTTATTTTATTAATTAGTTAACCCTTTTTTTTAAATAACCACACCCGAGAAAATGAAACTCCAGAAAAGGTGTTCCTAAGCAATTACCGGCGTTGCGGTTTCGTTGGTGCTCCCGAATTTCGATTCCAAGCACAATTTCAAAAGTTAGGAAAACCCGCTCGTTCGATCACTGAACATACCTGAGCTAAACTTCGGAAATTGATTCTGGGTTCACCGGGCCTCAGAATCAGGTGCCGTCAGAAACTGCGTTCTTTTAAAATCCCAAAGAAAATTAAGAAAAAAATTCCCTTGAATTTTACGGGTCTTTACATTACTCCCACCTCAGGTCTTTACGTCCCCGTAAAGATACATCATAAACTAGGGGAACAAATGTGCGTACTGTGCACGCATCTGAACCTCCCGCTCCCAAGTGCTCTCCTGGAGGTTCCCGTGCTGCCATCTGATGCGCACTAAAGGAATCGACCGCCCACGTAGGACCCTCTCCTGTCGATCATTGATCTCCACCGGGAATTAATATATGAAACTATATAATCAATAAGTAAATGTTCATAAAGGTGAATACCCTTGATAGATAAATAGGCATGGTATTCACTACACAATGACTTTGGCTCAGAAAATCACAGTGTAATTTCAGCAGCATAACAGCATGACATAGGAATTAATAAAAATGATTGATGAGAGATAAAGGGGTGTATCATCATATTTACATGAAATTGAAATTATGGGGGTCATATAGATACATGTACCATCATATGTAATGGAATTTAGATTCATAATACAAAAGAATTTCTTGAATGTAAATGAGAAGAAACAAATTCCTTACGGAATTTCGGCATGGTAACGGAAGTACATGGGAGGAATTAATGAGAGCTAAAGAGGTATATCATCAATAAAACATGAGGAGGGAAGTATGGGGAGGTTCTAAATCATACCACAACATTTATAATTAAAAAAATGGTATAACAACATTATAAAATTTGGACAAAAGGAGAAAGGAAGAAATCTCTTACTTGGAAGAGTGATCCCAATGGCTTGGGAGAGGCTTGAGAGAGGCTTCTTGAGAGGTTGGGGCACCTTAGGATGATTCTAGATAGAGTATTTAAGAGTTTGTTCAAGCTCAAAATTCCTTTTGTGAAGAGGAAGTGGGAGCTTGGGTGGGTTTATATAGGAAAAGAGAGAGAATTCTTTATTATTTAGGTTTTGGGCACCACACATTAAACTAATTAAAACCAAAAACCAGCAATGTTCTTTTCCAAAGTGGAGTGGGAAACATTATTTTATAAGTCCAATGTCCGAATTTCTTAAAATAATAGGCTTTCTTATGTGGATGTGATTCACAGTCTCAAAGAAATCAATTTAGAAAGTTAAAATGTTTTATATGTCTTGGAGGGTCCACTAAGGCTTTGTAAAATAAATCAACAAAACCTAAAATCATATTATTTTAATGGTTAAACATATATTGGCTGAAAATCCCATTTATATTATTTTATTACATCACTATTTGTTCAATATGATGTCATAAACACATTATTTAATTAAACAGTATTTAATTTTTACCCAAAAATTCGATTGTCTCAAAATATTATGAAAAAATCACCATTGAATAATTTCGACATCCTGATTCCAAAAATAATATTATTTTAATCTGAATAATTTTATAAATATGTGAATGTTTACTTTTAAAATAAAAATCTTCATTTATCAAAAATTCATGGGTTTTGATAAAAATGGCTTTCAAACCATAATAAAAATTTCAATTGTATTCATAAAAATTATACAATCATTAATATTTAATAAAAATTAATTTAGTAATAATATTTCATTTAAATATTATTTAATTAAAAAAATTCATTAATTCATAAAAAATAGATTTCTTAATTGAATATTAACTAAAAATACTATTTGTTCTTTAAAAACTATTTACAAAGTAAAAAAAATAAAATGAATGTATATTCTTTATTATATACAAAAATAATGCACATAATAATAGTTATAAGGTCTTGTTACATAACCCCATCTAACACCAGCATAAGACTGTAGGGTAAGGTGGGATATGGTGACAAACTCTTAGGGTGGCTCGGATAACATTTCTCCGGTGGTAATCTCTATCAACTTACACTTCTATTATAGGCAATTCCATTCGAGATTAACATGTTGAATCTTAGATTTGGCTTGGTCAAGAGTGAAGCCCCATGAAACCACCTCATTTCCTAGATCTAAAAAATGGTCTTCATATAGGTAAAGTATACTGGATGAGGCCATCGCTTCCTTTGTCTGAGTAAATTTTATTTGTTAAAGCCTTATATTTATACTTATCATGTGATCACTGTTCATGGAAATATATACATACATTATTTTATTAATATTTCACCCTTTGTTTTTCTTTGATCCACTACACCTCTTTCTCTAAACATAAAGACAACTTTTTCATTTCTGAAGTATTAACTAATCATGAGATCCATGATATTTCCTCTCATTGGTCATCATTTATCATCAATACAAAGTAGTTTGAATATGCTATTTAATATGAATAAATCATCATATGTAGATATAGAACATTAATCTTAATGACTTCATTTGAAGATTAAATTAGCCCCTCTATAAATGGTTAACCTTATAACACTTCTGAAAGATGAAAATTCAAAGCTTCATAAATAAGTCGTGAAAGAGGATTAACCTTGATCTCGATTATAACATAAATTACCACTTATTTGTCCCATTCCAAACATGTGAATACCCTTATTATATATTCCCTTTAAATAAGGTTAATTACTATAAATATTTTTTAAGACAAGCATGATTCCTTATTCTAATGAATACTGGATATATTATTTAAATTCAAGAATTTGTAAACTTCATCCTTGATGACATATAACACTTTCTCAACAACCAGATCTTGGGTAATCTGTACTGTCCTATTTACTTATTCATTTTCAGTATATCTTTATCCAAACACTATTATCTCAACATCAGGAAATAATTAAGGGTTACCTTCCCTTAATCAAAATATCACCTTTCAATGAAATCATTTTTCAATGTCATCATCGCCATTCAACATTTCATTCTCAATCAAAAATGAAATTTTATACAGAAAATACATATATATTTCATAATTCATATAAAAAAATCTCAGAATTGAAAAACCAAAATGCTTCATTCATCCAACATTATTCTTAAACCATTACTCTGACTTCATCAACTTATACATTAATACATATTTCCTAGAATATTAAATATTTATCATGTCATAATGTTCTTAAACCTCAATATAATCATGATTATTATATTAATTATAAAAAATACTGAAAGAACATAACATACCTTTTACATATCTTTTGTAGTCTCCTTAACTTTAGAAGTATAAAAAATACTCATACCACCTTCCTAATCCTATTTATGAGATTCCCACTTGGAAAATCGACAAATATAATGCCCATACTTTCCACATATTCAACATTAAATATTAACCATGTTCCTTCTAGTTTTCTCCAATGAGTAAAACCAAAAATCATAGTGTGATAAACACTTATCATTGTGGAAAACCATGTAATCATAAAAATTAATCACTTATAGAACGTATAAATTATGACACCATCCTTAAACTATGAAATATATGGTTTCTCCTTGCTTATTCATAGAAAACTTCTATTTAAATAATTCATGATGGTTCGTGAAGAGTTTTTGAATTACCAAATCATATCTTCCTAGAGTCTCAAACCAGGTGTGCAGCCATGCCCATTGTCATGTACCAAATTACCTTGAGTTAGAAAGGAGACATCTTGTCAGAGTTTTAACCCCTAGGTAAATCTGTGTCAAATCCGTATCTAGTTTTCATATCCAGATAGGGATTTATTGCTTGGAAACCACTCACACTATCCTTTAACAAAATTCACTCAAATTTTCCAAATCATTGACTCATCCTTATACATATCCTTAGATATAACCCCAGAAATATCTTAATAAAAATACCTAGGGATATCACTAAAGTTTTCTGATCCTAGCTTACAAAGTTTACCTAAAGCTTTTCTCTGATGCCAATTATAGTGACCCTCCCTTTTCATAAATATACATTATATCACTTTTGAATAATGCTATAAATATTACAATAACAGACACCCAAAGACTCTATTAGTTTAGTTCCTTTGGAAACATAGAAACATTAACACTAGTATATAAATGAGCTAAATTATCTTACACTAGGTTCTTCTTGATAAACACCCATATAATACACATCAAACATAATACATATCATCATAACCTAGGAAATTAAACATAAAAAGGTGTGATCTCAGATGCTCAGTAAGGGTAAAAAAGAGAGACATTTAACCAAAGTCATGAGAATAAGGGTATGGTAACATATATGTGCCATAAATAATGAAATCAAACATATATGTGCCACTAAATCAAAAATAATAATATTATAACCCATAAAATAGAATTTGTGTCATAAACATGAAATAATACCTTAACCTTTGGAAAAATAAATCTGTCTCATAATCATTTCATCAAAGCATTTCGAGTGAAAATAAGCAAGTTTCATAGACATATAATCCATGAAAATAAGTGAGTTTCATAAGCATATAACCCATGAAAGAGAAAAGGATTTAGTAAACATCAGGACATAACATATAAACCATTCAGAGAAATAATATGAATGGAAACAATGAATCATTTAATTATATAGGAATGAGTAACACCAAGATATGTTATCTTAGTTGGGCAATAATTTTGAA
The DNA here is from genome assembly GCA_963277665.1 of Viscum album. Classification (NCBI taxonomy): domain Eukaryota; kingdom Viridiplantae; phylum Streptophyta; class Magnoliopsida; order Santalales; family Viscaceae; genus Viscum; species Viscum album. The sequence continues at coordinate 154,097,238 of OY728144.1, read as the reverse complement.
AGATCTTTTAAAAAAATTCATGAGAAATTTATCCTTTCTCCACTGAAAAATGATTTTAAAACATAAAACCTTTTTAAAACCATTTTAATAAGTAAAACCATAAAAACAGATAAAGGAATCATTGAAAACATTTTGAAACCCTTTTTCCTTAAAAAACCTGTAGAGGAGCATGAAAAACATTTGAAAAACATTTTTCCATATAATGTTAAAAAAGAAGCTTGAAAACTATTTTTCCTTGAAATTTTATAAAATAATCTTGAAAAAAAATTAAAACCATTCCATTGAAAATTTATTTTAAGAACATTTTCTTAAAAAATAACCTTTAAACAAGAAAATAAATCTTTAATGAATTTACAGTGGGTAAATTCAAACATGTCGTACAAGGTAAAAAGAATATTCATTCTCTAAAGAAAAAAAGATTATAAATTCCTTGTTTAGAAAGTGACATGAATATTCCTTTGAAAACATTGGTAAAATACAAAAAGTTAAAAAAAATTAATAATCATAGGATACTAGTATAATATTATTGGAATCCCTTTTTTGAAGTCATTATTTTGAAAGAACGTATATTTCTAACCAGAAGAGAGAGGTAAGGTCATATTTTCTTAAAATATTTTCTTATTCATCTTTAGTACCCAAGAGTGGAAATAATGAACTAATAATTGAATAAATCAAGACTAACCATAGGCGAATAAAATTCATGAGTGTTATTGAATGATGGATCGGAATATTACATTAATGAAAACGTGATCATAAATATTGTGGATAAATGGTGAGATCATTTCAATCAACTCTTACCACATGGTAACATTGAATCACACACCCCATGTAGTCAAATGAAACTACATGAAGCATAAAATATCATCAAATGAAGTAAATTCAAGATATAACATTTCAAATGCAGTTTATACACCTCATATAAAAATATTGGTATATAACATGGCATCTGTCTTAAATAATGAAAATTGAGACAAAGTTAATTTACCATTTTTCTAACTTTAGAAACATAAACCCTGTGATATAAAGATCATAAATTGGTTATTTAAATACCCATATATTTAATTATAATAGGAATATAATAAATTCATGCATAGTATATGCACCACATGATACAAGTGAGTGGTTAATAAGGCTTGTATCTCGCAAAAATAAAGAGTAAGATGAAATTATCTTACCTTTTGTCTTGACTCTCATCGTACTCATAAAAAAATCCAGTTTAAAAAATATAATTTTATTATACATATATAACTTAACCATATTCATATATCTAATATCATATATTATTTTAATATGATTTTATATTTCCCACTTTTTAACAATTTTTTGTTAAGGTTTCACATAGATTAATATTCTCTTTGTTTTTCACATGTGTATTAATTTCTCATATCTTTGGTCCTTATACTTATATCATGATTTACAGAATAAACAAATGATATAAATTTCATATATATTCATTATATCAATATTATAACGATCTGTATAATATATAATTTTTAAATGGAATACACCATTCTGGTAGACGGTAGGCCGTATGTATGCATGAACGTTGTTTCCATTTAATTACCATATTGAAAAAAAGAATGTAAATGAAATATATGTATATATATATATATATCATTATATAATCGGAATTATTATATCATATATATCATATAATTTCATCAAACCCATCCTTAACGCATTCCATGTAGTGTGTGAATGAATCACATCATTTTGAGGGGGTGGCAGTCCACACTTCAAATTAAATTATCGCATTTACACCAAATGGAACATATAATGATATGTGTTGTAAAAGAAGTAAACAATATTAAATAAATAATAAATATCATATACATTATATATAAATATATTTTTCATCATAATTCCCAGTATGAGAGGCGGTAAAAGAACAACAAGCAATCATCATTTTTTGAGATGGAGGTGTGTGTAATTCTAGGTTGAAAACATATCACCCAAATAGATAATTTTATTTATTATACTTTTTTCTGTATATTAATTAAATAATATGCATTGAGGTGGTGGATAAAGAAAATAAAAGTAAGGAGTTTGAGGGAGCGTGTTAGCTCTAAATCGGGTATCACCTTTTGGTTTGCACCAAAGGGATTCGTTGAAAGAATTCATTCCCAAAGAGAGGATTCAATTATGAAGGTAGGATTTTTGGGATTATATTTTAGTAGATATTTCCTAAAACTATGTGGTTTTATAGGTGTAAATAAGTGGAGGAAAGGATACCTTTTTATAATGGTGGAGGAGTGGCACTCTTGTAATATTTTGACAAATGAATTCCATACAAATTTTTCACTTTTAAATTGGATAAAATAATGAATAAAATTAGATCTAGGAGATTATAGGGTCAAAATATGGAAATACAATGGGTGTTGGAAAATTTTCTATGTCTTTTTGGTTCTTAAAAAAAACCTTCATTCCCGAGTTAGCTAAATTTTTCCTAAATCGATTCAATTATTTTTAATTACATTCACTAATATTTATGTTAAAAAATTAATTTTAACATATTATAAATTATATATTTTTATTATTATAAATATTATATCCATTTTTCTAAATTCCAATCATAGAATTAGAAGAAATTAATTTAAAATTAATCGCGCAATTGGGTCGAAATACTGGTTTTAAAGTAAAAAATAGTCAATCAATTTCAATGTTTTTTTACCCAATTGTAAAGTAAAACAGATCTCAGTGTCCTAAATTTTATTAATTGATATAAATATTAGACAACTAATATTTTATACCAATTTAAAATATAATTTAACCTTATAGATAAATTAGAGGAAAAATAAATTTTGAACTAAAATTCAGTATTTTTCACTATTCTTTAAAAAAATAAAACTTCATAGAAAAATACCAAAAATTTACCATATCCTAATTAATATGTTCTAATTTAAATTAAAAAGTTTATTGTGATGTATTATATCTATAAAAGTTCCAAAATGAAATTTAAAATGGGTTCTCCATTAAAGGGCGCTAAAATGCCTAAATAAAAATATTAGTTTTAAGCATAAAATTAGGTTTGTTTAAATATAATGTATATAAAATATATTGGATGAATATAAAAATTATTTGATTGAATTTATAACATATATATTATATTAATATCACTCTCTAATTTTAATTAATTTAATTTATTACATTAAAATATCTTTGTGACTATAAAAATAATAATATTTTCCTTTATATTTAATTTGTTTTCATATTCATTTATAAACAATTGGTAACCAATGAATTAATATTATATTTGTGTAAACCATATAGTTTAATCAATTATTTAATACAATTTATAAACTCTAATTTGAAAACTATATTATATATTACTATATTAAGTAATAACATTTTAATGATATATTATTGTTTGGTAAAACTCGGTCTTGCGTGTTATGCAAGACATATAGAAAATTCACTGTTGTGTGTAACATAAGATAACCTAGGTATTCTATGTCTATCAAGATAAAATTTATGTTGCATGTGGTGCATGATTAACTTGGTGGTGCATATAGTGCAAGACAAAAATTGTTCTTTAATTTAAAAAACTATTTTCAATGTTGCTTGATATGAAAAATATAAAAATCATTAAATTAATTCAAAAATAATAATTCAAAAAATCATGGGGTGTTACATGAATAGCCAACCAAAAAGTTCCCCATACTATTCTATATGATTTTTTCATGCAAACTATTATTATAGGTTAACTTCAACAAATCTAGTTATTTCACCCAATACCCACTAAATCTAGGAAACATGTCTCAAGCATATCATCATGTAGATGTATAGTACATTCCAACTGCCCATCGGTCTGTGGGTGGAAAGACATGCTCCAAAATCCTAAAGAACATATATTTTTATTGATTTTTGTATAGTTACCCTTTTAAGGATTTAAGGGGAACACTTACATTACCCTTAGGCCCAAGGAAAAAGGCCCAAACATTACCTGAATGCCCATAGGCACAGGGCCCAATATATGACCTTTGAAGGCTCGAGATCTCACACACATGAAATAGCCCATCCCCATAATCTAAATCTTGAAGGAGCCTAATTCCCCACCTAACATGGTTGATCATATAGCATTGGCCTATGTAGAGCTACAAGGTTCCAGGTACTTATGGAAGTTTCCATACCCTCTCATTCCTCACATTTGGTTAGATTTGATCTAGTGGTTTCTAAATTTCTTTGAACACACTTCTGGGCCTACTCCTGTGTGGTCTTCCCGACATGCTTATTGGTCTCTGTGGAACAAAATCCCAATGGCCTGTAAACCTTTACTGGCCTGAAATCCCTGTGGCACATACTCAAAAATACATATCTACCAAGCACAATCTGTAAGCCATTACCAAAGAGCAAAGGAAAACATAATTCAAAATCTGAAGAAACAAAATACACTATAGGAATAGGTATAAATAGGCTATCTCTTGAAAATACAATTCTCCCAACTGTTGCACTGAAAAATTTTCTCGTATAGGCAACAAATGTGCTACCTTTGTCGAATGGTCCACTATCACCAAAATAGAATCATTCTTCCATGGAATTCTCCATAGAACCACCACAAAGTCAATAGAAACTTTATCCCACTACCATTTTAGAATTTTTAGTGATTATAGTAAACCTCCAAGTCATTGATTTTCAACCATCACATGCTGATAGCAGTAGCATCCTTTCATGAATCTTGTTATCTCTATTTTCATGCATGTTCACCAAAATTGTTGACATTGGTCACGATACATTTTGTTCATACTTATATGCACCTTCCAATTCATGTAATGATATTCATACATCAGATCCTTCTGCATACTCATAGACACAAAAACCTAATTCCTAAAATAGATGATCTCATCCTTATCTATGGTCCAATCTGAAGGTTACTCCCCACCTTAATGGATTTATATCAAGGAAAAAAATTACATATCTTCATACTTCATGTCTCTAATCCATCTCAAATGTGTAGACTCTATTGAAACTAATATGAGAGTCATCTGCTCCTGACTCTCCTTAACAACAACATGCATCTTAGCCAGTAAATTCATAATCTTCCACTCAGAACTAGATTCTTGAACTACTTGAGTTTGAGTTTTCCCACTTAAATTTTCATCCACACTGTTTCCCATCATGGGAATAAAATATAGATCAAAATCAAAAGAACTCATATACTCATCCCACCTCTGATGCCCTAAATTCAATCCCCTTTGTGAAAAGATATACTTTAAGATCTTTTGGTCATTATACATGGTAAAAATATCTCACAACATATAATTACACCAACACTTCAAAGCATAAAATACAGCTTCAAACTCAAGATCATGCATAGGGTTGTTCCATTCATTAATCCTCAACTTCTAAGACCCAAATACCAAAACTTGATCCCCCTGTATCAACAATGCTCCAAGGTCGATCCTATAATCATCAAAAAAACATATTATAATACTCACCTGGAATAGGTAGGATCATGATGGTTGGTGATGTCATGTGCTTCTTCAACTCCTGGAAGAAATTATCAGGTGATTACAAACAGTAAAACATTATCCCATTTTTGGTCAGGCCCTAAAGTGGTGTTGAAAATCAAGAAAAGACTTATATTAACCAAGATAATAGCCCTCAATCCCAAGAAAAATAGGTATATCAAAAACATTTTTGGGATACTCCCATGAAACAACTTCCTGAACATTCCCTGGGTCCACTGACACACCTTCACCTGAGATGATTTGACCCACTAATTGTACTTGATCAATCAAAAAATTACACTTAGATAAGTTGGCATATATCATATTCTCTCTTAGTGTACATAGAAAAATTTTAAGATGTTGGGAATTCTCATCATGTTTATTAGAGTATATTAATATTTCATTCCCAAATATTACCTCAAATTAATCCTGGTATGAAAGGAAGATTCTATTAATCAATTCCATAAATATTGCTGGTTCATTTCTCAACCCAAATGACATCATAATGAACTCATATAAGACATACCTGCTTCTGATGGAAATCCTCGATATATCAAAAGGTCTAAATATCAGTTGATGATACCTCAATATCAAGTCGATCATGGAGAATACAAAATATCCCCTCAACTATTCAAATATGTCATCGATATGTGGAAGAGGATATTGGTTCTTCGTAGTCATATAGTTTAACTTCCAGAAGTAAACATATGAGAATAGAGTCCCATCAACCTTCTTTTCAATCAAAATTGGTGAACACCAAAATGACGTACTCAGATGGATAAACCCATTATCCAACAACACTTCCATTTGAGTCTTGAGAACTTGATGCTTTGTTAATTACATAATATATATTAGAATACAAATAGGCTTAACCCTTGACATGAGGTCAAGGATAAACTTCACATCTCTATCAGGTGGCCACCTTGAAAATTATTTATAAAATTGGACTTGTAATCAGTACACCATGGGTGGATAGACATCCTAATTTACACCCCCATCACCCAGTAATAGACTAGAAACCTGGGTAGTGATCTCACTTGGTTTCTAACTAACTATACCTTCATGGCCCACATGGATATCCTATTATCCATCAACAATGAAACTTTCACCCATAGGTGACACAACTGTCACTCTCCAACAGTAATAATCAATATGGTCTCGGTATGATACTAACCATTCCATCCCCAAAATTATTTCAAATCCTAAAAAGTCATGTATGTAAAGATACCATATAAAACAACACTCTCCAACCTTGAGATAACACCCCTTTTACCAAAAACATTCCCTCGAACATACTCCCAATGGTGTATCTATCACCAAAACCCTGATCACATACTCCACCACTTGGATAAAAACATTAACAAGATGTAAAAATATAAAATAATGATAGGCACTGGTATCAAATAAGTAACAAGTTAGATTATATGTTAAAAGAATAGTACCTCAAACTATCGATGGTCCTACCCTTCTATCCACCAATATAGGATGAACGACGTGAAACTACCCTGCTCCTCTTCCCCATGATGCAGTTTGAGTCCCCTGAGATGCCCCACACTTTTTGATTTAGAAAACTTTTCCTATAAGCACCTAATCTGCTAACTCTTCTACTATAGACAATACAACTCCAAATGATATAATAATACGGTGTAGAAGATCCCCTTACTACACTATGGTTTTATCTAGATGCTCCATCATTACCTGTCAATTGTGGGTTCCTATAGAACCTCAGTAGATTTTCTATTCTACTACAGCCTCAACACTCTAATAGCGGTTGGGGGAAATATATATATAGGTGTCTCAACCTACCAGACTAGTGGAAAATAACTCAAGCAAGGTCATGTGTAACCAAAACTTCCCCCTATCTAATCTCATTAATATAACCCTGGATAAGATTCTCATAGAGACGCTTACTTATTCTGAAAGTATTACCTACTAACCATCTAGAAGAAACCAACTTTCTGCTACATGAAGACTCCTTTAGGCCCCCCCCCCCTTAGAAATGATAGCCTAATTCACCACATTTGTAAACTTCTTTATCCTAATTATATTCACCAGGGATATAATTTTACATTTAATCCCATCCTGAAACCATTGTGCTACAATAGATTTATCTTCTGCCAATAGTGGAGAAAAGCACTAAAACCCAATAAAGCATCTATTATAGTCCATCACGAACATACTCCCATGATTCAGCCTCATGAAATCAGCTTCTCCCTCATACCTAAGTGTCTCGGGATAAAATTAATCCATGAACTTCTCTTAAATTTCCTTTCACTACATATCCTCCATTTTTCATCCCATGTCTGTATTTCCCACCATTTTATTTCCTGAAAGTGTTTCACGTAAATAAAAATATTTACTCTCTTCTCATTAGGTATCTCTATGAGGTCAAGTATCATCTGCATAGACTCAATCTAGAACTCACCATCTACAGGTCGACCCTCTCAGGTGAAAGTTGGTGGGTGTTGAAACTAAAACACACATAATATTAGAAATGTTATTCATAACCCACCATGGTTTTCTTTCCATAAACAACATAAACCAAGAAAAATTATCTCTAAACCCCTATCAAACTTCCTCTACTTGCACTATCGGCGCCTCAGGGTCCACTACTAGTGGATCATCTACATCAACATCCTCCTTTCATACTCTCAACAAGAATGTTCATGTATGAATATCTCTACAATTTAAAACACACATCTCAAGACACATAACACAACATTAACACATTTAACAAGAGGGTTTCACAAAATCCATAACTCATAATTCCCTAAAACCCTTCCACACAGTCAAAACTGAGGTTCTACTACTACCCTTTACCATCATACATAATTTTTATGGTTAGAAAAGGTTAAACTCAATCTAATTATTATTGTTTCTCATTATACACCCATTTATTAAAAAATTTCATTATTTTTTCATTTTTTCAACTCATATTATGCATCGTTTTCATTTTAATTTAATGAAAAAGGAAAAACATTTCAATTAAACAACTTACCAAAACTTGTTTTCCCATGAGTTCCTAAAAATGATGCATTTTGTAAAATAATTCTAACTACCTATAATGTTGTATGCATACTCAACTCTCATGAATTAATAGGCCACAATTCAAATCTCAAAATATCATAGAAACAATAATCAAATCACCCAAAAAGTGCATCACTCAAGGTGAAATAGCATCAATTGTAACAACAAACATTAATAAATTCAAAACCACCCTAGGTACTTAGATTTTACCCTCATACATGGGTTAGCTACTCTGATACATGATCTCTTAATCAAGGCTCGACTCATCATATTATCCTATCCACCTTTCCCAAATAAAAAAGGCAAATGAAATGGAAAGAAAAATAACTTTGATACTATTATGTAACACCCCAACCCAGGTGCCACACACTAGTGAAAACATGATGCCTTTCTAAGTACAGATCAAGAAGCCCAAGTAGGGTGTGATAGCAAGTCAGTACTCCCCAAAAAATAGAGTCTCAAGAAATATCCAGTCAATAACATTGTATAAAATTGTATAAAGAATAATTAACAAAAATAAATTAAATAGTTTAAATTTATTCAATTACACTTTATTTAACGATATAACTTCCCTGGGTTTCTGAGGACACAAGAACCAATCGATACCTGAATCATCCCCTGCTAGAGTTTTAACCATACCAAATATTCAATTCATAATTCCTTATAACAAATGGGATTTCATTATACATTTTTTTTAATTCATAAAAAGGCCAATTGGAACCATATTCTAATTCCATCATTTTGGGTCTAGGTCGTCGTGCTTGGGACCTAGTGGGATTTTGAAGAAACATTCTATCTCCCACACTCATTTATCAAACAATTTATCACTATGGTATTTTAATGTAGCAGACCATGTCCAACAAATGAATATTAATCAATTTATCACATTGGGATTTCGATACATTAGACCTGGTCCAATACATGAATATCAATCAATTTATCATTATGGTATTTTGATGCAGCATATCGTGTCCCAAACATGAATATCAAAAAAATTACCTCTAAGAGATTTTGATGAAGTATACCATATACCAATCACAAATATTAATCAATCAAAATAACATATATTCCATATATAACAAGGTCAACCAACATTTAAGTTCTTATCAAATTTCACAATCAAAACATATATTAATTAATTCAGAAATTAATTGATTGATTTTAATCAATTACATAATCTCACTAATTACCTTTAATTAATTCAAAAATTAATTAATCTAATTCCAATTCAATAATCACAAAATTTTCCATTAATTAATTTAACAACTAATTAATCTAATTCAATAATTTAAATTTCACAAATTATTAATTCCAAAATTAATTATTCCAATTCAACAATTCTAATATCACAAAAATTAATTCTAAATTTAATTATTTAAATTCATCAATTTTACTTCTAAATAAATAATTAAAAAATTAACAATTCTAATTCAAAAAATCTCAATTTCCCATAAATTCCCCATTCACACATTCCATTAATTAATTCCGTAAATAATTAATCTAAATTCAAGATTCCATAAATTAAATAATCAATTAATTTATTAAATTAAAGAGTAAATTTCCAAACATTTCAACAGAATTGTAATAATACATATAGACTATTGGAATCAAGAGTATGGGAAATTAAAATTAGATCACCAACCTTAAATCGTTGACGAGCGATCGCCCAATAAAAGTCCAAAATTTAAGCGGAACAGTCATGAATGTGACATAGAACGAGATAAAGATCTGAATCCAAGATCCAAGATCAAAAAAATCAAGATCTATAGATCCTAGATCTAGATTCAAAAAAACAGAGGAAAACATCCCCTCAAAGGATAAGGGATGGATAATAAATATGGAGGAAATTACATGGGATTAGATTCACATACTGGGAGAGATTCAGATCTTCGATCTAGGATTAGAATCGTGATAAACAGAGGTTAGGAATTATATGAATTCCTCTGGGAACCTCCAAAAATGAGATAATTTTATTACGTACAATTTGGGGTTGATTTGGGGTTAATAAAAGGGGTTCAAGTTTTTAAAATCTAATTTTCAGATTTATTAAAACATGTCTCACGTTTTCTTTTGAATGGGTGCATGGTTTGCAAAAGTATGTGCTTTAAACCAACAAATATTCTAGTTTGTGCACTCTTTCTCTTGAGAAGGTACATAGTTTGACAAACAATGCACCAGCATTATGAATCCCCATTTTATGGGTTCACAGAGTTTTTAGGGTTTGGAACATGGTTTTCCTAAACTATGTACCAACTGATCATTATCCCAATTTCTAAAAAAAATCTCAAATTTCCACCAACAAACACCCTAAGGTAAAACAAAAACAAAAGTACTCAAAAAAGGAAAAATGATTACTTGAATAAAAAATATCTATACATCCCTAGAAAAGGTTAGGATATTACACATTATATCCCCTAGAAATCCTTGGTAACCCATCACAGAGTACATGAATATATCATCCCACTTCCACTTTGAAAACTCAAGGGTTTGTGCTAAACTAGTAGTAACCATGTGCTCATCCTTCACCTACTGAAATGTGAGGCATGCAGAGACAAACCCTACTACAAATTTACACCTTTCAAGCAATCAAAACTATTGTCATTATTCATATTACATCTTTTATGAACCTAGATGTACTCCTAAGTGGGTGTATAGAACTCTTGTATCATCTCCTTCAGCAATGTCATTAGTACCATAGTTCATCCTATATAACAGATGAGTTTCTTCCCACCTTTTTAAAATCTATCACAAGTTTTTCCTTGGGATATCTAAATATGTACAATCTCTAAATAAATATCTCCCTACCAAGCCTCACTAACACACTAGAGATGCAGTGGATAAAAAACCATCACATATAGATATTATTCACCATCCTTTTTAAAAATTGATAACTAAACAAATATAACTAATATGAAGCTTTTGTCAAAAATAGATACAAATATAGCATACCAATGGAATCAGTTATAATGTTCCTCTTCCCAGAAATATAGACTATTTTGAAGTCATTATACTGGAGTATCCATCGCCATAATCAGCATATCATGTTAATATCCTCGTGATAGAAGTTATTCTTGAGGATATAATTATTATAGTAGATGTTAAATGTGGAAACTTTGACCTATTATCCTAGAGAAGGAGTATAATATATTACATTATCATAAGAAAAAATGAATTGAATCTTGAATGACCAAATAGTTTAGTAGTCTTGGTATACTAGATAAATTATTGAAATTTACATTAAATGTTAAAAAAATACACAAATAATTTTATTTGTAAATTAAATTGTTCCCCTTATCATATCACTGAAAATAACTCAAAAACACATCCTCTTATCCTAGGGAAAATAAATCATAATAAAGGGGTGATATCAAATTCTAAATAAGGAAAAGTGTACACTAGAAGCTATGAATAAATAAGGAATAAACAATATAAGAATTTAAATAACTAAATCATATTCCATTTAATCAATAACTTCAATATAACATGGAAAAAATATGATTGAATAATCCCATATAAATAATCACATGGGATTGAAAATGTAACCATGCATATTACAACTAATCGAATAATCACACGGAATATCAATAAATGAATTCATAATGATGGAATGCATAATTCTGGGCATCTAAAATATAATTTTGAAACCTTGGGCCAATAAATCTAATACTATTTAGAAATTATTCGAAGACATATATATAAATGGGTAAAAAATTGGAAAAACCCCCATTTAGTATGTCTCATGAGAACCATCAATTCATGAAGGGGCTATAGTAGGGCCATCCAATGATTTTCTATGTCCAATTAATTTTTTATAATAAAGGGGATAAATATAATCAACATAAACATTCCTATTAAAAAACTATCCCATAAAATGTTAATACATAGCCCCATTCAAAAATCCATATAGTAAACCATCTAGAGTAATATAGTGAATGGTATAAAAAATGTACATTCTAAACCAAAATGATCAAAAACATTTCAAATAATGAATAATGAGGATATCCTTAAACATATCCCCATTGGATCATATTTTTAATCATGGGTTTATTTCATTTATGAAAACATATACCCTGAAAATATTTTTGTAAACATTCTTGAGTAAAATATTCTTTTCATTTAGAATATCTCTTTTTAAAACTAAATATTTAGAAATCATATCAAAAATATTTTTCTTTTAGTATAAACATTAAAAATTATAAAGTATTATTTAAAAAATTGAGTGTTCATGACAAAAATAAAAACATTACATGCCCTAAACGTTAAAAAAATATTACTTTCGAAATGGGCATGTATTTTTTAATAAATCATTTGGATAGTGCTTAAAAATTTTTATAACATTTTTAAAAATCATGGTTTTGAAGAAAATGATTTTCTATAGAAGAGAGAAATAGGGTCAGATTTTGTTAATAATATTTTATCAATTAATAGAAGTACCAAATAGTTGAAAATTTTAAATATTACTTGAAATTTTTCATAAATAACTATGTTATAATAAAATATAATTTTTATAAGACAGAAATATCAAATAATTTCCCTTGAGTGAGACTTAAACAGAAAAATCCTGAATAATGAAGCGATTGTGAAATTATACTATACCACTTTGGTAACTTCTGAATCATAAGACCCATGAATGAAATTATAATTAATGTAACAATAAATACCATTATATTAATTAAATAAATATATAACATAAAAATTACATTATATACACTACATAAAATAAATAATTGGTGAATATGACATAGGGCTCACGAAAGAAAATGTGTGGTGAGAAACCCTTACATTGAGTCTCACCAATTCCATAAATTCCTTATGTTATTAATAAATAAACCTTTTCTAATTAATTACTATATTACTATCTTTTTAAAAAATTATGATTCCTTTTATTTCACTTATTACCATGTTATATATAATTTCATAGTCAATTAAGTTCATGTCATATGTTTCAATGATATTTGGATTATGTATCAAAATAAATCACATAGGTTGACTATAGTATAAGAGTACATCATATAAACATATCTATAATAATAATAATGAAATAATAATCATACTTAAACATCGTAAATATTTTCTAAACCAATCATGAACTATGGTTGTGAAAACTAAACTATGTTACAATCATGGAGATGGTAAATTGTACGTATGCATGAGTAATGCTTCCATTTTCCAATGATCACTATGAAAAGAAGGTCAGTAATATTTTTTATTTCCATAATAATAATTATATCATATATAACATATTAATTATCCATATTTACTTTTATATATCATCCATATTTTTTTGTGATTATAACAAAGTCACATTGCTTTGTGAAGGGGGTACTCCGCACTTACATGAACAATGTTATCATTTTTCAGTGTAAGAATTAAAATGATATATTATATTTTCAGAATGATAAATATGTCTTAAACTGTAACACCTCAATCTTCCACAGTACACTTCTCTTTGAATAATACAGTAACATGTGTTGTACGCAACTTCGAGATTCTAACACACCGTGACAAATCAAACTAGTTGTTATGAATAGTAATACCCAATTTTGGAACTTTTATACATTTTATCTTTCAAAATGGACTTCATTTTTGGATTCAGAATATCGAAATTAGCTTAGGGTGAATTTTTGGTACTTTTCTGATAACTTTTATATCTTGATGAATAGTGAAAGTTACTAAATTTTAATTAAAAAACTTTTTTAATCCAAATAATTAATAGTGATAAATTATGAATTTGAGTGATTTTAATGTATAATTAGATTATATTTTTACTATTTCATCCAAGTTTGGTCATTGGACATAATTTCACATTTAAACTGGACATAATCAAGTGTCAATCTCTTGATAGTTATTATCTCTTAAAAACACGCTTTTTGTTTTTACAACGAGAATTAATTTTAAATTAATTTCTGTCACTTTTATGTTTTGAATTTAAAAAAATGAATTCCATATTTATAATTAGTAGTTCCAAATTGTGTAAATAGTTAACTTTTATTTTTATACATTTTGAATAATTACTTCGGTAAATGTTTTATTTACCGTGGTTAAAAGGTAAATCCAGTAAATTAGGGTAAAAAATAATATAATAATAATAATAAAATACCCTAAAACGTGTCATAACCCTATTTGTTGATACATGTCCGACCATGGGCTTCTTTGGGTCGATTTTGTGACCCCATGGATCTACTTGTAAGTGATAATGACACTTTCTATTAATTATGTTAAAGTAAATACAAAAATGACATAAGCATATATCTTTTATAAAAACGATTTTTACATAGGGTTATATATGTTATATTTTCAACTGAAAATATTCATTAGAAAGATAAAACTATTTCCTAAATAAGGTTATTTTATTTATAATTTTTATATATTGAATAATTAAATTTGTTTATGACACAATAATGATGCAGTATTTTACTTATTAATGAAGGAATCAAATAATTAGTATTATAAATGTTAAAATATATATAACTTGAAAGTTTTGATGAAATAAATAAATTTTATATATAATAAGACATGTTAGGATTTCTTAAATAATTTTTTTTTAATTAATAATTTTTTTAGGACTTTAAAAACATCAATTATTAAATAGTGTCAAAATTGACATAAAAGAGTTTTTAAAACAATTATTATATTATTAATTCATATTATATTCCTAAAAATATAAGGTTCGGCCCAAATACATATATAATGATATTTTTATCATTAATGGAACACTTGGGGGTCTCTTGTAAGTATATAGTATGTTTATTAACTATATAATATAAAAATACAAAGAAACATGGTAAATGTCAAACTATTTAACTAAGAGTTAAAACAAACATATAAAGTTAATATAGTGACCGAAACCTGTCTAAAACCTATTTTTTGAGTGTTTTTCAACCTATACCCACCTTAATCTTTAAATAATCCACTTTGGAGCCATTATAAACTGCATATGAATTTATTATAAAATAATATTTATAGCTTTTCCTAAGGTGCCTCTCACCCCTCTTATAAAAGGGGACTTCCTCTTCACTCTAATTCACACCTTAAAAGCCTTTTGGTTCGGCCAACCTCTAACCGAATACCCTCCCTCCTATCCTCCCTTAATCCTATAGTCCTTCCTTTAGTCAGAAAGCCAA
The DNA here is from genome assembly GCA_963277665.1 of Viscum album. Lineage (NCBI taxonomy): Eukaryota > Viridiplantae > Streptophyta > Magnoliopsida > Santalales > Viscaceae > Viscum > Viscum album. The sequence continues at coordinate 154,081,640 of OY728144.1, read as the reverse complement.
CCTAGGGATCCCTATTGATCAAATCAAAAGGAAGAACCCGAAGAAGAGGTGACGTTTTCCTCACCCTCTTTCAAGTTCCATTCTTCTTCAAATTCTTCTTTATTTGTTATTTCCATTCTAAAATAATAACTCCATTATATTCTATATAATGTGATGTTATTATAAATTTGGTACAACCATATTCAGTGTTCTATCCATCATTTTAATGAAATGTCACCATACGTGCATACGTACAGCTTACCGTCTCCACGTCGTGGTGTAATTGTTATTCAAAACAATATTATTTGGATGGGTATGATAATTATGTGTAATTGATGTAAATAATAAATATAACTTGATAATGATTATTTATATATGATATACCATTCAATTATATATTATTTTAATATCAAAATAATGATATCGTCGCTCATGCGTACGTACGGACTACTGTCTCCATGAATGCGATGAGATTCATTCCTCATCGTATACATGCAATTATAATTCTCATTTGATGATTAAAAATAATTTTTAAGGACTTGATATCATTCTGGATATGAATAAGATACAACCTATCCCTAACAAACATGACTTATGTAACAAAACATATAAAAGAAAATGCGTAAGTTAACACCCGAAACAATGATAATACTAAGACATTACTAACAAAGAAATGTCAAAAGATCATATATGATATCATATAAATGTATATGATTATTGTATGATTTAATAACAATTATTTAACCATTATACAGGAGGTTAACCTACCCTCAACCAAGGAAAAGTACAAGGTAAGGGTTTATTTCACAATCTCTTCATTATCCAAGGTTGTTTATACATAATTATCTACTGGGACCTCTTTATCATCCACATCCATGTTTTAAAATGTATTTAAAAACATTATTACTAATTTATGGAATATGGGTTAAATTCATTTATACCATTTTTTTTTACTTTTATAATATGGTTTGAAATTAATCTTTTCGCCGTTTTCCAAACAAGGTCCTTTTTAACCTTTTCGAAAAAATTAAGGTAAGAATGTCTTTTTTTAACATATATGGTAGGTGAAGATATTTTCCACCATTTTAAAATCTTATAAGCTTCCCTTACAAGCTTATAAGGATATTTTAAAAAGTAAATTTTTTATTTTATAATTATGTGACTTTTAAATGATTTCAAAAAAAGAGATATTTCTCTCAAATAGTTTTTGATATCATCTATGTCAATATCCTTTGATGGATTTTAAGCTTATTTGAAGTTGATTTATTATGATACAAAAAAAATTTATTGTATTGAAGGTGTTTTGATATGATTGAGTGCGGATGCATTATTTTTACACCATTCATGGTTTATGGAGAAATTATTGACATTTCATATGCTAGTTTTAATACAAATTTATGTGTTATGTTTAAACCTATTCATATGAGGAATGAATTAGACTTAATAAGTGAAGGGTGGAGCCCGCTATAGCTCCTTGATGCATCGGTAGGTCTCATGAGACAAACTAGTGTCTTGGCACGAGGCCTTGAAAAAATCTTATTTTTAGTCTTGGCACGAGGCCTTGGCAACGTGGTTATGATAGTCTGGCATTATGAATTCCATCATTATGAAAGTGGTTATTGATATTGCATGTGATTATTCGATTAGTAGAATGTCCTTGTGAATAAGTAAATGGCATTATTCTATTTTATTTATGTCATATTATGCTTAATTTCATGTTTAAAAGGCTTTTGTTTTAGTTATACATTGCATTAAATGTTCATGATTTATGAAAGTTTCCTCTATAGTTTTATAATTACTGGGCATCTAAGCTCACCCCTTTCTATGTTTTATTTTTTCTAGGATGTGAAGAAGTATTTTATAAATGACCTACAGGGATAGTATGAGGGTATTTGAGTGTGGACTATGGAGACTATGTTGTTGTAGTTTTCATTTTATGATGTAATGTAAACTTTATGAATGTATCTAGTTTTTTCAAGGCTACTAAACTAATTGGTCTTTCGAGACTTGATCTTTTGTCCTCATGAAAATGTTATGTAATAATACACCGACTCTGGGAAACTGGGGTCGGGCGTTATAGTTGGTATCAGAGGAAGTTTAGTACAAACCTTGGAAACTAGATTTAGATAAACTCTGATTAGAGCACATAGCCCTAGGATAGACATTGAGAATTAGTATAGAATAACTTCCTAGAATTTTGGTATTGTATAGATTTTGTGAGTATTCCAAGCAATACATCTCTGTCTGAATACGAGCAGGTAGATGCGGCTCTAGCATATATGTACCTAGGGGTAAAACATGAAAACACCGCTTTGAGCTAGACTCAAATGGGAACTAGTGCACGACAATGGGTCTTGCTGCACTCTTGGTTACGACACTCCCGGGGGTATTCTTAGGGTAATTTACATTTTCTTTACAAACCGATTTGAAATATTTTAATATAGAATTAGAATAAATGATCTTGGTTAATCCTAAGGTGATTAAAATTGAGAAAATGGTGTCATGATATTCTCTAACTGATTTTATGACTACTGTTACTCACCCAATGCATTCTGGTTTTAGTCAATGGATGGATTCCAAGGATGTCAGAGTAACTTTGATAATGATGTACATGGTGGGAAAGGTGGTGTAAGTGAGAAACAAAATGGAATGTTGATAGGCGTAAAAGATATCGTGTTCATTCCAAATCAGTTTTCCAAATATATGATCAACAACATCAATATTAACCAACTCCCGGACTCAACAAAGAAGGGAAAGGTGATGAATGATAAGAGATCTAGTAGTGGAGACCATGGAGAAAAGAATCCTCAATTTCCATCATGCAGGAAATGTGGAAGGAGACACCTAGAAAATTGTCTCAATGGAAAAAATAAATTCTTTACATGCGGGAAAGAAGGATATAAAGTGAACAACTACTGAGGGAAAATGAAGAGTACTATAGAAGAAAATAAAAATGGCCCCAAGAATCCATTTACAGTCATTTTCCGTAAATGTAGGGGACCTATCCATTACCCGAGTGAATTCCCTATTCTATAGGATATTTTCTTGGTCAAAGAAAAAGCTATGTGGAAATAAATGGTTGGAGAAATGTTTAAAAGTATTAGTGCTCCTTGTTGATGGTATTACTTTGGAATAATTTTCTCTTGTATTTGTAACCCTAGAGTTTTCCATGTGAGAATGATATTTGAGGAAGACTTATCTTTTCTCTTGTGGATATAGTTATAAATAATCATCTGGTTTTATATTGTCACGACCCGTCCTCGGGACCCGTGTTGTGACTACCCCAAACCCTCCTTCCATAGGCCAGGGGCTGGAGACTAGCACCAATGGCATAAATCTCGATAAAAAGGGGAAGGCATTGCCTTATAAAGTAAACAAACACCACAGAATAAGCCAGCAGAAGTAAACACTAAGTAAAACTGGGTACAATAGTAAGTGCGGAAAGTAAATGGGCCAGAATACAAACCCAAACTGAAAGTAAAGCACAACTGGAAAGAAAGTACAGTAACTGAAAGTAAAGTAGCAACGTCGAGCCGTCCACTGGAAGTCCCACCTGAAGGGTGGGTACAGATAGCCTCCTCATCTCCTTGGGTCCAGTCATCCGCTCTATGTACGTCCCGCCCAGTGGTCCACCTCTAGGTAGCGACCTACTCCACAAGCCTCAACCACGATCATCGCTGTCTGTACTCTACATCCAACACAACGTAGTGCGGGCATAGCCCGTGCAGGGGTGAGTATACTCTACTCAGTAGGGACCCCGAGACCCCAGAAGGTCTCCCAGAATCCAAAAAATATAATCCACAAAGGAAAGATACAATCACAAAGTAACATCCAACACTACTTAGGTGTATGCCCATACATATACCTAAGTCATCAATTCCAGTTCGGCTCCAACATCTGAGCCCAAGTTCAATCACGTCCACAGAGGATAGTACAACCCAATCCACATAGGAAATCACAACACAATCCATATAGGAAAGTAAGTCAATCATGTCGAAGATAATGATTGAAAGTCAAGACTCAGCTCACACAGGTATACTTCTTCGTAAGGTGATAGATATGATCAGATGTAGCCATTGATTCATCTAAGCTGGGACCCACGTAGGATACTAAACCAGCTAAGCTGTAGGACCCACATAGGATACAAGTCCAGCTACTCTGTCGGACCCAGGTAGGATACTACAATAGAGGTCAAATACTACCGGACCCATATAGGATACAAGAACAGAAATACTGCCAGACCCACGTAGGATACAAGAACAGTAGTCATCGTCGTCGAACCCACGGAGGATTTCAGTACGGTCTTCATCGCTACTGAACCCACGGAGGATTTCAGTGCAGTCGTCGTCGCTGCCGAACCCACGGAGGATCTCAATGCAGTTTTCATCATCGTTGCAGTCGCAACCAACTCTAGGGTTCCCACACACAACATGCTCGTTTCTCAGAGGGTCCACTCCATGACAAAAGGGGGTCGATACATCAACTGACACGTATTCTAGAGTTGATGTATCTCAAAGTTTCGTCTCGACATAGGGAACTAAACACAACAGACGGCGCTTCAATCAGATGCCTGGTCTGAGAGTTATTGGCTTTTTTGTTCCAGGGGTCCGGTTGGTTTTTAAGTCAAAACCAACCCGACCGTACTCCAACTGCATCCAAACCTAGAGCAGAGTAATCCAAAAGGTCTGTCTCTCTAAGAGGAATCCAAAAAAGTCTACGGCACGTCTATCGGACGTCCGGAGCTCAAGTTATATGTGTTTCCGTTCCGAGAGCCCGGTTGGTTTCATGTTCGTACCAACCCAGACATACACAAAGTTCTCTGAAACCATGAGTGTAATATATCAAAACAACTGGCTTGATCCAAGGATCTCATCTCAACTGACGGTACGGCGATCGGAGGTCCGTAGCCCAAGATACGAGCGTTTGAACGGAACTGTCCGGAAATAGGGGGTTTTAGGCCCGGACCGACCCAGAACAAGACCCCCTGGGTCGGCCCGAACCGGGTCGACCCGAACTGGGTCCGGGTCCGGACCATTAGGGAACGGCCCGGCCCCGCCGAAGTGGCCTGGCCCGGTGCGGCCGGTCCGACCTGTGTGGCCGGTTGGCCTGGCGCGGGCACGGCCCGCAATGGCTAGCTCGTCCCTGGCTGAGCCGTTGCGGAAAAAGGGGGCGCGCTGCCCCCCTGTTTGAGAAATGGCCCCCCATGAGGGGGGCCCACCATTTCCATCCAGGGGTTACGACCCCCAGCTTTCTCAGAAACCGGCCGGCCAAGTCGGCCGGTGTGTCACTGCGGGACCCCCCGCGGGTCCCGCCCTATTTGCACACCTTCAAAGCCTTTTGGTTCGGCCAACCTCTAATTCACACCTTCAAAGACTTTTGGTTCGGACAAACTCTACCCAAATACCCTCTCAACTATCCTCCCTTAATCCTAGAGGCCTTACTTTATTCAGAAATCCAACCTAAGGAGCCCTTTTGATCAAATCAAAAAGAAGAACTTGAAGAAGAGGTAATGTTTTCACCGCCATCTTTCAAGTTCCATTCTTCTTCAAATTCTTCTTTCTTTGTTATTTCCATTCTAAAATAATAACTCCAATATCTTATATATACTAGGATGTTATTATAAATATGGTACAACCATATCCATTATTCTATCCATCCTTTGAATGACATGTCACCATACGTGCATACGTACGGCTTACCGTCTCCACGTCGTGGTGTAATTGTTATTCAAAACATTATTATTTGGATGGGTATGATAATGATGTGTAATTGATGTAAATAATAAATATAACTTGATAATTATTCTTTATATATGATATACCGTCCAATTATATATTATTTTAATATCAAAAGAATGATATTGTCTCTTATGCGTACATACGGACTACCGTCTCCATGAACGCGATGAGATTCATTCCCCGTAGTATCCATGAAATTATAATTCTCATTTGATGATTAAAAATAATGTTTATAGACTTAATATCATTCTGGATATGAATAAGATACAAACTATCCATAACAAACACTACTTATGTAACAAAAAATATAAAAGAAAACGAGTAAGTTAACACCCAAAACGACGATAATACTAAGACATTATTAACAAAGCAATGTTAAAAGATCATATATGATATCATATTAATGTATATGATTCTTTTATAATTTCATAACAATTATTTCACCATTATATAGGAGTTTAACCTACCCTCAACCAAGGAAAAGTACAAGGTAAGGGTTTATTTCACAATCTCTTCATTATTCGAGGTTGTTTATACATAATTATCTACTAGGACCTCTTTATCATACACATCCATGTTTTAAAATGTATTTCCAAACATTCTTAATATTTTATGGAATATGGGTTAAATTCCTTTATACCCTATTTTGACTTTTATGAAATGGTTTGAAAGGAACCATTCCGTCGTTTTCCAAACAAGGTCCTTTTTAACCTTTTCGACAAAATTAAGGTAAGAATATCTTTTTCTGACTTATACAGCGGGTGCGGCTATTTTCCACCGTTGTAAAATCTTTGAATCTTCCCTTACAATATTATAAGAATATTTTCTACGTAAATGTTTTATTTTATAATTATGTAACTTTTTAATGATTTCAAAAAAAGAGATATTTCTCTCAAATAGTTTTGATATCATCTATGTCAACATCCTTTGGTAGATTTTAAGCTTATTTGAAGTTGATTTATTATGATACAAAACTTTTGTATTGTATTGAAGGTTTTGTGATATGTTTGACTGTGGATGTGTTATTTTTATACCATTCATGGTTTATGGCGAAAGTATTGACATTTCGTATGCTAGTTTTAATACGAATGTTTATGTTATGTTTAAACCTGTTCATATGATAAATGCATTAGACTTAATAAGTGACGGGTGGAGCCAGATATAGCTCCTCAATGCATTAGTAGGTCTCATGAGACAAACTATTGTCTTAGCATGAGGCCTTGACAAAATATTATTTGTATTCTTGGCACGAGACCTTGGATATGTGGTTATAATAGTCTAGTATTATGCATTCCATCATTATGAAAGTGGTTATTGATATTGCATGTGATTATTCTATTAGTAGAATATCCATGTGAATAAGTATATGGAATTATTTAATTTTATTTCTCCCAAATTATTCTGAAGTTCATGTTTTAAAGGCTTTTGTTTTAGTTATACATTGCCTTAAATATTCATGCTTATTTATGAAAGTTTCCACTATATTGTTATCCTTACTGGGTATCTGTGCTCACCCCTTTCTATATTTTATTTTTTCTAAGATGTGAAGAAATATTTTATGAATGACCTGCAGGGATAGTATGAGGGGATATGAGTGTGGACTATGGAGACTATGTTGTTGTAGTTTTCAGTTTATGATGTAATGTAATCTTTATGAATTTATCTAGTGTTTCCAAGGCTACTAAACTAATCGGTCTTTCGAGACTTGATTTTTTGTGATCATGCCGATGTTATATAATAATGCACCGACTCTGGATAACTAGGGTCGGGGCGTTACATAAATATATTAATTTTTTCGGTTATATAAAATATATTAATTAAAATAAACCTCTTTACCTTCTATGTGAAGCATTAGTGAAAAGAAAATCACATCGCTTTGTGAGGTAGTAGTCTGCAATCAACACTAGCGATGTTATCTTATAGCTTACATAATGGAAAGTAAAAAAGGTATATATGATGTAATGAATACATTGGTATAATTATTCAATAAAAATCATATATACAATTCATATAAATTATGATATCCAATAGTGAGTTAAGATAATGGAAAATATGAATGACATCAGTTTTCAATGTGGTAGTTCATCCTACACTTGAAGGATGATTTCATAACCCATTTGATGAGAGTGGAGATGGTTGGAGGTAATTAGATTAACAGAACAAAATATCAATAAATTTAAAATAATTTTTCTAATATATTGGCATGTTTTAAAAATAATTTATGGGTTTGGAGGAAGAAATAACATAATAATGCTCAATGAAGGTCATTACCTCTTTGCCGAGTATCCTTTATAGGTCAGAACAAAAAGATTTACTCGTCTGGATTTTTTACTAGAATGAAGATTTAAGGAATATATGAGGGAAATTGGAAAGTAGATTTCTATAGGAAATAGTTGGACAAAAGGGTTTTGGATGTGGGACGATGAAACGATAAGGGTGTCCATTTATAACTTCAGTGAGTGGCACCCATGTACTTTTTGAAAAGAAAAATGGGTACCTACATTTTCCACATTTAAAAAGACACAAAATGGAGAATTGATGATAATATTATATGATAAGGTCTATATATTCACAAATATATATATATTTTAGACAATTTTTTAGGTCATTTTAAACTTTCTATTTTTATTTTAACCCCATATAAGTCAATTTTTTACATAATGGTGATACATTATATTTACTCTTTTCACTATTAATTTTCCTAAAAAATTATATTGACCATATTAGATATTATAAATTATGAAAATTCAAAATATTTAAACCATTTTTTTATATTACATTAATATAAGTGGAAATTGTTAATTTAAAAATAAACTCACAAACTCGACAAGAAGGTGAGTTTTCAAAGAGAAACTGTTCGAATGATTAAAAAGTATTTATATCAAAATTTATTATGAATATGATTAATATGGACTGAATTGGATTAATATAATTATATTTGGACTAATTTTTCCTGAAATCCAATTTGAAATATAATTTATTTTTATAAATTATTTTAATGAAAATGTTGTTTTCAATTAAAATTCATTATTTTTCAATATTCATCAAAAATTAAATCTTTTAAGAAAAATCCCATAAATTCACAATAAGATAATTTTGATATTATGATTTTAAAAATTAATTTAATATTTCAATTAAATTTTATAAAATTGTTAAATTAATTATAAATCAAATGTGCACAACACGACTAAACAACCTTTTAGAAAAATACAGTTTTTTAGAAAACATTTATTTTTATTTAAAAAAGTTCTAATTATATCTATAATCAATAGATATTAATTTTATTTTTTTTATTTAATTGAACCCCATATAATTCTCATAATTTAGTTAGTGTTATTCATACCCAATAATTTAACAACTAGGATATAATGGTAATGTTTAAATAATAATATTTTAATAGAGTGTCACATTTCATTCAGACACAATGTTCCATACTTTGCAATATATCACAGAGATTTAATTTCTTCAAAAATTATATATATAGTTAATAATTTGGTTTTTACAATATATAATATTTTTGGTATTTCATGTCATATAAACTATTGAATATTATGTTCATATTTTTAAATCTCTTGGTGTTACATTCTACACCCTTAAATAAAAGGTACCCTAAAATTTTAAGATTGATCTCATTAATAAAGGGTTTGAAATTTTAAAATACCTTGTTTAAAACAATCCACATTTTAAAAAGGCTTATAAAAACATCCTCTTAATAAGAAAGAGAAGGTAAATACGATGGTCGTATGAAATAAAACATAGGTATGATTCAATATTGTAAAACATTGGTTTAATGAGAAGATATGGACATGAAGAAAAGGTGTAAATAATTATGTAGAGTCATAGAGGTCATTGACCACATGAAGGGGATTTATCAATGGAATATTAAGGACCTAAAATCCATAAATATGTTGTTATTTAAAATCCCACGAGTTAATTTTCCTCATAGGATGATAATTTTTAGGATACCAGTTCCCTTATATGGTTTTAATTATTCCCATCCACAAAATGGACAATATAGATCTATGGATTATTACGTCGTTCACATCATGCCATTATAACCTTATAAATTTAGCTTTATACATAGAAAAAATTTCCACTTCTTTCTATATTAGACTCAAAAACGTTTTGTCCATATTCTCTTTCTCTTCTTGAGGACATTTTTTAAAACATGAGTATCATGATATCCTTATACTACATTGTTTATATTTCCTAAAAATCTATGGTATTTTGGGATAATGACCATCATTAATATGTGTAATTCCCCATCCTTTTATAAGTGGGAATTCCCTTATTATATTTCTAAAATATTTACCAAACAAACATATCAAAAAAATAGTCTTGTAATGAATAATTAAGTAAGAAATATTTATAGAAATTAAGGAACCTATGCTGATGAATTAGTAACATGACCGTTGGAATAGTAACATGACCATTTGGAATATTAATCTATCCAATAGAATACTAACATCACATACAAAAGTGTAAAAAAACTAGGCATCTTATAAATGAAAATATGACATAGTTATATCATAGTATAAGTAAATAAATGTTTTAAAAATGATAAACTAATTGTTCATATTTTTGTAAAACTTAAATTTCTATTTACAATTTTATAATTAATATAATGTTTTAAAATAAAATTTGTTTTCTTAAAATATATTCATAGATAAATATTTTTTATATTATGTTTATAACAAAATTTTATGAGACCTTAATTAATTTTTCAAAGTGTCATAGAATTGATTATAATATTAAAATCAGTATTTTTCGAATAAAAGATGCTTTTATTTAAATATTAAATTTATCATATTCAGAAAATTATATTCATAAAAATTAGACCATTGTTTAGATACACACATCAAAAATGGATAGGGTGAATTTTTGGAATTTTTCTAAATAGTTTCCCTTTTGGGGAACAGTGAAATATGATAATTTTTATATAATATAAATACGTGAATTATTCATTCATGGATGATTTATGGATGAGGTAATAACCAACTGGTTTGAACTATCCTGAAACATTTACTATATTTAGTCACTATAATCAATACTTTTGATATTCTTGATCCAAAATAATAAATTAATGGATAAAATAATCAAAAAACACCTCTCTCCTCCTCTATAAATACCAAACCTCACTACCAATTCTCATCACACATTATTAGTCTATAATATTGATTAAATTCTTAAAATCTTATTCCCAACCATATCCCCCACGTTCAGTAGCTTCTCATCTAAAAAAGAGCAATCCTAAGTGCCACAATGTGGTGCTCAAGGAGAAGAAATTCAAGATGTAAAATCATCTTTTGTTCTCTATTAATTTCTTTTCAATTTCATTTATTTTCTTACCATTTCATCAACTCTCTATCCCAAAATTGCATGATAACTCTAGAATATTATATCTACTATAATTTTATTGAATTAGAAGAATAATACATCATCAAAACTCTTCTCTCGTCTGTTTATTCTATAAATGAAAAAATAATTTGTGACTTTTCGATTCACCACCATCATGGACGATGAGTTTTCTTTTTCCATTAAAACCATAATGTCTGGACATAAAACCATTATTATGATTAAATAATATTTTAATATATAAATTATAATTTATATTATGTTTTAGAAAAAACATATCAAAATAATACTAAATAAAATTATACAAGTTCCTCATGGTTGTAAAAACCACCAAAATAAATTAAAACATTTTCATAAACGGTTTATCAAATGAATCATCCTCATACCATAAAAAATGATATATATTACCTTTTAAACTTTTGAAATATCATTAATAACATATAATTTAAATTATGTACAATTATTCCCATTTAATATAAACATCCATACTTATATACAAGTGAACCGATCATGAAGACCAAGAAACAAATACCCTCAGAATAAAGAAATTAAACTATATAACTCATCATAATGGACATAAATGAACTAAATAAAATTATAATAAATAAATAAAATTAGAAGAGGTTCTGGATTTAGTAATTAAGTAATATAATTTTATTATCTTGGATATTAATGTTAATAAATCATTCAGACATTGGGTAAGGGGATTCTCGAACACAACTTGTTTTCTTTGGGTAATTCCTCTTTCATGCGAAATTTTAGTCTCGCTATTATTTTAATATTCCTCAATGAAATTATTTCTCATACCATTTATTTTCTAGATGCACATGTTTCTAGTATTATTTTACGAAAAACAAAAATATTTTACAAAATAAGTCTTCTTTACAAAAAAAATTGACTTCACTTTAGATGTCTCTTATTCACTGAAGTGTGATTATTCTTATACCAAATAAGTTTTTCCCATTTCTTTCAAGATCCCCAAGTTTATTCATTATTGATGAAATCATTATGAAACCCATTTTTACATAGTTTCATTAATTACATTGATTGATATATATTCTATGTGGCATACATGATTATATAAATGTTATGATGTGATAGGTGAACCCGGAATTATATAGTTCTCCAATGCATCAGGTATTGTGATATATCTGATGAGATAATGTGAAATATTTGTGAACATGATGATATATTTTTTTCAAAATGATTATTTTATGGTCATTCACATATGTTATGTGTAAACATTATGATGGATTTGTTCACAACTATTTGTTGCATTTGACCACTAAGACATGATGTTTCATTTTTATGTGTTGTCCCATTCCAAGACTTTATATAATTATTCCTCTCGTGGTTATGATTATTATCCTATTCTTATTTTATGATGATGATGATGATTCTAACCCATTTTATATTGATTCATGTCTTTATTTATCCTATTAATGGGCTTTTAGATCACCCCTTTCATTTATGTATATCCTCTAGTGACTATATATTCTAAGGAGAATGATAGATTTACAACGATAAAGAAAAAAATTAAATAAATATTTATGTTTTATTATTCATAAATGATATATGGTCCTATTTTACCCAATATAATCAACATTTTGATCTTGGTTTTGTAATTCTATTTTGTTTTTTATCGTTTAAATGATGTAATAGTCATTTTTGAAAAAATTAGGGCTTCTATAGTTGGTATTAGAGATGGAATCTGAACCTTGGTAACTCTTAAGTGTGAGCATTGGAAGGAACATGGATCTACTCACAAGGGATTCATGATGAAATGGCTACCACAAGGTATGGTGGTGTTTTCTACCCGATAGGTGTATCTTCCCATGAAGTAATTTGATTGACATCAATTATAGTCCACTAGAAATCATTACACACCACTATAGTTGGTATCAGAGCATGTTTCAGTTAATTTTGGAATTACGATTAGTGAAAATTAGTGAAAACTTATATTATAAGAATATGTATATAAAATCATTGAGGAATCTTTCTTTTATAAAATTTCATCACATGGGGGTTCTATAAGATTTTACTTTAGTGTTAATTTCTTAAATGAAAAAATTATTTATTATTTTTTGAAATAAATTTTATTCAAACCTTTTCTATTTTAGACAATTATGGGAACCAGAAGAATCCAAGCTAACAAAATGTGGGAGGGGAAAGTCAATGATTTCATGAATAAGATCCCTAATAGCATGGGAAGTGGAATTCAAAATTTCATGTAGATTCTTATGAAGATGTCTTGGATAAGGAAAATAACCAAAATAATGTGAAGCACCCTCCTTACCCATAGAGGTAGAAAATTGGTATGGAATCTTTTATGTGGTAATGACCACCTACATTTAGTGGATCATCCAATCCACTCATCACAAAAAATTGGGTCAAATCAATAAAGAATATCTTTTCTATTCTTCACTATTTTGAGACGAATAATGTGACTTTATCCTTCTATCATATAGATGAAGAGGCTAATAAATGGTGATATTAGATTGGGAACACCAAGATGAGGCATGAAATATAAGACATAGAGTGTGAATAATTTTTTAAAATATTACTTAATAATTAGTTCCCACAAACTGTTTGAACAAAGATGGAGAGAGAATTCATAGTGCTAAAGAAAAAGGAAGGTGAATTTGTCACAGACTATGAAGAAAATTTCATGAGTATTGATAGTTATGCAGTAGTATTTTTGATCGATAATGATAGAAAAATAGATTTATTCTTTAGTGTTTTAAAACAACACCTTTTAAACGCTCTATCTGTTCAATACATTGGGAGTTATGAAGAATATGTTTGATTTTATCTCAAAGTACAGATGGATTTTGTATAATGGTTCCATGGCTATGAACATAAGAAAATAAAGATGGTGTTTCAAGCATGAGTATCTAAGGAAAAAGGTGGAAATAAATCTCAACCACTCACATGTCAAAAATGTTAGAAGAGGAAAAATGGGAATTTCCTCAAGGGAATGGAGAAATACTTCAAATTTGGGAGATAAGGTCACTAAGCTCATGAATATTGGATATGAATGATGAATCCAACCAATTTGACAGAGGAAAGGAGAGCACCACCCATGGTTCAATGCTTCAACTATAGAGAGCAAGAGAAGAATTACAGCCAGTGCACTAAACCTTGAGTCTTTGAGGGTAATTAATGTATGCAACCACCAAATCCAAATGAGAAATGGAAATATCATACCATCACTACTTCTAAAGTGGAAAAATAAAATGAGGTCATAAAAGATACCCATAATATTCCCTCAATAAATGAAAAATTATTATTTGATTCTAGTTATACACATTCCTTTATGTCATGCATGTTTTCAATAACTATTGAATCAAAGCGCCAATACCTTGATGTAGATATATTTTTTTTTTAAAAATAGTGGTGAAATCATTGAACCCATATGTTGGACTCTTCTCTTATTGTCATATATTGGAAGATTATTCCAAATAATATCATAATACTTCCCTTGGTGGAATTATTTTCTATAATAGGCATAGATTAGATCTTGTAATAAAGATCACAGATAAACTCTTCAAAAAATGAAATATCCTTTCAAATTCTGAACCATACCATGATCCTCTACAAATTAATGTAATTCTGTCAATATCATTTTGAAATTATCTCAATGGTATGGGTGTCGATTCCCTATAAATAATGATATATCACTCAAATTGTTGAGTCAAATAAAGGTATCAACCTGGAGGAAATTCTACTTATGAGGGAAAAGCACATGAGCCTCATCCTAGTTGGTGAGGTATCTTTAAGTGCATCCATGAGACCTAGGTTCAAAACCAGATAGAGGCATATTTCCGACTATAGAATGTACTGTAGTAGCATTGTAGCAGACTGTACATTGTGTGGTGTTGTAGAAGAACTATACACTGTGCAGGTACTGTAGCAGAACTATACACTGTGCGGGTATTGTAGCAGACACTGTAGCAGTTACTGTAGCAGGTATTGTTCGTTACTATAATAGCTGGAACTATTCACCTTGGTCCACCGGTTTGGGCTTGGAGTCCTTAAGGATTTCGAGCCACCCATGCCTTCAGGTTAGTTGGGATTTCAGGCCACCTTTAAGACCTTCAGGCCACCTCAAGGCCTTCAGGCCACTTGCAGTATCCCCAGACCGACTCTACAAAAAAGGAGCATCCCCATAAGAGGATTCAGAGCAGGTGCACTCACTAGAGTAGATCCAAATGGATTTGTCAGAATGAGAGGGTATGGATATTCCATCGGGACCATCCTGTGATTACACGGGAAGCTTAGTCAGACGGCCATGTGAAGATAGAGAGCTACTATCACGATGCAGATACTGGGGAGGGGCAATTCCTTGTAGATAGTCTGGCTGAATTCCCTAAGACCTTTGGGTCATATAATCTCCTAAGCCTGCAGTCCATGTAATCTCTAATCCTATGGGCCTTGTAAGGGTTCCCCCTCATCCCTTGAAATGGGGTTTATCAAAAAATCAATAAAAATGAAGGTCTTTGGTCCATTTGGGCTCATCGTGAGGGAATAAAATTATTTATTTCCCAATAAGTTACTAGGACTTCCTCTAGATCATGAGGTAGACTTATCAATATAACTCATACCTTGAGCTACACCGATCTCAAAATTTCTCTACTAGATGGCCTTGATAGAACTGGAGGAGTTAAAGAAGCAGCTGTGAGAACATTTTAAAAAATATTTCATTTTCCCTAGTGCATCTCCTTGGGGTTCACCAATGCTCTTTGTAAAGAAGAAGGTTAAATCAATGCGGACGTATATTGACTATCTAGAAATCAAAATGATCATCATAAATAACAAGTATCATCTCTTAAGTATTGATGACTTGTTCGATCAAATATGGGGATATCAATACTTCTCAAAGGTGGATCATCATTATGGATATCATCAATTGAAGTTGAATATCAAACATATTTCATAAATTAATTTATGCAGAAGGTATGGGAATTATGAGTTTCTAGTCATTCCCTTGGTATTTATGAATAACACTACAATCTTTATGGATTTTTTGAATAGAATCTTTAAACAGTACCTTAAAAAAATTTGGTAGTGTTTATCGATGATATTCTCATCTACTACGAGAGAAATCAGGAACATAAAGAACATATAATGATTGTTTTGGCGACATTATGAAATAAGAAATTTTATGACATGTTTGGAAAGTGTTAATTTTATATGAAGAAATACGCATTCTTAGGACATGTAATCATAAGTTTGGAAATATATAGGGACCCTTCAAAAACAAAGGCAATTGAAGAACAGCCCAGACCCACTTGTGTCATGGAAATACGTGGGTTTCTTGTATTATCCAGGTACTAAAAACATTTTTTTATAAATTTCTCAAGATTGTATAGCCTTCTATTTTAATTAACAAGCAATGGGGTAAAGTATGTATGGATAGAATAATGTGAGGGAATTTTCAAGGAGATAAATAATAGGATAATCAATGCACCTATACTCACACTTCCAACATGTGGATAAGGTTTTATGATATAGAGTGATATATTAAAGAAATTCTTGGGTTGAATACTCATGCAGAATAATAAAGTGATAAACTACACCAGATGGTGGTTTATGATCCTTGAGTGGAACTACCCAACGCATGATATGAATTTATAAACTGTGATCTTAACTCCAAAAAATTAGAGTCACTACCTCTATGGTGAGAATTGTGACATATATATTGATCCCAATAGTCTAAAGTATATGTTCACATAGAAGGAACTCAACATAAGTCAAAGAATATAGTTAGATCTAGTCAAGGACAATGATTTCTATTTTCATTACCATCATGGAAAGTCGAACAAGGTAGCTGGAGCTCTTAGAAGAAAATAACTTTATAATATGTCTATGATGAGGATTGAAAAAGACCCAATCTTTATATTTATGCAAAGCATGGGTTTTAAAATAATAATTTTTGAAAAAACTTACTACCTTTCCAAAAAGAGTACCCTACCATCTATATAAAAAAATATTAAGGTGGAATAGTGGGATGATCTAGAAATTCAAAAGAAGGAGAAAGCTTTAAAGGAAGGGAAGTAACAAGTGTTCCATATCGATGATGATGGTGTGAATTGATTAGAAACAAGGTTGTGTGTGCCTTCATCTCCTGAGATAATGAAGGAGCTATTGGATAATTCACTTAACCTCCCTATCACCATCCATACTAGAAATACCAATATGTTCTGTGATATTTGAGAACGCTTTTAGTGGGATAACATGAAAAAGAATAGCGTAGATTATATCTCAAGGTGCCTGATATTTCATCATGTTAATATAGAGAGATGTAATTCCAAATGGATGATTTGTGAATTGATTATACCCTTGTGGAAATGGGATAATGTCACTATGGTATTTTTCACTAGTCTCCCGAAGGCATCGAAAGGAAACAAGGTGATATGCGTTTTTGAGGATCGACTCACCAAGACTGCCAAATTTTTCAATATTCAGGAAGATCTCTCACTTGAACAACTAGCCATGATATAAATGAAGAAAGTTGTGAGGCTACACAGGGTTCCACTTTTGATTAAATCTGATAGTGATCCAATGTTCACATATAAAATCTAGAGAATTCGTTAACATTGTTTAAGTACTGAATTTAATTACAGTATGGCCTATAACCCCCAAACAGATAGCTAATCTGAAAGAAGTATTCATATAATTGAGGACATGCTAAAATACTCTTCAATTGAATTTAAAGGTGGATGGGATCAACATATACCATTGGCTAACCTATCATAAAACAATATCTTTAAGTCGAGTATTTAGATGGATCCATATGAATCTCTTTATGGAATATGATGTAGAACTCCCACTTGTTGGAATAATATTGGAGAAATAAATCTACTTGGACACGATCTTGTTGAATAGATGAAAGTGATTGTTTAATCTATTTAGAAACATATCGAAGCTACTTAGATTTATAAAAGAGCTATGTTGACAACCATCGAAGGGAGATGGAGTTTGATGTTGGTGACAAAGTCTTCTTTAGAATATCACCATTGAAAAGAGTTATGCAGGTTGGATTGAAAGGAAAGCTTCCCCCAAGGTACATTATCCCTTTTGAAATACTTGATAATATAAGAATATTGGCCTATCAGTTGGCACTACAAAAAAATAATGGCTAAAGTCCATGATATGTTCCACATATTAGTCTAGAGGAATTTCATACCTTACCCCTCAAATGTACAGAATCTGAAGGTGGTACCACTAGAGAATGATCTATCATTTGAGGATAAATAGGTAAATATCTTGGACAAAAGAGACAAATTCATATGCAATAAAGAAACTCACATTTTCAAAGTTCTTTAGATGATCATAAGTATCATGAGAAGACATGGGAACTGAAAGAAGCAATCAAGGAGAAGTACACTCACTTGATTTCACCGTAGTTTGTATAGAGAAATTTTGAGGGTGAATTTTCAATTGGGGGATCAATGTAACAAACCAAAATATTATCAACGGAATTAATTTTATTATATTTATAAAACATTTAAATTATAAACAAATCCCAATAAAAACAACATTTTTAAAAATGAATAATTAAATAAGTAATATTTAAAGAAATTAAGTAACCTATACTTATGGAATAGAAACCTAACCTTTGGAAAGGTAACATGACCATTAGGAATAGTAATCCAACCAATAGAATAGTAATCTCACTTATGAAATTATAAACAAAATTAATTCATCTTATAAATGATAATATGATATAATTATATCATAGTATAAGTAATTAAATGTTTTAAAAATGATAAATAAAGTGTTGGTATTTTTGTAAAAAATAAATGTTTATTAAAAATTTTATAATTAATATAATGATTCAAAAGTAAATTTATTTTCATAAAATATATTCACAATTTAATATTTTTTTCTTATGATTATAAGATTATGTTATGATGCCATGTTGAAATTCTCAAAGTGTTATAAAATCGATTACAGTATTGAAATCAGTATTTTTCAAATAAAAGATGATTTTATTGAAAAATTAAATTTCTCATATTTAGAAACAAAATTCATAAAACGGAACCCTTTTTTGAATATAAAGGTTAAAAAATTATTAGTGTTAATTTTTGGGGGTTATTTAATAGTTGAATTTTTGTGAATAGTAAAATATGATAATTTACTATATAAGGTAAATTCCTGAATTATTGAGTCATGGATGATGTTTGGATGATGTAAGAACCCAATGGTTTAGAATATCATAAAATAATTACTGTATTTAGTTAAAATAATCAATACTATTACATTCTTAAGTTGAAACAATAAACTATTCGATAAAATAATCAAAAAACAACCATCTCCTCCCCTATAAATACCATCCCTCGCAGCCTTTTATCTTCAAACATTCTAAGTATTTAATCTTGTCTAAATTATACCCAATACTCTTCCCATGCATATGCTCCAGGTATATTCTCTTTTTTATCAAGAAATTATCGATCCAAAGTTCCTTAATTAGGTTCTCAATTAGAATAAATTCAAGAGGTAAATTCCTCTTTCGTTCTCTTTTAATTTATTTTAAATTTATTTTTTTTCTTATCCACTCATAACCTCCCTATCCCAAATAGTAATAATAATTATAGTATATTATATATATTGTATTATTATTTTTTTAAATTGAATATCCCATCATCAAATATCTTCTCTCCTCCTTCTATTCTAAAAATGAAAACATGGTCTGTGACGTGTCGATTCACCACTTTCATGGAAGATGAGTTTTCATTTTCCATTACCGCCTTCAAGGATGGTCATAAAAAGATTATTATGGTAAAATTAAATATTAATATACATATTATAATTTATATGATTTTCTATAACCAACATATCAATATAATATTAAATAAAATAATACATGTTTGTGATGGTCGTAAAAACAGCCAAAATAAATTAAAACATTCTCATCAATGTTTTATCAAATGAATGATCCTCATACCATATATAAATGATATATAAGAACATTTAAACTTATTAAAGTTTTTTAATGAAATATAATTTAAATTCTACATAATTATTCCCATTTTACATAAACTTCCATACTACTATATATGTGAATTGGTCTTGAAAACCTTGAAAATAAACACTCACAGAATAATGAAATTGAACTCTATAACTCATATAAATGGTCATAATATAACTAAATAAAATTATAATAAATAAAATACATATATAACAGGTTATTTAATTTTTAACTAAAGAATATAATTCTATTATAAATTATACTAAATTGAATAAATATTTTATACATAAGGTAACGGGATTCTCGAACCCAACTAATTTTCTTTGGGTTATTCCTCTTTCACACCAAACTTCAGAGTGGATATTCTATTTATATTACTAAAATATAATTTAATTTTCTATAACATTTCTTTTTTGGGATATACATGTTTCCAATATAATATTATTATAAATAAAAATACTTTCCAAAATAACGCTTCTTTCCAAAAACACATTTTGACTTCTATTTAGTTTTCTCTTATTCACTCAAGTGTGATGATTCGTATGCCAAAATTGTTTTTCCATTTTCATTTTATATCCCTAATATTATCCATCATTGATAAAATACTTATGAAACTAATTAATTTAAATGTTTTATTTCATGAGTTTTATTGATATATGTTCTAAATTTTATGCATGGTTATGTAAATGTTATGATGTGATGGGTTCGCCTGAAATTATATGGAACTCCAATGCATTGGGTGATGTGAATTTTCTCATGAGGTAATGTGAAATATACATGAACATGATGCTATATTTTATCACAATTATTATTGTATCATTATTCATATATGATATTCATGAACATGATGATATCTTTGTTCACAACTATGTGTGGTATTTGACCACTAAGACATGATGTTTTATTTTTATGTGTTTCTAAATTACTTGAATTTATCTAATTATTCATCTCATGATCATAATGTTCATACTATGATTATTTTATAATGATTATGATTATTCTCACCCATGTTATATTGATTCATGTCTTTAATTATCCTCTATCTGGGATTTTATCTCACCCATTTCTTTCATGTATATCCTCATGTGGCTATATTTTCTAAGGAGAGTGAAAGATTTATAAGGATAAAGAAGAAGAATTTAAATAAATATTTATGATTTGTTATGTAGAAGTGATGTATGGTCCTAATTTTCCCAATATTTTAAACCATTTGATCCTTATCTCATAAAACTATTATGTAGTTTATGTTTAAAATGATGTAATAGTCATGTTATGAAAAGTAGGGTCACTATAATCTGCTTCTCCATAGATATAATAAACTTACATTAAAACCATTTCCAATCCACTACTTTCCAGAGAAATAAATATCTTCAATAACTAATTTATCTGTTCATCACCTAAAAATGTATTTTTATTACAATTCAATGAGGGAGGTTTCTGAGGTATGAGTCCATTTAACAATGTTAAACTACATGTAGAATAAATAGTATGATCTATACATGAAAGGTAATTAATCATAACCAAAGTCAAATTCCCCAGTATAGTTATAATTTTATGAGTTCTAGCAACATCTCTAACTATATCTTAATTATATTTCCCTAAAGGAAAGTCCCTATATAGATTATGTCCATTTATATAGTTCACATTCCTTCCACTGGGAACAATTTATAAACAATGGAACACACTATATTAAATTTTAACATTATGAAATATAATGTATAATCCCAGAACAAGTAAAACACTTAAAATAAATTTATTTTTATTTTTTTCATAAGAAATTTCATAACCATGAGCATATTTTTCTGAGGGAAATATTTATTTTTAACACCTTCATATTTTTTTAAAAATATATGAATTATCATAAGCATATCCCCAAGGTGTATAAAACTATGAGGGTAGTAATAACCATTATCATGCACCTGGGGATGATCAGGTTAAGACCATGCACTCATTTAAAAATTGTTTCACTGAGATACATCTATTTTAGAACAATGTTAACTTTTAGTATCTAGATGGGAATGAATTGAATTAAAAAACCACATAGTATCTTCTTTAACAAAACATTAATATGTTCTTATATACTTATCCTCAAATTTTTTCATATTTTTAGGTTATAAAATTTATTTTTTTCTAAATCTATTTCTAAATATTTTTACTAGACTTCCTCTGATGATAACTATAGAGACCCCAACCCTAGTATCCTGAAGCTAGGGTGCACTTTTTTACATTGGCATAAGGTAAAATGAATTACATCCTATAGGACCAAATAGTTTAGTAATCTAGGTAAAATAAATACATATATGAAATTCAAATTAAATTTTAAATAAAAAAATTAAAAAATAAATTTCTTTTAGAATTCAATTATTCCCCTTAGCATATCCTTGCATATTAATCACAAAACTCTTCCTTGTGTCCTATAGAAAATAAAACATAATAAAGAGGTGATCAAAAATTATTAGTAAGGGTAAGAGTAAAATTTAATCCATAAATAAAATAAGGATTAATAGATATGGAAATGTAAGTAACTAAAATACATTACATTTAACCAAAAATCTGATAATAATATGGTAGGAATAAATGATGTTTGAATAGTTTCATATAAATAATCACATGAGCTTGAAAACTTAACAATGAATACTTTAACTAAAAAATTATCAAAAGTAATATTAAAAACTAAAATCAAAATGATGGAATTCATAATGTGTGACATCTAAAGAATTATTTCAAGACTATATTTGAAAAAATATTATATCTATGAGGTCTTGTGTTGACACTTCTATATAAATGGGTAATGACTCAACCAAAATATCCTTTATAAGTTATAAAGGACGGATTAAAATATTGATTGTTAATGATGAAAAAAACTCCATTCTTGTCTTATATGTTAAAATAAATATTCTATTTACATTTTCAATAAAATCCAAATATGAATTATTTTGAAAATAACATGTCCTTTAATTTTAAGACATTTTTTAAAATGGAAAAATGGGTAAAAATATATTTAACGAATCCTTTGGATAATGTTTAAAAAAATTAATGCATTTTTTGAAAACATTTTTTTAAAATTAAAAGGGTTTTTGATAAAAGAGATAAATATAGTCATATTTAATGAAAAATATTTTGTCAATAATTTTATGTAACATAGTGTTCAAAATGGAATTATTACATGAAAAAAATCATGAATAACTAGAGGAGAATAAAATATATTTATTTTAAGATTGAAATATCAGTTAATTTATGTAGAGACCCGAAGCTTGACGTACATTGACATTACATTACATTTGCGAAATACTTAGTACATAATAAAAACACACACACAAGGATCGTAATAGTTTAGTGTCTTTGGAAACTCGGAATATAATCTTCTAATCCTGGTGAAAGATCTTCAACATCTCCCATAAAGATCTTCTTTTTTTTATACCTAAAACCTTTCTTTATATCCTGGGGAAAAGAAAACATAAAAGGGTGAGCTCAAATGCTCAGTAAGGGTAAACAAAAGAAATATCAATCACATCATATACATAAGCACATAACTTTTGGAAATCTTAACCTGTAAAAGAGATCATAATTTCATAACCTGGAATAACTCATGGAGGTGAAATGTAATCATAATAATCATAACTTAAAACATTAAACTTTGTGTCATACACACATAATCATAGAGAATCATTTCTTGTTAGTCAAGACTCATTGCCAAGACTATCTTAGTGGACAAAGTCCCTTTCTGAACCGAGTCACCCTCGTTCCAGTCCTGTTTCACTGAACCGGTATAACCTACCATTCCAGCCATGTCTATCTCATGAGATATAAAATCTTTACCCAATGCATTGGAGGGAGATATAGGTCCCACCCATCTCATAATGATACCATTTTTATGTGTGCCACAAAATCATAAACCATACATCATAGCATAACCCATGTAATAAAAATGGGAATCTTAAGCATCGTGACATCATAAAACATTTCATATAAGGTAAAGGAATTCATAAAAGTATTTCCATCACAACATAATCAAATCCATGTAATAATAGGGATAGAAACATAACCCTTTATTATCATAGAAGGAATATAATTTTGATAAAACACTTGAACTTCATTCTTGAGGAAAATATCCTTTCTACTTCAAAAACATATTCCTTTCTTAACATGTCTTACAATTTTAAACTAAAAGAAGTTGATTAAAAATAAACTTGAAAAATTGTAAAGGAAGCATCTTGGAAATAATGTTTTAAAAATCCATTCATGCCGTATATGTTAAAAAAACATTCTTCTCGTGCTTTTGTTGGAAAAGTCAAAAAGTACCTCGTACGAAAAATGACAAAAGATTCCTTTCATATCTTTTACTAAAAACTCACCGAAGGGTAAAATAGGATTTAAACAATTGTAGGTTGATAGAAATAATATTACATATTGAGAAAACATGTATGTGGATGATAAAATACACCCCAGTAAATACCAAAGTATAAACAATCTCGGATAAAAATGAGATTGTGATATTTCTCTTACCTTAGGTCCGATTTGCTTCGTAAGTGTCTGAACCTCCTGTATAATAATGTCATTTACTTATTACAGAATCATATTCATTGTTATTATATCATATATGGTTCTCTTATGACTTTATATTATCCGTTCTTTTGTAAATTCATGTTAAAGTAACGTTTTGGGTAAAATCGTCTCATTTTTCGTTCGTGTTTTAACTTGTAATTATTCATATGATTACTTAGATCATTATTACTTAATTATAGAATATAAAACATGATATAATATATATTCAGAATATACATATATATAATGGATCGATAAATGGAAAGAAATACACCGTTCATGGAGACGGTAGGCCGTACGTACGCATGAATGCTGTTTTCGTTTCCTTATTGAATTGAGTGGAATTAAGTAGATGACATACATATATATACACATAAATACAGTAGCTTTATAATGTCATATATTTCATTATTATTGCTTATATATACTTTATAATCATTCTTAAATGGTTAACATGGAGAATGAATCTCATCGCGTCGTGGAGACGGTAGTCCGTACGTACGCACGAGAAATGATATCATTCCCATAATTATTGAATTGAATTGGAGTGGATGATACAATATATCAGAATCATTATGATGTTATAATAACTATGTATAGTTATTCTTTACACCATAATACCCATCCATGTAAGGTGTTGGTGGAAAAACAGATTACACCACGGCGTGGAGACGGTATTCCGTACGTACGCACGCGCGGTGATTTCGTTTTCCATAGGATGGATAGATGGTGAATTAGGATTGTTTCATACTTATAATAACATATCATTATATGAGTGATACTGATGTTATTACTTCATAATGAAACAACCTAAGAAGAAGAAGTGGAAGAAGAAATAAAGGTAAAAGAATCGGTAACGGAAATTACCTCTTCTTTGAAGCGCCTTTTTGAGACCTCCTCTTAGAGCACTAAAATTGGTCTTTGAGGAATACCAGAACCTCTACGATGTTTCTAGGGAAGTGGAGAAGAGAATTTTTCAGGGTTTGGCCGAGCTTGAAGGCTCAAAGTTTTGTGAGGAAGAGAGGGAGGAGGTGTCCTTTTATAAGGGAGGAGAGGGGCACCTTTGGAATAACTAAAAATATTATTTTATTATAAAGTCAAGTTCGGTTTTAAATAGCTCCAAATTTATTTATTTCGAGGATAAGGTGGGGATGGGTCGAAATCCTCTCATCCCATAGAAATTAGACAAGTTTAGGTTCCAATTTTAACCATATCATTTAGATTTAACATTAAGTTAAATAATTTTACTTTTACCGTGTCTTCTTGTGTTCTTATACTATAAGGTTAATAAATTTACAATAAGAATCTAAACGAACCCCAAATTGTTTCTTATTAATATATATAACCTTATCTAAGTCATTTGGCCAAACCTTAGATTTTTAGGGATAAAATATCAATTAATAATATAATATTTGTTTTAAAAACTATTTTATGTCAATTTTGAAACTATTTAGTAATTGATTTTTGTGAAAATCATAAAAGAATTATAAGTTCGAAAAAAGTTAATTAAATCAATACTAACATGTAATATTAACCTATAAAATTAGTGGAATTAATAAAAAGTCTCAAATTATATTTATTTGGGTATTTATAACATCAATTATGTCAATATTTCATTAATAAGATAATTACTGCATCATCTTTGTGTCATAAATAAATTAAATTATTTAATGTCTAAAAATTACAAATAAAATACCATTATGTAGGAAATCATTTTAGCTTTCTAATGAATATTTATAGTCGAATTTATCTTATGTATAAACCCATATTAAAAATGTTTTAGTTATTAAACTTTGATTTTAACTATTTTAACTATTCATTAAATAAAATAATACTAAATGTCATAATCTAATCCAAGTGGACCTAAATGGTCATATTATATTCATAAGGTTTTTTTGGTCGAATTACACTTATCCAATAGAATTAGGACATGTGTTAGGGTAATAGTAATATCATATTCACCCTTAGTTACCCTATTTACTATTAACCGCGGTAAAAAAAGTAAAAAGTTACTATTCACCAAAAAATTATTTTTATCTCATTGAACCACATTTTACTTACTGGTATCAACCGTGTCTGTCGTATTTTCGAAATTCCATTCACAGAAGCGGTAAAATTAAGTTTTATGGAAAATTCAGTTTTTAACCTACCACTTAGTGGTTTCACTATTCATCAAAAATTGAAAGTTTTCAGAAAAATACCAAAATTTCACCCTAGGCTAATTTCAGTATTCCGAATCCAAAAATGAATTCCATTTTGAAAAATAAAATTCAAAAAATTTCAAAAAGTGGTTATTACTATTCATAACGGCTAGTTTTAATAGTATTTTAATAGCATATCGTTGTTTAGTGAAACTCGGTATTGCGTACGACGCAAGCTATCGAGGAAGGTCGCAATTTCGTGTAACGAAATCCAAGCAAGTGTTGTGTAGAAAAATATTCCTTTGATGATTTAAATAACATAAAAGTCTCGGGTGTTACAATTTATCCATGGGAGACTTAAATAAAAACAATCCCTTTTAATGATGAGATTGTTAAAAAAACCCTTACCACTTTGATAAAATTTTGAATCATAAGACCCGTGATATAAATAAATTTATATGAAAATTTAAATTCCATGAAGATATATTAAATCATGATATAAAATACCAAAATATAAATATATACCCCACAAAAAATAAATAATTTCTGAATGTGGCGTATGTCTCATGAAAGTATATGTGAGATGAGAAACTATTACATTGACTCTCACTAATCACAAACATTATTTATATTACTGAATAATAATCTTATGTTAATTATTTACTTTTCTAAGAAATATGTTAAGTTTTTTTAATCCTTTTTTTCACTTATTAACATGTTAAATTTTAATAATTAATTAATTAATATCACATCATATTTTTCGATGATATTTGGCATATGTGTCAAAATGACTTTGGTAGGTTGAATATGGTAAAAAAGATCACTATATTGACATATATAGAATAATAATCATTAAATAATTATCATATTTATACATAAATCATAGTTTTAAAACCAATCATTAATTATGGTTATGAATAATGAACTATGTTATAATCATATAGACGGTAGGTTGTGGGTTCCCATGAGTAACGATTTAATTTTCCAATGATAATTACAGAAAGGAAGTAAATAATATTATATATTTTTATAATTATTATAATATAATATATATCATATTATTTCTATAAATATTCTTATATATATCATCCTTGTGGCATGTTGGTGAAAAGAGAGTCACATCGTATCTTGAAGGTGGTAGTCAACATGTATATGAATGATTCTGTCAATTTCTAGTGTAAGAAATAAAATTATATGTTACATTTTAGGAATGATAAATATATAATGAATATAAAAATTATTTAATATATATCAAATCGACTTATTAAATGTATTCTTATTACCTTCCTCATAAATTGTTAGTGAAAAATTAAGCACATCACTTCGCGAGGCAGTAGTCCACCATACACATGAGCTACGTTATCTTATCCCCTGTGCAATGGAAATTAGAAAAGGTATATATGATATAATTAATTATATGTATAATTATGTTCAAAATATCACATATATATATACTTTATATATAATCATCATATCCACCTATGAGGGTGTTGTAATGGAAACAATTAATGACATAAGTTTGCTTGGAGATATTCCACCAGACAAACAAATGATAATTTCATAACCCATTTGATGGAAGCGTAGATGGTTATAGGTGATTAACTTTAAAAATATCATTATTTGGAAGATTTTTATTTACATATGTCAAATTCGTTTAAAAATATTTTAAGGAGTTGGATGAAGAAATTAAATAAAAACACTTGTTGAGGGATGTTACTTGTGCTTCAGGTAACCACCATAGGTAATCACCAAAAGAATTCATTTTTAGGATTTGTTACCAAAATAAAGATATTAGGATAATATCAAGTAATTTTGGGTTTTATTTGAATTTTCCATAGCTTAACCAATGGGTTTTGGTTGTGTGAAGAGGAGAGGAGTGGGTTGTCCTTTTATAAGTGAGGTGAGTAGAACACTAGTAATATTTGAAAGGAAAAAGGTGTGCCAAAATTTTTTAGCTTTTAAAAGGGTTAAAATGGGGTATTATGTATCCATAAATGTGATAACATCAAAATATTTCCATAAAATTTAATTTTATATAAGTTTTTAGGTCATTTTACCCTTATCATTTCAGTTAAACCCCTGATAAATTCAATCTAACTTAATTTAGGTAAATAATTTTTACTATTTTAATTATTCATTTTGTTAAAAAACTAAGTTGAAAATTATATAATAAAGATTATTATGATTCCAAATATTGGATCTATTTTTATGAATTCAATTTATGGAAGTTTTAATATTTAATTTAAAATTAATCCCACGGATGCGATGAGAAAGAGGGTTTTAAAATAGAAATTTTTCAAAAGGTTAGAATGATTTTTTATAAAATATCAATATGAAAATTATTAAATTGAACTAAATTTTATTAATAAATATATAATTTAACAAATAAATCTTTAAAAAAATTAAAAATCTATTAACTTTATATATATTTTAGATAAAAACCCATTGTTTAATTAAAATTCAATATTTCTCTCAATTCATCACGAATGAATCTATTCATAGAAATATAAACAATTAACCTTAATATAACATTGATATTATTATTAAAAAAATTAATTTTTATTTTAAAATATATTTTATAAAATAGGAAACAAATAATTATAAATTATGAGTACAGAGCAGGACTAAACCTTCTTTTATAAAAATAAATTTTTATGAAAAACCTTTATTTTTTAATTAAAATGGTTATAATATTATATAAAATAAATAGATATAAATTTATTTATTTTATACATATTTCAACAATGTAAATTTTAAAATTTAATTAGTACAATTAATTTTATCCAATTTCCCGACTAGTTTATAATGGTAATGATTAAATAAAAATATTGTAATAGACCATCTCGTTCTCATCAAACCTGGTGTTTCATGTGTTGAATGATATAAAAGAGATTTAATTAATTTTAATAAGAAATATATAAAAAATTATTATGGTATTACATTATCTTCTATGCTTTTTGATATGTTTTATAATTATTGTTGAATATGATATTCATATTTTAAAAACTTGGGGTGTTACAGTAAATCCCTCACCCAAAATGTAGTGTTGTATTATGTTTAAGGTGAATACATATACTTCCATATCAAGATCATGGGTCATATAGATATACTCATTTTTTCCAACATTTGATACCCATAAGAAATAACACTCTACCTCTACTTCAGTATACAACTATGTTCGGTGAATGAGGCATCAAAGAACACTGCGTACTCGACACCCTGCACTGGAAATTTCAATATGGGGATCTCATTAACATATTCCTTAGCTCTTAAATAACATATTGGGACCTCTATATATACATGAATGGCTACCCTTTCTAGGTAAAATAATTCAAAGGTGTTGATATTCTCTAGAAATCGAGCAAGAATTTATTATAGTATCCTACTAATCTAAGGAATCTTGAATCCTCTATCATGATCCTCAGTTGATCCCAAGATAAAATTTTCTCAACGTCCACCGAGTCCACTTCTACACCATCAACCAATATGACATGTCCCAAAAGGTTGACCTACAGAATCCATAATTACTACTTTGAGAGATTTTTATTAATCCAGTGCTCTCTCGGTGTGTATAAAACCATCTTTGGGTCTCTCTAATGCTTCTCCTAGGATGTTGAGTACACTAAGATATCATAAATGATGAATACCCAAAATAGATCTTTGTTAGGATGAAAGATCTTATTCATGAGTCAGATTAACACTTCTGGGGTGTTCTTTATGCTGAAAGGTATCACCATGTACTCATAGGGACCATAGTGACATCAAAATTCCATATCTGTTATATCCACATCTTGTAATCACAAATGATTATTACCTAATCTAAGTTCATTCATCGATAACTATCACACCCCTCAAAACTAATCAAAGAGGTCATAGATCCTCAATGTGGGTAATTCTTCTTCAAAATCACCATTTTTAGGCACTTATAATCCACAGAAAACCTCAAGATCCTAAAATCCTTCTTGGTGAGAAGCATCATGTCTTTCCAAAGGGAAACATGGGGTCTCTCAAAACCATTCCATAGCTTTCCCTCCAACTGCACCCTCATCTCTCAAAGAACTAAGGGAACCATTTGATATGTCGGATCAGATGTCATGGTTATACCACAGTGTAACAAAATGCATATGACTACTTATTAGTTGGGAGGTAATCCTAGTAAATTATCTAGAAATTCGTCCTCATTCTTGAAAAACACATCAGTAAATTTATAGCACATAACATCTACAACTTTAAAATTTGTGCAATCCAATTGGTGAGTAAACTTCTATACTCTAATACATATGATCTCATCCTAGTCTTCCTAGGATTTCTTCTCAATCATGAAGTAGAACCTCATTTCATCATCATACACACACTCCATCATACCCTTGAAGTAGCCTATCTGGGAATGAACTCGGGATATCCAGTCAATACCTAAGATAACATCATAAGGCCTCTTTACTAGTACAAAGAGACCCTATAAGAAGACGTTGACTTCAATCATTAGGTCACACCATAAATAAAGTTGTTTCATTATTTATTCACCTCTAGTTAGAGTCTCTAAAAGAAAGTGTCAAGCTATAGAATCCACCAAAATCATGATGTATTGAACCCAAGAAATGTACAGGAATGTGTGGCTTGAACCTACATTTATCTATATTGAAAATACTATAGATAAAAATTAGATCATACCTTGTATAATTCCTAGATCCTTGGGGTTATATTCCTCTACAGCCAACAGTTATCCCCTACCCTAAAAACTGTCCCTTGAGCCTAGCACAGAACACCTAGGGGTGGTGGGGGAAATAAATAAAACCTCTTTCCACCTCTTTCTAATCTACTATCTCCTCTTCCTCAATATCCACTCAATGCACCTCCACTATAACAAATTGGGCCTTTAATATCTCTAACTAAAGGACTTTGTTATCCCTATAGAAGAATTATAAGCGATGTTAAATATTTATATTTAAAAGGGATCATGAAAAGAATTGATAAAGGGGGACTTTATTAGCACTTTTTAACTCTATTAAAGCCCAGAACTTTTTTTAGAACTGTTAAAGGCCCCCTTTAAAATCTCTGAAAAATCACTGATAATGACCTCACTAATAAATGGAATGATTTTTTTATCACACCCCCCCCCCACCCCTTTATCAATGATCCCCCCTCTCAATGCTTCCCCCACCCTTTTATAAGTGGATCAAATAATCCCACACTCTCGCGCGTGCCCATGACTCCAGTGAGTTTCAAACCTCAGACCTCTAACTTATACATCATCACCTTTTCCACACCCCTATATTGTTCTATTTTATATTTTATGATATTTCTATATATTTATATATATTTTTTTACATTTTTATCCATATATATATATGTTGATATATATGTATATATATATATATTTATATTTATATTTATATTTTTTAAAATACACATATAAAATATGATTATCTATGTGTGTAACGAACCATACTTTACATACATTGTTATTACTTCATAATTGAATCATACTTATTACAACCTGTAAAAAAACCATGATAAGACCGTATAGGTATAGTGTCTTTAGAAACAGGGAAACATAAAAAAATGGTTCATAAATCATCTACATTGTATCCTATTCATTATATCTAGAGTACCTTTTGGCATATTCTACTTAATACCCTTCTTCCTGACATGGGGAAAAGAAAACATACAAAGGGTGAGCTCAAATGATCAGTAAGGGAAAAAAAGGAAATATCAATCATTTCATATTCATAAGAACATAACATTTTGAAAATATTATCCTGCAAAAGAGATCATATGGGATAAATAAAAGTAGTGAAATCTATTCACAATATTCATAACATAAGACATGAAACTTTCTGGAATACACACATAATCATAGAAAATCATTTCATATTTTTCAAGACTCACTGCCAAGACTATCATAATGGAAAAAGTTTATTACTGAACCGAGTTCACTCCTTGTTCCAGTCATGTATCACTAAACCGGACTAACTTATCATTCCAGCCATGTCTATCTCATGAAATATAAATCTTTACCCAATGCATTAGAGGGAGATATAGGTACCACCAATGTCATAATTAAACCATTATTATATATTCCACAAAATCATAAATCATACATCATAGCATAACCCATGTAATAAAAATAGGATTCTTAAACATCATGCCATCATAACATACTCCTTAGAAGATAAAAGGACATCATAAAAATAATTCCATCATAAAATAATCAAATAAATGTAATAATAGGGATAGAAACAGAACCCTATATTATCTTAGATGGAAAATAATTTTGATAAAACACTTAAACTCCATTCTTGAGGAAAATATTCTTTCTAAGAAAAAAACATTTTTCCTTTCCTAACATGTCATATAATTTTAACCTAAAAGAAGTTAATTGAAAATAAACATAAAAATTTGTAAAGGAATATTCATGGAAATAATGTTCTAGGAAATCATAAAAATCCATTCATGTCGTATAAGTTAAAAAAACATTCTTCTGATACTTTGGCTAGAAAAGTCAAAAAGTATCTCATACTGAAAATAACAAAAGATTCCTTTCATATCTTTTACTAAAAATTTACCAATATGTAAAATTAGATTTAAACAATTTTCGTAGGATAGAAATAATATTACAAATTGTGGAAACATGGATATGGATGATAAATATTCCCCAGTAAATTCTAAAGTATAAACAATCTCGGATAAAAATGAGATTGCGAGATTTTCCCTTACCTTAGATCTGATATGCTCTGTACGTATCCGAACCTCCTGTATAATGATTTAACTAATGTCATTAAATTATTATAGAATCATATACATTGTTATGATATCATATATGGTCATATTCTTATCTTCTTATTAGTAATATTTCATTGCTACTTGTTCTTCGGGTGTTCATTGCTTTATGTTCTTATGCGTGTTTTGTCGAATAAATTATTATTCCTCTTTTTAGGTCGTAGATACATCATTTACATATTGGTATTAGTATAATATAAATCATATTTATTTATTCAATTTTTTTATATAATCATGGTTTAATTAATATCATGTAGAACGAATCACATCGCACCGTGGAGACGACAAGTCGTACGTACGCACGAGTGATGATATCATTCTCATAATTATTGAATGGTATTGAAGTGGACGATAGAATATCTCATAATTAGAATCATGTTATATTAATCATATATTTTTATTATTTACACCATTATACGCATCCAAGTAAGGTAGTGGTGGAAAATAGATTACACCACGGCGTGGAGATGATATTCCGTACGTACGCACACGCGGTGATTTCATTTTCCATAGGATGGATAGAAGGTGAAATAGGGTTATTTAATATTTATAATAACATA
This sequence comes from Viscum album, assembly GCA_963277665.1. Lineage (NCBI taxonomy): Eukaryota > Viridiplantae > Streptophyta > Magnoliopsida > Santalales > Viscaceae > Viscum > Viscum album. Next base: position 154,047,568 of record OY728144.1, on the reverse strand, counting down.
TCAGTATATGAGTGATACTGATATTATTAATTTATAATTAAACAAATAAATAAGAGTAAATAGAAGAAGAAATAAATTTCAAAGAACTGGTAAAGGATATTACCTCTTCTTCGGCGTGCCTCTTCTAAACCTCCTCTTAGGGCACTAAAGTTGGTATTTGAAGAAAACCATGACCTCTAGTATGTTTATAGGTAAGTGAATAAGATATATTTATAGATTATGGCCTAGCTTGAAGGCTCAAAGTTTTGTGATGAAGAGAGGGAGGAGGTTCCCTTTTATAAGAGAGGAGAGGGGCACTTTTGAAAACCTCTAACATATTAATTTATAATATACTCAAACCCCACTAACAAACCTCCAAAAATGACGAAAAGGAAAATATTAGATGATATAGGGTTGTAATATCATCAACCAATAAGATTTATATATGTTGGTAATTTATTTTAAACCTTTTAAACTTGATTTATCTTTATTTAATCTATTTAATTTTATTTGTGGTAATGATATTCTAAATTTTAAATTGTTATAAATAATTACTTATGTGTTGTGAATTTTCTACAATTGGATACTTTATGAAATTTTAGACCATATAAATTTCAATTTATAATTTTTAAATATTTTTGTGATTTTTAAACAAATTTATAATATGTTATTTTTATAAAATAACAATAGAGTCAATTTTGACACTATTCATTTATTTGAATTTAAATAAAATCCAAACAGAGGATATATTCAAAAATATATTTAATAGGTTTATAACATGTCATATTCATCTATAAAATTTGTTTATAACATTAATCAGTTCATATAATATTTATTTTAATATTTTTAAAACTATTTATTTGATATTTTAATCAATAAAATAATTTCTACATCACTATTGTGTCATCATTAATGATAATTATTTAATCTCTAAAAATTCTAAATAAATTATCATGTTGTAGATAATTTTATTATATTTCTGGAGACTATTTATATTTGATGTTTTATGAGGGTTATCCTTAAATTAAAATTATTACACTTATAAGATATAATAGAGTGACATGTTACCGCATTCTTTGGTTTTAATAATAATTATATCATTTTCATGGTCAAAAGACCTCGAAATGAATCTATTTCGACCCTTAAGTGATATGGTTCCACTTTTATTCATCCAATTTAATTTTTTCAGGTGTTAGGGTAATTTTATAATCTTATTTTTACCCTTAATTACCCGATTTACCTTTAACTGTAGTAAATAAAAAAATTACCGTAGTTACTATTCATAATATCAAAAAAAATAAGTAACATATTTATGTAATTTGGAACCAATGAATCCAAATATGGAATTCAGTTTTTAAAATTCAAAACACAGAAGTTGCAGTGATTAATTTAAAATCAATCTCGTTGTTAAGAAAATGGGTTTAAAAAGTTAAAACATTGTCAAAGATTGAAATGTTTTTACCTATTAATTCAATGTAAAATTAATTGTAATGACATAAATTATATTAAATAGTAAAAATATATTCTATTTATAATTTAAAATCATTAAATTTTATCATTTAACCATATAAATTATCTTGATGGAAAAAGTTGTTTTTAAGAAACATTTAGCATATTTTTACTATTCATCAAAATATGAAAGTTATCGGAAAAGTATAAAAAATTTATTTTTATATCATCATTCAAAATAAGAAGTTTATTTTTTAAAATTTAACTTATAAATTTGTCAAAAATTATATTTAAAATGGGTGCTCCATCAAAAAGCTGCAAAACTACATGTTTTGAAAAATACTTCTTTTATCTGAAAAAATGATTTTGTTTTCATATCTCATTCTAGAAAATGTGTAAGATTAATTATAATGTTATAAAATTAAAAATTCGGTTTATACTATTCATAACTTCTAGTTCATAATATTATAAAAATATATCATTGCTTAGTGAAACACGGTATTGCGTACAACGCAGGCTATCGAGGAAGGTTGCTCTTGAATGTAACGCAAGTCAAGCCAGTGTTGTGTGTAGTAAAAGATTCCTTTGGTGTTGCGTATAACATAAGACATAAAAAATATATATATTTCTCATAAAATCTCAGGGTGTTATAATGTGTATATAGGTGTGTTTTCCTAAATACATACAAACATACATATATAATTTTTATATATGTATATATATGTTCATCTATAAATATAATTATACATGTTTATATTTATTTGGATATATTATATATTAATATTTATATACATATATTAGAATATATAGATAAATATATATCCTTTTTCCAACACACACACTAATATATATATATATATAAACATTATATATATATATATACATTAATTGTATAGGTATATAAATATTCATACATTTGTATTTTAAATAAAAAAAGATATTAGTTTTTATTTAGATATGGTTTACATATTGAGAAATATGATTTATGTGTCAAGTTGTTTAATTATTTGTTTATATAAATAAATTTTTATATGTGAATATATAAAAAATAGGTATATATTGTTATATATTTGATTTTAAATAACTGTACATTGTGAAAAATAAAAAAAACCAAATTCATAATATCAATATGAATGTAATCCCAGAGAATAAATGTAGTTCCGACTAAAAAAGTGAAAAAAATCCACTTAAATAAAGATAAAAATCCATTTAATGTTAAAAAATTTGATACCCCATCTAAAAACTCAATTTTAAAGGCCTTATGGGCCTTTATTCCTCTAAAAAATAATGACAAGAGTCCACCTCAGACAACACAGTGTATAGATTGTTCTATGACTCGATTTGATATGTGGTACATCCCAAACAGACTCTCGGATCAAGAGTTATGGATGTTTGAATTTTGAGTTACGTTTTCAACTTATTTAATATATTCTATTAATTTTTTTATTTTTATATCAAATTGTTAATAGATAGAAATTAAAAAATATTAATTATAAAAATATTAAGTAAAAATACTTTTTAAATTATTTTATAATCCGTTGTCACTAAATATCTTATATATTTTGTGTAAATTCCTATTTTTCCTTACCTAAAACATATTTAAAATATTTATATTATATTAATATCAATATAAATATATTTATATATTAATATATTATTATTAAAGAAATATAATTTTTTTAAATATACCCTTTATCAACGCTGGTTAAAAAGCACTGAAAATGGGGGGTATTTATCAGTTCTTCTAAAAAATAACTAATAAATACCCCCCCCCCCCATCATCTCTTTTTTACGAGCACTAATAAAGGCCTCCCTTTATTAGTACTTTTTTAGAATCACTGATAAAGGCTCCTTTTTATCAAAACTATTTTACAATCCCAGATGGGGGATTTATTAGTTCTTTTTACAAGTGCTGATAAATGTCCTTCCTTTCACAACACTTTTTTAGCACTATTAAAGAGCCCATTTAACAACAGTAGAAAAATAATTTTTAGAGACCCTTTTTAACAATGCTTTTTCTACAGATAAAAAGGTGGGTTTTTAATAGTGCTTTTAGATAGAACTGTTAAAAACTTAGAACTGGATAAACCTAGTTTTTTGTAGTGCTCGTAGCTCTTACTGATGTCTCTGTGTAGTCAATCCACTAACCATATCACTTTCGTATGCATGATGGGTCAAACAATCCTAATTGTGATGTTCCAAACCATTGGATTAGAACCACGGGTTCTCCCTCAACTGACTTGATCTATCTTGAGATCCCTAAACCATTGATCCTATATCATGGGATCACCTTCGAAATCATCATGCATGCCTAGATCCCTGAGACTATTGTCGGCTACAAGCTATTTTGGTCTCTACACATGGGTTACCACTACCATCAACCACTTTGGGCATGTGGTCTTCCAAGAAGCTATCGAAAACTAAATATCTCTCAAGGATTTTAACAAATGTGGGAATGGAAAGAGATGTTACAAAATCCCAGTTATCTCAGTGTAACCCAACTTGAGGGTCTATGCCCTAAATAATGGATCTAACAACGTATCTAGTGAGTATCGTAAGAGATCATTATACCTCACTATATACTCCATAGTGATCATACTACCCTTATCTAAATTAATAAGATTCTAGATGCACATTGATCACAATATGGGATGACATATCTCCTCTATGAAGAGATTCTCAATATATGATAAGGAGGGAGTGTTCTAATCATTTGACTCACTCACCAAACTCCACCATCACCCAGCGGGGCACTAAAGAAGACTCACTAACAGGACTTCAATATTATCTTTAGGAATACTAACAAGGAATAAAACTCAGGGAACTATGTTTATCTGGTCTGTATCCACCTACGGTGGTATCTCTCACTGAAACCTTGGAGACCACTACCTTTAAAACCATGGAGTGCACTCAGACTACATAAATCCTTGGCTAGTACAATCAGTGAAAACTTTTAAAATAAAGTTTGTGGAATAACTAAAAAAACACTTGGAGTTACTGCCACTTATACATGCTCTTATAATTAAGCCTCCCGGTTATTCAGATCATCCACATGATCATGTAGTGGAATCCTGACTGGCTGTCTTTACAGAGGTATCCTGAAATAAAACAGATGCACCACAGTCAACGAGTATATCTGTGGAGCTAACTCAACACGAACATGGAAAAATAAACTCATTCATATATGATGCATATTAGAAATGTTTTTACATTAATCCAGATTATAAATGTGTCAAGTCAACGATAAGGTTATCAGAGTCCTGGTGAATATATATATAGGCTGCCACAACAACATTGGAGTCCCTGTCCAAAAATATGAACTCCAAACACATTAAGAAAGTTACAATAAATCATAACAACAATAAAACTGGAAAAAAAATATATTCACTAGTCCTAAGGTAGAACCAAACTCTAATACCACTCTATCACAACCCTAACCATTGGGGCATGCATAGACGGTAATAAGATGAGTTTAACTACCCCAATCCTACCTGCAATAGGCTAACAACTGGAATCCAGCATCTTATAGGAATATACAATGCATGGGAGGAATTATCCGATTTATATGTACCTACACACATATCTCAAAAACCATAAAATTATAAAATCTAAAACAACTTATAACAATGAGTGCATATATCTATCCCATAATCAAAGTACAATATAAGTATTAAAAGTAATAAAGTGTCCAAAAACAAGGACAACAAAAACTAAAAAGGTGTACATCCTGCTCTGATAAAGGGTACCACCATGAAATTCAAAACCAAATAGAAACATCGGTCTATCTATCCTAACATATACTCCTCCTACACTTGGTCCTCCTTGGACTCTATTAATAGTTATCTCATATATATAAGATATATGAATTTGGGAAAATCCTATACAAGGGTAAGAAAACAAATACCCTATATGACACCTAAAAATAATTATGAATAAAGAAATATAAGTAATAACCACATAAAAATAGATATAAAAATCAATAAAATTTTATAACATATTGAGTTTTTTAAAAAGGAAATATTATATTTGATAGTGTACATGATATGCCACATCGAGCTTAAGCAAACAGCTAAATATTATTATTTAAATGTTGTCATTATAACTTAGCCGTTAAAATAGTGGGTATGAACTTGATAAAATTAATTATGAAAATATTTATTACACATTTATATATAATTAATTCTATTGTGACTAATTAATTATAAAATAATGTAAAACCACTTCGAAAATAAAATGAAACGTTTTTCCTAAAAAACTATTTAAATATGAACAAGTGTGTTTCATACCAAACAAAATAAACAAATTACACTTGTTTGATTATATTGAGGGAATATATATATATATATAACATATTCAATATAATTTTTTATATTCAACTTATGTTCTTTCTATATATGATATAAGAACAAATCCAATTTTACGTATAAAAGAATTATTTTTATGAAAGGCATTTTTCCACATTTTGATGGAAAGCTTGTATTAAATATAGATTATAATACTTTAATAAATTATGTTTGATAGAAAAAACTTATTATATGAATGAGAAATATAAAAATTTACTTTGGTTGAATTTTTGGTATTTTTCAGATAATTTTCATGTTTCGATGAATAGTGAAAAATATTGAATGTTAATTGAAAATAACTTTTTCTTCAAAATAATTTGCAGTGCTAAATTATATTTATGATTCATTTTAAAGTATAATTAGATAAAATTTAAAAAAATTAATCCAATTGAGTTCATTGGAATCAATTTCATGTTTAATTTGGATATAAAAACATTTCAATCATTTGAATGGTTTCACCTTAAAAATGCATTCTCTCATTTTGTCAATAGGATTGATTTTAAATTAATTTATTCCAATTCTGTGTTTTGAATTTTTAAAAACAGAATCCATATTTAAAATCATAAGTCAAAAATTTAGAAAATAGTCCCCTTTTATTTTTGGACAATCAGAATAGTAACTTTAGTAATTGTTTTACCACGATTAAGGGTAAATCTGGTAATTAAGAATAAATATAATATTGTAAATAATATAAAATTATCCTAAAAATTATCTTAATTTTATTTTATGATTTATTTTCTATATATTCTATCATTGGGATGATTTTTTGAGCACTTGGAGCCTCTTTTTTTACTTTATTTTATTTATCATATTTTATTCCAAGAAAAACCAATTTTGCAATAATTTTGTTTTTAACAAATGAAATATATTTCATATGGGATTATATAGGGTATATTTATTACTATAAATAGTATTTTTAATTATAAAATGTTTATCTTCATCATGCTGATTTATTTTTAATTTTTAGGGAATAAATAACTAAATCAATGGCTTGCACAAGGATGATGTCATAATTGATTAATTAATGGAAATATACAATAACTTTAATTAAATATATTAAATTAAATATAATATTATATAAGTAATTTCATAAATAAATTTTATAGATGACTTTTAGATGTTATTTATGATTTAAAAAGGTTTTTTTAAGTTATAATGTAGTTATGAAATTATATAAAAAGTCATGTAATGAATAAAGTCAAAATTGACATAAATGATATTTTTTTAATTATTAATATTTTATTAAATGTTATAAAATTCATAAAACTAATTTGGATTAGTCTTAAAAATAAATCAATGACTCATTTAATAGTTTTTTTCATTTTATTTTAATATATTAACCCTCAAAGTGAAAATTACAAGATATCACATTATGAGTTAAAGGGTTAAAAAAGACTAAAACAAAAAATATAAGGATCCAAAAAATAATAAAAACATGTCAAATTTTAATTGTATTAATTTAATTAGACTTATAATCATCCTATATTATAAATAACTCACTTTTTATCCATTTTTAATAGAAAATTAATTTATATTAATTTATTATTTTGAATAATTTCAAGAGTTCCCATCTCCTCTCTTATAAAAGGGCACTTATTCTTATTTTTTTCTCATGAATAAAAACCTATTTGGATAGAACAATATATGCTAAAATATATTTATATAATCCATACACATACTCTAGATATCTTATTTTATAAATAACACCACCATTAAAGGTCTTAAGGTGTTAATCAAAGGAGATTGTTTGAAGAAAAGGTATCATATTTAATTAGGTTTTTCTCTTTTTGTACTTCTTCCAATTCCATCAAATATTCTTAAAAAATTATGAAATAATAAATACAGTATCCATAATATTCTAATATGTTATTATGTTAATATCATCACCTAAATCCATCTCCACTACCATCAAGTGGGAAAGGAATTAATCTTTCATGTGTACAGAAAACTACTACCATGCGAAATGATTAAATTTTTTTTCAATCCTGGTCTCTCAATATAGGTTATAATGATGGAATTAATGTTTATATATGATATCAATGACATTATAACATTATAATATAATAATATATAATTTACATTCTTACCTTTCCATGCACATAATAATGACAACGTCTTTCGTTCGTAAGTGTGAACTATGATCTTCATTAAGAAATGTGATTAATTTTTCATCCCCACATCACATGGATGATATATATAAGAATATTTTAATTATTAATATGATATTAATTACATTAGGATCATTCTGGAATTATAAAATGATACTTACCTTCTTTCCATAATGATCATTGAAAAATAAAAATGATACTCATGTGTATGTATGATATACCATCTTCATGATTATAACATAGATCATATTTCATAACCATACAAAATGTATTGATTTAAAAGTATAATTAATGTATAAAATTTTAATAATTTCATTAATATTATTATAAATATGATTGGATTATGACCACTTTGACTGTTCACATCATACCAAATTCATTTTGGACTCAAGTAAGAAATATGATCAAAACATCCAGCAGGAACTTGAATAATTAAGTAATTGTTATAACATGATAATAAGTGAAAAAAAAGGAATAATAAACTTTGATAACCTTCTATATAAAGTAAATAATTAATCTATGTTTATTATTCTAGAATATAAATATTGTACATGATAATTCGGACACAAGGTCAGGGATTTCATCTCAATCTCCTTTCGATGAGGCATATTTTGAGGTTATACACCCACCTTATTTTATGATGTGTATAAACATCCCCTTTTACATATCATATCATTAATTTAAATATTATAATATTATTTAACATTTTTTAAGTGTTATTATTTCATGGTTATTATGATTAAATGACTCAAAGTCCAATGTGACACTCTGATTTAAATATTATTTTAAATGTTTAATGATTTTATTTCATAATATTTTCATCCATGTCAGAATTTTTGATATTATTTTATAATTTTATTTAATATAGAAATTATAAATTGAATTTTATTCCTATTTTTAATTACATTAAAAGGGTTTCAAAAAATAATCTTTTTATGTTTTCTATACGGATCATTTGGATTTCTTTAAAAATTGAAAAAAGAATGTTATTTTTAACGTATATGGTGGTAAAAACATCTTCTCCATTGTGCTAATTATTTTTATTTGAATTCCTCTACAGGCCTTAATCATTTTTAAAAGAACAGAGAAACTCAATTTTTCCATTTTTTGGTTATTTTTCTTTTCCAAATGGGTTTTTAAAATGGATTGATTATTTCAATTACACGAAATGTTTCCTTATGATTGAAAATGAAATTTAATAATGTCATGTTATAAATTGTAAGATTTTATGTTTAGTGATTATATAATTGTACTTAGACATATTAAATGTGTTTATGTGACAAACCAATGATGTGTAGTTTTGTGATAAACCAAGGACGAGTGGTTCAGTGATAAAATAAGGATGGGTGGATACATTATAAACTCTAATGAATTGGGTATAGAATTCGACTATATAATTATTCCATTTGTAAGAGTTACATGTATGGAAGCTGACCTCATGGTTATTCTATTTTAGTAAAATTATATACCCAATTATCTACTTATATATTATATTCTAACTTAAGAGTTTTCATGAAAATAATTTAATTTTCAAAAGGTAAAGTAATGATCATTTTGATATGATGATTCCTTTTTCAGGGTCAGAATGTATTTTTTTAGTAAAAGTTGTTATGGGCTTTCATGAGACTAATAGTTTCCTTTCTTTTATGTCCCTTAATGAGATTTGTTTCTCATCCAGTGGTTTCAATTGTTTTTTACAATGTTTAAGGAAGAGTTGGGACTAGGATGGGATCAATGGAAATATTATAAAGATTTTTCATAAGGAGAAACCATGATTTTTTTATAAATTACATTATTTTGTGGAAAAGGGATATTAAGTATAAGTGACCACTTGTAATGTATGGGTTTACTATGTAACTGTTTTTCCTAATTATCTAAATCTGTAAACCTAAAATATATTTTGGAAAATAAATTGATTTATAGTTTTAATGATAACTAGAATATGTAATGTTTAATAAAAGATCCTTACAACTATTCTCAATAAGGTCTAAACAAACACTGCTAGCCACATGATTCCAATTGAGGATCCATGTTAACAATAATTCTGGTATAACTTGCCCCAAGAGCAGTGTTATCAATAGTGATTCCCATATCATAAGTAATGGTCATTGGACCACACATAATTAGTTCCCACTAGACCTCTAAACATCTCATCATCCATGAAGGGGATCACATTGAAGGTCACTGGGGGACACCCCAAACCCTACTATATCAGTATGTTCCATAGGGGGTCAATTCCCTATGAATGGTGGTGACAAAAATACTATTGACCCACCTATTAGTGATAGAGTATCCCAACCTGCTCTCATAGGGGGATACATAGAACTCTATCCAAAAATATACCCACGGAGGGTGTCATGGTGATATCTCAAGGAAGTATTGTCACACTGAACTATCATGGTAAAAGGTTCAAGGTGTAGTATTCAACTAAACCTACTCTATATTTATGAAATAAAGGGCTAGAAAACCCCTCTAAGAGAGTAAATAATGTGTACTGGGGTGCACTGTGTGTACTATGGGTATATGGAATGTCCTTCCAACCCCTGTTATATGAGTGTATCTCCATCTCACATGAAATATAAACGTTAACATACACATCATGTACCATATGGTACATGATTTTTTGTGGTCAGTAGAAAATCGGTCCATTATTTCTGTTTGTGAAAGTGTATACTTGACTGTTTCGGTGCACAGTGTTTGTGCCCGTGTACTTGGTTGTGTTTTAATATCGGACTATGCTAGTATAACCTACCAGTTCCCATGTACCTAGTTGTGTCCATGCATATATACACTTCAATTAAATGTTGGGTCGCCAGTATCAGGTCACTTTTTCGTGAAAAATGTCACATGGAATGTGATATTTATCTTCCACAAAAACCCTAGCACCACACCTCAGGGGTACCACATGGAGTGTATCTTCAGATTACATATTTTATACTCTAGAATTTTCAAAAACCCATACATACATCTTTGTATCATCCACCCATGATTATGACCTTTGATCTGGTCATGAATCATGCATGAAAATATGGATCATGTACGACGAAACAATTTTATAACTGCTCATCAAAATATGACAGCCAAATCTGATCAAAAATCATCTATGTTGCATAGTGGAATCTCTACACAGTAGTCCAAGAAAATATGATCCACTAATCAATCCCTAATCTACCTATTATCATCCTCCATCATTTTCTGACCTCGATCACACTCTCTATCACGAACCACACAAATGGTAATTATCTGTTGCACCAAATAATGGTCACACAGCAATCACATACTGTGTATCCATTGAATCATAGGCTAAAAAAATTTCCTACGATGAACATGTGATGAAACGGGGGATAGAAACATAAAATACATGCGTAAATAACACCAAACGTTTTCATTTCAACCTTGTTCCTTTTGTTGAATAGTAAAATAAAATGAATAAGAATTAATGAAAAAATAAATAAACCATAAAATAAATCAATTGTTGGTGCCTGAATCAATTATTGTGTGTGTAATTAATCTACAATCTACATAGGATAAAAAAAAAGATAAATCAATATAAATGAAACATCTTATATCAAGTTTGGATCAATCACTGGTGAATAATGATCCAAAGTCATAATTATTGGAAAGACCAATGAAGTTCCTTGCATCGGTGATCCTAGAGGTATCGATATAATTTTTGAAACTATTATTTCCCATTAATGGTCTCCAAAGGATACTTTATAGGTCTCTAGGGTTGTGAGGTTAACCCAAAAATTTTCCCATAATTGATTATTTATAGAGGGGGGGTTTGGATCATAGAAATTTGATAAATAAATAAATTGAATGAATGTATTAATTTATTTATCTTCTCATGACCATGCATTACCAAAACATTCAACGCGCTCCATGGTAATGTCATGCCTAGGGTAAAACCCTTTCTCTAAATTCAATAGTGGTCACATATTTCTATTCTATGAATTTGTTTCAGAGTTATTTCACTTTTTCAGGAAAATTGCATGCTCTTGATATCAATATATTTAATATTTTGAAAATATCAATTATAGGATCATTGAACCTCTGAATCATGAACCATCTCAATTCCTAGCTCAAAAAATATTACCTGACATATTTAAAAGCTTTATAAATAAAAACCAGAAATTTTACAAACAAGAGAAATTGAACAAGGCTTATATTTTCCATAGTTATTCACCATAGGCTAATCTAGTCCACTCGACTAATAATAATTATGGGAAATGTATCTTTAATTTTATTATTGTGATCTTAATATGATCATGATAAATATAATGTATCTATTTTAATAGATATTTGACTTTCTTAATCTACTACGTGTGTCCCATTGCTTCTCAAGGTTGTATATTAGATCAGGATATCCTAAATTAATAGTAAATAAAGTGGGTATTACAAATACTATATTTATTATAATATATAGATACAGTGATTTCATAGTGATCCCATTTATATTGATAAATGTTCTTACAATATTTATGGAATTTATTATTAGATTCCTTAGAGATTACTTCCATAAATTTATTTTGTTCTCTATAACTTATATTCTCATATAGTCCAAAATAATAGAATAACATATAAAGCATTTAAATATGATGCTGAAGATACAATGAAAGGATATTTTTTTATGAAAAGTATAGTTAATGTAACTTTTGGATGGTTCAAATAATTATCTTGGGGCATGTTATCTCAAGATAGGTTATATTATTTTTCCTTCCCAGACAGAGGTGATTAATGATTGGAATTTAGAAATATATGTAATTGAAATAAATAATTAATTGAATTAGTTCTGTAATAATGAAAAAAAAAATTAGAAACCATTCATGATTTATAAATTCACTAACAATTTTAATACATAAAAGAGTATTATTTATATGGAAAAATCAGTATAAAGATATCTTCAAATAGATGAAAATGAAGCTGTTCACTACACTTAGACTCACACAACCATTATATATGAAAGGATTTGTAATATATAGTGATTATTCAATAATGTAATGGGTTGTGCGCTCATGTATAAGGATAATGTGATAACCTCTAAATCATGGTTGTTAATGGTGCATGATTAATTTCATCCAACACATGATTTTATGTTATCTACAGTATTAATTTCAATGACTATTTGGAGGCATTATCTCTATATAAAAAAAGATTAAAATATATTGAAATCACAAAATACTAATGCATATAATCACATATAAGGATATCATAAGAAAACATTAAATATGGATAGATTTGACCAAACACCAATACTATATAATCCATTGTTATCCTTGAAAAGAAAATAAAGTGGAATATTATCTAAGTTAAAATGTTCATGAATCCTTATTATATTACAAGGATTGAAAAGGGCCTAATATTGTTAGTCATGCAATTCATGGGCTTGTGAATAACAGTCAGAGGGAAAATATACAACCTTGTAAAAATGATTTATCAATCATTTATCTTGGAGAAGAGTAATTAATATCAAAGGGATTGTTTTGATTTACAAAATAAGGTGGTATAAATAAAGAAGGGTTGTATTAGAGTGAAACCATAAAATTATAATGTTTTATGATTTGGGACATGGTTATATATATCATCAGATACTTAGAAAAATATATATACATCATATGATGGTCATAATTCCACATTCTCCATTAACCAAGGAAGTCCAATGATTTATAAAGATCAATGTGAGAATTTAGTATTGGATAATATGAATAAGGAGATTAATGAATATACATTAAAGTGTTCTATATTCCAATAATCTATGGAATAACGATAAAATTATAAGGAGATTAGTCAAAAATTACCCATAATAAAATTTTAATGGTATAATATCAGCACTGGTTTTGTTATAGAATTTATAACATATCTTCATAAATCAAAGACATATTATGTTTAATCAATCTTCTTAAAAAACTTTCCAACATCAATTACATTTAGGATGACATATCACTTTATAAAATTTCAATTATATACATTAGAGAAATGGTGAAGCTATATGAAATAAAAATTTATATTAAATCTTATTAGTACCATAGGTTTCCCTAAATGATTTATAAGAGACTTCAGTATACCTTCTATATAGTGTCAGTCTTAAATATATAATATCACCCTCAGTCAAATGAAAAATATGAATGGTATATATGTACATGTGAGGATATGTTAAAAGAAAAACATATATAAATTTAAAAAAAATCAATTAATACATTCATTTTGTTTAATTGTCACACAAAAATAGGTTACATGCCAACATTCAAAAGTCTCATTAGAAAGCCCTATATTGGTTGAAGCGTAGTACTCCAATAGACTAGTATGAGGTTGTATAGAATAAATTATTTAGATCCAAACTAGATAAATAAATGGAATATAATTCCAAAACCTTTTATAAAATAATCATTGTTCTAAAAAGTCAATATAAGACACACGATGACAATTATTAATGAATTATAGTTTTTGTGGATGGTGAAAAACTATTCCTTTGAATATCACTATGGATGAGAGACTTGGGGATTTAGGATAATGGAAAGATAAATCTTATATACATTTTTATTTTTTAGATTCTTGATCAAATTGGAGTAGTTTCTAATATACTAATAATTACCCCAAATCATTTGTAAGTAGACAATGTGTTCCAGGTATTCTTCATGATGAAATTCACATTGGATCATTCACATATACATAATCTAGAGTTTGTATAGTTATATAATGATATCTCATATCCGTAGTAGTCATTAAAGATAACATGTTATAAATAAAATATTTTATACATCAAGACAACTCACCGTATCAATGTACTCTAAATTATATGTATGTTTGAATAGGAAACATGGGAATAATAGGACACAATGAAGCAGAATTGACATAATCTATTTTCATCATAAATACACAGTTGATATTTTTGGTAAAAAAATAATAAATGGGTGAATAGTGTAATGAATTATAATTATCTATTATAAAATGTTTCCTTTTAAATGTATATATGTTATATATATGCATGACCTATAGAACTAAATTCAATCACCCAAAAACTTTTACATTATTTTATTTTATTCACATAAAAAACTATATATGATCTTTAATTTTACTAAATTAAAATAATATTCTATAGTAGAAGAATAAAAAAATGAAAATTCAAAAAATTCAAAATTCTAGTGTATTACAGTCTCTCAGAATTATCATAGTCTCAAACAGTACTATAAAAACTAAGCAGTGTATTAAAAAACGATTGGTGTGTTTTAAATGGAAATACTCGTAAGATAAAATTATGTTTAATGATAAATGATGTTGATAGGAATAATATAGAAAAATTATAAAGAAACATTTGACCATTATAAATGTGAGAGATATCCATTATAAATATAACCATTGTAAAAATAATATAATTGTTATAATAGTAAACAAAAAACCCAAATTGTTAAAAACTATTAGATTAAATTGTGGATTAATTTTCTAAAATAATTTATCATATAAAATATACAATATATAATTGAAAAAATACTATAATATAACAACTCAATCATTGTAAAAAATTTATTTATATTATTATATATTTAGAAAAACAAAATTTTCTTTATTTAGTATTCAAATAATTTTTATAACAGAATTAAATATTACAATTACGTAATTTAAAAATATATTTTGTAAAATAAACTAAATTTTTTTAATCTTGGTAAGTACGAAATTTTTAAATATTATATAAATATTAAAATATGGAGGTGAATAGTGAAATATAATAAACTAATATATTTTACATTGTAAGTTAAATGAATCATTACATGCATAATATTTAACACAATCAATAACTAACATATATAGACATGTATATATTACATTTTAAAATAATAATACTCAATAATATTTATATTTTTGAGTAGAAAAAAATAATTTAATAAATATATTATTCAAAAAACAACATAACAACCTTCTATAAATATCACCCCTCACCACCCCACTTTTTCTAAAAATACAATATTATAATATTTTAAAAATGTTAAAACATTAGATCCCTTATCCCTAATAGACACATTAGGGATTTCTTGGTCTCATCAAAATTTCTAATGTCAGTGTACATTATAAATGGTATAATCCCATTTAGTAAATTAAAAAATCCTAATCATATTATTTCAGTTCAATTCTAATATTTATTCTTTTAACACATCAAAAATTTCATAATAAGGTTTGATACAATAAAATAAATTATTTTATTCTAATATAATATAATGGGTACAATAATAGTTTTTCCATTAATAAACATCCAATCATGGTCGGTATAACCACCAATAAGGTTTTTGTTACCAAAACAATGTTATGGCCACCATGGTTGGTAATTATAAATCGTTTATAGTGAAATATGAACATAATAATGATATTATTTTACTATTATTATTTAATAATGATAATATACTAAATAATTAATTAAAAAAATGTTACCTTGGAACCAAGAAACAAACATCCATTAGATAATAATCATAATAAATATATTTAAATTAAATTATTAAAAATGAATTTATCAAATTAATAAAAATTTAAAGAAACATGAAGATGTTTCTAAAGTATATCTTTATAAAAATTCCAATTTATTATTCAAAAGATAGAGGCATATAATAATAATATTTGGTACCCACGATAAGGGAACTCATGAAACATCATTCTTCTTTTGGGTTATGCACTGTCTCTGTCTTTCTCTCTCTCCATCTCGTATATTTTTCTTCTATGTTATATATGTTTTATTTCTTCCAATATAACATGATTATTTAAACACTTTTTCCAAGGGATATAAAATATTTTAAAGTTCACTTCCCCATATGTTATTTAAAGAAATCCAAATTAAATAGATCTATTAGATTTCATATTTATTTCCATGCATCAATATTTTGATGGATTTTGTCATATAATATTTCTTACATCACTTATTATTTTAAATAAAATTATTCTAATTCATTAAGAATTTTATAGAGAACCCCATACTCATTTCTCACTTGAAATAATTTTAGTTATTTCATAGAAAAATGTTTAAAGATATTATTTTTATATCCACTTTTATACCCTTTCTTATGATTTTAAACAGATTAATGTTCAATAATTTTGAATTATGATTAATTATTTAATTATGAATAAATATAATACCTTAAACCCTTGTTTTATTAGAAAACATTATGATACATAATTTGGTTATTATTTGAGACATGTTTTTCACCCATTTTTGTAACACCTTGATATTTTAAAAAGAAGATTATATTCAATAGCGTATACAACACACAACAGATAGTCTATATGAACCATGAAATATTATTATTTTAATATTTCCATTCTAACCTAGCCATTAAATTAGAGGGTGTGAATATGACTAACTTCTTTATGAAATATATATAATAGGTACTACTCAATAAAAATTGATGTATAATTACTTAGTACATAATCTCTAAACTTTTAGTTAATTCATTTTATGCCTCAAAAATAAATTTTCAATAAAAATGATTTTTTTTCTTTTCATTAGTGGATAATATAATTAATTTATTACGATTTTTGAAATTATATTTTATAAAAAGGTTATCATTTTTTATATTATCATGTCAAATCTATCTCATAGTGACTTTTTTATATTTTAATGAAAATATTGATTTTCTTGTGAATAGTGAAAATATTAATTTTTATTTAAAAAACAATTGTTTCAAGAATTTACAAAGTTCTCATTTTTATTTTAAATTATTTAAAATTAAAATTATTTATATTATTTTTTGAATAATATAGTTAATTTCATTTAAACAAATTTTATACTATATTTTTTTTAAAAACAATTATAATTAAAAATTGTTCTGAAAAGAAAAATTGAAAAGAGAACAATCATAATATAACAAAAAGTTGAGTAGAAAGGAAATATATGTATTTTATTAATTATTATGGTGTATATATTATATTTATATTACATATCTAGGGGGATACCCTATACTTTTATAGGTTGCGCAGTAGGGTAGGCATGGGGGATTGGTGCTAGTGGGAAACCCACCCTTGTTGAAGATTGCACCTATTATTTAGCAGCATCCAAACTAACCCCCTTAGGATGCGCACCCCGAAAAAATTCATATATTTTTTTGTACTACCTTATTAAACTTTATTTCCCAAAAAAACATATTGGATAAAATAACTCAAATAAGGAAAATAGTACAGTCATATAAACTCCCCCTAAAAGTTACATGACATTACATATACTTCAATTTAGGTATCTCTATATTATGTACAACTATTACAAAGATTATAGTTGGTATTGTATTAATAAATAATTCTCTAACATAGTTTGTGGAGTAACATGTTTCATGTTTCTATCATCATTCTTCATTAACTCTAGTGTAAATGAGAAAACATTCAGTGGTACGTATTTTTTATGATCATTATTGATGAATCCCTCCATTAAATTTTTCATTCAAGAAATATTATCTTCGACTAATATTATTTTTTTATATTATATAGTAAATACACTTGATACTATATTGTGTTGAGTCATATATTACAATCAAACACATTCTCAGCATACATAGTGTAATGATATTACTTATGCATGATTTAAAAATGTTACAACGAGTGCATGATTTATTGATCTCTAAGATAATTTAGTACCTTATACTTTTAACACATAACTAGTTTTTTATCATGAATTATGTGGATGGGATAAATAACCTACATCTAAAAAATGAACCATATTTGTTTATAATTTTTAAGAATAGAATGAACCCAAATAAACAATGCAACGAAGATAAATACAAATATATTTAATTCCATTACAATTATTTTGTTTTAGGGATGAAAAAAAATAATGAAAATAAATTAGTAGAAAATGATATATTAGGATAAGTAAAATTAACATGAAATGTTAGATCCATAATTTTAATGATTTATGGTACTTTTGTACTAACTAACTCCTTATTTTCTTCATAAGTTCTAAATTGATCTTTCTCGGTATTTAACGATTGAATAACCATTGGAGTACTCAAGGATTTTATTTATTTATATTAATGTTTTTTAATACTATTTTAGTGTAATTTGACTGATGTAAAAATATACCACATGGAATATACAAAATTATAAATCAATTAAAATACATGTTATCTTCCAAGTCATTTATTTCAAATTATTCATTTGTGTTTCTCATTACTTCATTGTTCTCATATGGAGTCCCGATGATATTTAAATTTTCGACATAAAGAGAAATGATTTAATATAAAAATGTTTTTATTAATAAAAACTAATGGCCTTATGGGGAAATTTTCATACCTTGATTTTAAAAATATTCTCTCAAATGATTATACCACATACACCCATATTGTTTTAATCCATACATGGATTTATAATATTTAATTGATTATTGTTCTATGGGTTTTTATTTCAATACTTGGGGTTTTCAAATCCATCATGGATTATCATATATATACTATCAAGTTACCCATAAAAATAAACTATAACAAATTCTATAAGATAAATATTACCCTCTCAACTAATATAAGGTCAATTAGTTATTGAAAATTAATAACATATATAATAGGAGAATATGCATCCTCATTATCAATTTTGGTTATGTGAGAAAAAAATTCTGTGACAAGATTTGTTTTTTATCATACAATATTATTTTGGTCATTTGTTTTATGAAAAACCCATTTATATTTAATGGTCTTTAAATCTTCTAGGTTGATCGTGGTAGGTCCAAAAATCCTTCACATATTAAGTGAATTTAATTCAAAATGCATTAAATAATTCCATTTATTCCAATTAGGTCACTTTAGACATTCTATAATAGAACTTGGTTTAGGGTCTTCATTTTCTATACTTTGTGACATTGAATATTAAAGTATTTCATCAATATTTCTAAAATAAATTCATTAGATGTATCACCTGTGGTGGAATATTTATGAGAGATTTAATTATTTTCAAAACCATGAGGGTTTTCTATATCATGTATACTCTATTTATGATTCTCATCAAGTGTTTCATTAAGTAAACTTAAATTATGTGATTATTTTTGAAAACATTCCTCTATAATTTGGTTTTATATTATACTCATTCATTTTCATTTCAGAGGGTTTCTATCCTTAGATCCAATTGGTCTTCAAGGCTTCAAGTGTGTTTTTGATATTTCTATAAATTCATTATGTAATTCTTTCTTCGGTATATAATTTATAGAAAGTGAATTTACATATTTTATATGTCATTTAGTAACACCCTTTGAATCTATAAATGCATCGGGAAATTGATTTTCCTTATCATGATCCCCAACCACAAAAGATGTTGTAAATAAGGGAGAGAGATATTGGCACGGATGTCCCACCTATTTTAGGCCTCAGGTTGGTGACTGACACCGAGGGTGTAAAATTATCATAATATGAGAGGCATAACCCTATATAAATGAACAAGATCAGGATATAGGATAAAAAACCCCCAAAAAACTTCAACATAAAATTTAAATTTAAACAAATAACCATCCAACAATTCATGAATAAATTAAAAATAATAAATATAAATTTCTCCAAAGTAAATTCCAAAAAAATTGAAAGTGAATCAACAGCAACTTAAATCCATCAAGTAATGTTCATATCGATCCTAAAAGTCCTCCTAGAAATAAGAAAACATTTTCATACATAGGGTGAGAATAACATGTATAATCAGTAGGTACATAACCAAGTCCTTCATGTGATCATGTGAAAATAGAATCCTAATGCATCAATGAACAAACAAAAGAGACAATAAGAACCTAAAGACGTCATATAACCAAACCAAAAATTACTATGGATCACTCACCAAATCGCATATCCAATATAAAAATAAAATATCAATATGATAATAATGAAAGAAACCATATAACTTCTTCACCCCCAATTATCTTTTTTCCTTCCCCAACATCGAATTTCCCATGCTCCCATCTCTTCCACATATATCACATCACCTCTTGCCTGCACACACCTAAGACACACATCAAATCACATCCCACTCGAAAACACATAGTCCACACATCACATCACAAAAAATCCAAAAATACACCTGGGACTGCCCCTCATAACTCAACCCAATGAAACCTCGGACCACAAGTCACAACTCATCTTGAAGGAACATGGAATAACACATTGCATCACATCCTTAAGACACATGGGACCACACATCACATCTCACATGAAAATAATTGGGCCAACACATCACCGTTGAATGAAGAGAAAGGGAGAGGGGGTATCTAACCATCTGTATTACTACCTTCTTGGATGTTGGGTAAAACACCCGGAACCCAGAACCATTGAGAATTGTTAAGTTTCTCCAATACAGTTGGGGAGCATAAAAATTTATGTAGACATAAATGATATGGAGATAGAAAACAATACCCAACCTAAGGGTTCAAATAAACCACACTACTATAAACCACACTACCACTATTGTACCACATATTAACCATCAAAATTGCTTCCACCACTATATGCACCACACCATACGACCATCACACAACCATGACATAAAATTTTCCACCTTCAGTTTAAAATATCCACCACTTTTATTCATTATAGTTTTCATTTCACATTATATTTGTAACATCCCAAGTAAGTAATGAATAATATATATTTTTATCTATGTCTATTAATGATTAAGATAGTGTTTTAGAGGCTTAAAATGAAAATAAATCCAATCTTAAGCATGGAATACACTAATATTCTTAAAAGATTGTTTTACTGCCTTTTGATGGAAAACCATTTTTGAATCTATATTTTGACAATTTTATAAACTATGTTTGTCAAAATAAACTTATTCTTTATGATTGGGACATCAAAATTTACCTTGTGTGAATTTTTGGTATTTTTCTGACAATGTTCATTTTTTAATGAATAGTGAAAAATACTGCATTTTACATCAAAACTGCTTTTTAATCTAATTTATTTATATGATTAGATTATGTTTTGAATTTGTTTTGAAGTGAAATTAGAATATATTTTTACCATTTTATCCAATGGTGGTCATTGGAATCAATTTCACTTTGAAATTAGACTTAAACTGGTGTCAATCTTTTGATACTTATTGTTTTGTAAAAACACGCTATTTGCTCTGGCAGCGGGAATTAATTATTAAATTAATTAATGTGACTTATATGATTTGAATTTTGTAAAATAGACTTCATTTTTGAATTCGGAATATCAAATATAGCTTAGGGTGAATTTTTGGTAATTTTCTGAA
This sequence comes from Viscum album, assembly GCA_963277665.1. NCBI lineage: Eukaryota > Viridiplantae > Streptophyta > Magnoliopsida > Santalales > Viscaceae > Viscum > Viscum album. The sequence goes on along the minus strand of OY728144.1, from coordinate 154,025,499 downwards.
AAACTTCAATTTTTGATGAATAGTGAAACCACTAAGTGGTAATCAAGCAAACTGATTTTTCAGTTAAATGAAAGTTTACCACTAATGTGTATTGAATTTTGAAAATCCGACATACATGGTTATCATTAAGAAGTAAAATGTGGTTCAATGAGATTAAAATAAATTTTTGGTGAATAGTAACTTATTAAGTTTTTAATCGCGATTAGTGGTAATTAGTGTAGTTTAAGGTATAAATAATGCTTTAATAATATTAAATGACCTAGAAACATGTCCCAACCTTATTGGTTGTGTCATGGCCGACAAATACAAGCCATGGGTAAACTTGGGGACCCCATGGAGACACTTTGGTTTGGAAATGACATAAATAACTTTTTATTAAATGTTAAAGTAAAAATGACAGAAATAAGAGATGTTTTACAAAAACAATTTTTACATGGGGTTATAAAGATCAGATTTTTTATTATAAATAGTCATTGGAAATCTAAAAAGAGTTCCTACATCATAGTATTTTTTTATGATTTTTAGATATTAAATAAATTAAATTATTTATGACATAATAATGATGCGGCGATGACATCATTATTTGACGATTTAAATAAAATGGAAAGATAATGTAAAATCTATGAACTAAACATGTCCAAAACCAATTGGATGAGTTTATTTAGAACCCTTATCACCTTATCCACGAATTATATCAATGTGGGACCTTTTAAAACCGAAACACATTTTCAAATAAAGTAATATTTCTTTACTTTCCAAAAGTGCCCCTCCTCTCCTCTTATAAAAGGCCCCCACCTCTACCTCATTTCACACACACCTCAAGCCTTTGGCTCGGCCAACCCCTGCCCATTTACTCTCTCCACATCCCTCTCCTCATCCTAGAGGATTAACTTTGGGCATAATCTTTTCAAAGGAAGCCTTTAGACTCAAATCAAAAGGAGTTACACTTTTAAAGGTAATTCATTCTCTCATGTTCATTTGTTTTATTTTGCTTCTCCAACCCCCTAAACTCTTTTTATTTACTTCTTTTGTAACAACACCAGTATCTTAAATATACTAGGATGTTGTTATAATATTTAATTGAGCTACACTCTCACACAACTACATCAAATGGTTAAAGAACATACGGTTCCCGTGGATGGTGAAATTCTGCCTCCCGAAACGATGATTGTTCAACACTCATTTAACACCTTCAAAGGTGGCCATTATGATGTCACTATTTTTATATATGATATATAATATGTTTATGTTTTCCTTAAGCTTCTGTTTTTTTTTCATTTTGGGCATACCTTTATGGTTTCCATTATGGGTAAACACGATATCTTCATTTTAGGAAGTGCGGACTACCGCCCCCTCAAAGTGATTTGATTCATTAAATACCATATGTGGGACATATAAAGGATGGAACTATGATATTATATATGATATTATACTGGAATTATAATATACCTTTATATCATTATGATTCCATTCTATAAAATACGAAATAGAAATGAAAGTAGCGTTCATGCGTACGTACGGCTTACCGTCTCCATGAACGGTGCATTTCATTTCTTACCTCTAAATGTGATGTAATATTATAAATACATGTATATGATGAATATATATGATATATATGTTATCCAAATCATTAATATCATTCTGGATATAATGAACCTTTGACCAAATTAACAACATGTAAGTGTAAGAAGTCTATTTTTGACTTAAGAACCAAATACCGACAAAATGAACATTATTAACTTAAATGATTACATGATGTTCATAACATGGTATAAAAGGAATAATGAACTTGAAAAAGATTCATAAGCAAGTAGAGATTAACTCAAGTTTATTATTCAGGAGATTAAAGAACGGTCGGGTCAAGTCGGACACGAGGTATGGGACTTCGTCTCAATCTCCTTTCATTGAGGCATATTTTATTTTATACACAACTTTCTTTTATACGGTGTATAAACCCCTTTGACTTTTACGTTTATTCAAAAGGAATCTTTTTTATACGAAGCGTTTACTAAATGACAAAAGGGAATGTTTTTGTCGTACGTATGCGGCGACAACGACTTCTCCACCGTCATGGCCGTTATTTGAGTTTCGGCTTCCTCTACAAGCCATACCTTCTTTTTAAAAGAAAAACAAATACCATGTTTTACTTTTCTTTTATTTTATTATTGAAAATGGTTTTCATAATGTTTTTATATCAATGTGTTGTATTGATATCTCGTGATTGAAATTTGGAAATTTTATGTTTCCTTTATGCATGTTTTATGTGATATGATTATGTTATGGTTCTTGGGCATTATTATGAAGACGGGTGGTTCCGTGATAAACTAAGGGCGGGTGAGCCCGTTATAGCTCTCCAATGCATTGGGTAACGCGAAGGAGTGAAACGTTAAGGTTTCTCCGAAGAGATTTTAGGGAATATACTGTGATGGGTATTCCAAACGTAACCAAGAGGGTTACTCCCTACGTAAGAATGTTATGAATGCCTCAAGTTACCTTTATGTCTTATGATTTCTATGATTTATTCATGATTTTATGAGGTATGTTAAAGTGCCTATGTTTTATGGGTAAATTATGATTTCATTCTTATGTATATATGAACTCATGTTTCCTTTCCATGTTTTTTTTAACCCATACTGAGTTTTTATGCTCATCCCAAGTTTTTGAAATGTTTTTCACAGGTCAAGGGAAAGGTACATGATAAGATGATAGAGTCAAGGATGTGTCAAGAAATAATCCATGTTTTATTTTAAATGTGTTTCCATTGATGGGAATGAAGAATACTATCTTTATGTAACCACTTTGTTTATATGTGGAATGTAATGCAAGTTTTATGATCTAATTCTCTAAAACTATAAACCCGAAAAGATCCTCAATGTGTAATCTTGTAATAACTCAAGATTAAGTAAGGTTTAAGGCTGGGGCCTTATAATATTACCCACTCAATTATATTTATTCTATTGATCAAATTTAAATTTCAACCCAATTATATTATATTTCAAACCAATTCATTTAATCATTTCATTTAGCATCATAATTTATTCCACCACAACTGAGGAAAATAACACAACCACAACAAAAAACTATCACCAAAACACAAAACATCACAATCTTCACCGCAACACATCACCCAAGCCATCACACAACTAAACAACCACATATGCCATCCATCACACAACCAAAAATTCCACATTCTATAACCACTATGCCACAACCAATGCGCCACAATTCACAACGTCCCACATTGTATCCATGCTAACCAAACATCATATCACTGACCCATGTACCACACAACCGAACAAATCTATAACATCACCATAAAACAATTAAAATCAACATGAAATATAACAAAAATCCTAGCCACACACAACAATAACACAAGTTAGCTTCACATTTAATTAGTGGATTAATGACATTACTTCTTTGTATTAGAATGGATATTATCATACAAATCATATATCCAGGGGGAACCCATTATTATCCAAATATGTGTTCTTTATAATTATATTCTAAGTGTGATCACACAAAAAATAAGAATGGTCCACCACATATATCAACTAAAATGAAAGAAAGCCTTCTGATAGTCTCTATTTCCAAAATTGGAAATTGATAGGCATAAAAAAATAAAAAACATATAAAAAGACAACAAAACATGTGATAACTCACCATTAAAAACAATTTTGGACATGTAAATGAATTATATGATTACTCTTTCCCTTTTATCTAAAAAAAGGTAATCAAAAGAATTCAATTCCCACATATAGCAGGTAAAGAGGGTGTGAAATTGAAAGTATATAGTATGTATATGACTTGGTGTAGTTTATATTAAATTAATTGAATGTGGTTTCTCATCCATAACGCATCCTTTTCATGTTATTAAAGTTAAAATATATAACCAAGTAACTAATATAAAATGACTTAAATGGTTGCTTTCCCCTTATCCTTACAACACTAAGGAATGGAAAGGCTTAAACCTTTTTAAACCTATTAAATTATATGAGCATCACTTGTATTAATTAATTAAATGAATTAATTTTAAGTTAAATAGTTACACATGGAAATTGAAATTATTATAGTAGTGGTCATAATTGAGTTAGATTTTGCGTTCCTTAGTGAATTCCTTGAGCACTCATGAATTCCATTCTGATTCAAGGATACGGTTTTCCTTGGTTGAGACATACCTCAGAACATGATCCTCATCTATCAATGGATGCATAGTATGACACCATAGGATTCCTTCTTTAATATTATAGGATGCCTCAAATACACTCCATGGATCTGTCGTCGTTTTCTATGGACACTAGGTTCCTTGGTTATACCCTTGGGTATGTCCATTTCTTATCCCTTTTTACCTTGGATGTATTCCTTGGACTAGATGAGACTATCATCATTGTTGAATTTCATGGATGATGCTCCTTGGATGACCCTCTTAACCAAGATCCAGGTTGTAGTTAATACAGAATTGGTAACCTTGGAGGTCTCAGATACCATGGTAATTACCTTGGATTCCTTTCATTACTAACATTAATACTAATTGACTTATCATCTTGGAACCTTATTGTTACTATCAAGCGGCAATGTCAGTGCTTTCAATGCCTCACATTACCAATATATATAAACATTAAATTAATTAATTAATGAACTGGTTACTTTTTTAGAAACCAGATGAGGGGTGAATTAGGTATTTGGATATACACATTACTATACTGTTTTACTTTCATATATGAATGATTGAACACATTTTAGTTTATATTACACGGACATGAGGTCATAGAAGCAATTAGTGCAGGCCTAATGAGATTTATCTCACACCCTATCCAAGGACCTTTGGTACCTAGGAAGATTACATGTATGGAATTGTTGATAAAGGGAAGCATAACACTTCAGACACTTGATTTCTTATTTCATAGGATGGAGATGGTAGAAGATGACTAATCTTGAGCTTGGAATCTTGGGGATAGTTTTTGGTTACTTTTTCTACTATTTTATATCATGAGTTTATACTTATTGTATCCATGTTTTCCAAATTTCTATTGACATAAAATATATCATCATCAGTTGTTTTATATTTTGATTAGTGTTTTAGTTGTTTATTTTTTCAGTCTGACTCTATTGTGCCATCTATTTATTACATTTATTATACTACTTATTTATCTATTCTTATAAGTTATATGATGTAATAAACATTTGTAACGAGGGAATGGTCTCCCAACTGACACACCCTAAACCCTCACTACAAGTCAAAATTCCCAGGTGTTCGGAAGATGCGCATGAGGACATGTGGATAATCGGGATCAGGGCACCTTCAGTGGAATCTAGATCTGGGATGTCACAAAGTGGTATCAGTAATTCCCTGAACCTAGAATCCCGGATCTGGTGCATTATTTTAATACATTGGAATGATTACAATGAATCAAGTCCCAAAGGACTGATTAGTTTAGCAGTCTTGTAAAATTGATTACATACATGAACGTTGCGTTAAACGTTCAAACATAAACCGAAACATAAATAATCCATTTATAATGAAATAATTTTCCTAGATTAACCATGCATATCAATCATAATACACTTCATATAATACTAGGAAAACAAAATATAAGAAAGGGGAAATCTCAGATTCTCAGTAAGGGTAAATAATTTAGCAGAATCTCTAAAGTTTTAAGAAAAGATGTGTAATAAAAAGAACACCCTTTTTAAACAAAAAAATGAACATAATATAGAAAAAATAAATCAAAAATTAACATAAAAACATGAACATAGATATTCTACTAGTCAAATAATCACATGTAATAACTAATTTCACAATCAGGGAATGTATAACGCCTGACATCATAACCACACAGTCAAGGTCTCGTGCCAATACTACAAATAAAAAAATTTGTCAAGGCCTTGTGCCAAGACACTAATTTGTCTCACGAGACCTACCAATTCATCGAGGGGCTATTAAAGGCCCATCCCGTCACTTACTAATTCCAATGCATTCCTCGTATGAAAAATATGAAACATAATATAAACATTCGTATTAAAACTAGCATATGAAATGTCAATACTTTAACCGTAAACCATGAATGTTATAAAAACATCACATTAATAGTCAAACATATTATAAATCATTCAATATAATGTATAATATTGTATTATAATAAATAAACCTGCAGTCATGAATAATATCTAGTAAATGATGTTGACATAGTAATAAATGATCAGTAAAACTCTTTGAGAAAAATATCCCTTTTCATGAAATCATTTAAAAGACACAAAATTTGGAAAGGAAGAAATTTAAAAGACATTTTTGAATAAAAGTGTCTCATACCACTTTGAAACTTTTGAAAGCAAATAACATTTTAAAACATTTATGTCCATATAAATAAATCCTAAAAACCATTACGAAAACATGGACATTAATGAGAATGATTTAGAAGAATAAATATTTGAACCATTTAAAATGATGTTTTAGTTAAAGAGTTCCTTAAAAATAATCCTTTTTAAAACTATTTTATGAAACATAGACATGGTTAATAAATATGTACCACTAAAAACTTACACATAAACAATCTCCAATAATAATGAGATTGAGGAATTAACACATACCTTGTACTTTATTTGGGTCGAGGTTAAGTTTAGCCTCCTATATAATGACCATAGTATGTTATTAAAATATAACAGAACCATATTAACATTTATGATATCATAATTTATTCATTTATGACTTTATAATACTTATTTAATAATAATTTCTATGTTAAAATAACATTTTGGGTAACTATCGCTTTCTTTATCGTACGTGTTTTAACTTTTTATTCTTGTTTGTATCGCTTATATCATGATTTAATTTCTTAGAGAATATAAAATATTATTTAGGTATCATATATATTCAGAATATAAATATGCATAATATATATATATATATATGAAATGGAAAACACCATTTATGGAGATGGTAGACCTTACGTACGTATAAACGCTATTTCTGTTTTCATATTGTATTGAATGGAAATAAGTGAATGAGATATATGTAAATATATACATATATATATATCCAGAAGAATTATTATGTCATATATTAAATACTTATTGATAATATAAAGTTTTATAATCATCCTTGAATGGTGAATGTGGAAATGAATCTCATCGCTTCGTGGAGACGGTAAGTCATATGTACGCACGAGTGACAATGTCATTCTATTGATGGTGAAATCGTATGTAATTGGATGGTATATTATATATATATATATATTTAACTTGTAATATATGTTATTTACATCAATTATGCACATTATTATACCCATCCAAATAATGAAGTGTTGAATAACAAACTACACCACGATGTGGAGACGGAAAGTTGTACATACGCATGTAAGGTGAATTTTTCATTAATAGGATGGATAGATTAAATAATATGGTTATACCATATTTATAATAACATCACAGTTTTTATAATGCACTGGATTTATTATTTTTTTATTAAAAAAACAAATAAACAAGAAGTTGAATAAGAAAAGAACTTTGAAAGTGGTGATGGAATAATTACCTCTTCTTTGGGTTCTTCCATTTGATTTGAAAAAAAGGGATTCTTAGGTTGGATTTCGGATCAAATTGAGGCCTCTATGTTGAATTTATGGAGGTTGTGAAGATATTTGATCAGGGTTTGTCCGAGACAAATGGATTTGGAGGTTTGAATTTAAGAGAAGGGGAAGTAACCTTTTATAAGAGAGGTGAGGGGCACTTTAGGAAAAGCTTGAAATATTATTTTATTATAAAATAATTTTCAGTTTCTAATAGCTCAAAATTGATTTATTTCTAGTATAAGGTGGTTATGGGTCTAAATACTCTCAACCAATAGGTTTTCGAAAAGTTTAGGTCACTATATTAACCTTATCTTTTAGATTTAACCCTTATTTAAATAGTTTAACTCTTACCATGTCTTCTTGTATTCTTACACTATATGGTCAATAAACTTACTATAAAATGATAACAGAACTGAAAGTGGTTCATTATTGAAATATCTACAATTATATAACTATTTTTTCCTAACCTTATATTTTTAGTAATATTATGTCATTTAATAATATAGTATTTGTTTTAAAAACTCATTTAAGTCAATTTTGACACTATTTAGTATTTTCTTTTTATGAAAGTCATAAAAAGGTGATTACATCCAAAAAAATACATTAAATCAACCCTAACATTTCATATTCACATATAAAATTGATTTATGGAATCAAAAGTCTCAATTTATGTTTATTTTGATATTTATAATATCAATTATTTTAATCATTCATTAATAAAGTAATTTCTGCATCATCACTATGTCATAAATAAAATTAAATATTTAATGTCTAAAACTCATAAATAAAAAACCATGATTTAGGAAATATTTTTATATTTATAATGAATATTTATAGTCTAATTTATCTTATGTGAAACCCTATATTAGAAATGGTTTTGCTATTAAACTTTGAATTTAACACTTTTAACTCTTCTTTAAATAAAATATAATAAATGTCCCAATCTTAGACAAGTGGATAAAAAAGGATCCTATTTTTTTTCCTAAGGTTATTTTGGTCGAAAAACACTTATACAATTGAAGATAATTATTTAAATAAAAAAAGTCAGTTTTTATCTACAATGTAGTATTTTTCACTATTCATCAAAAATTGATTGTTTTCAGAAAAATACCAAAAATTATCCCAAAGATAATTTTGACATTAAAAATTCAAAAATTATGTCTATTTTACCAAATTAAAAACATTAAAGTTTCGTTAATTAATTTAAAATTAATTCTCGTTGTCAAAACCAGAAAGTGGGTTGTTAAGAAGTAAAAACTACCAAAAGATTGACATGTGGTTATGTCTAATTAAAAAGTGAAATAACTTCCAATGACCAAAATTGCATTAAATGTTAAAAATGTATTCTAATTATACTTTAAAACCACTCAAATAAATAATTTAACACTTTAAATTATTTCGATTAAAACATTTGTTTTCAATTAAAATTTAGTATTTTTCACTATTGATCAAAATATGAAAGTTATCAGAAAAACACAAAAAATATATCCAAACTAAATTTTTATGTCCCTATTCTAAATAAGAAGTTTATTTTCTCAAATTTGATATATAAAAGAGTCAAATATTGGATTTAAAAACGGTTCTCCATTAAAAGGCGCTAAAATTGGATTTTTTTGAAAAAATTACTTCTTTTATATGAAAAATTGAATTTTTCGTTCTATTATGTTTAAGAAACAAAAAAGATAAATATTTAAATAATAATATATTTATATAATTCAAAATTTTGTTAATAATATTCATAACCACTTTTTAAATGGTTAGTTTGATAGGTCGTGATACGCTTGAACTCGGTGTTGCGTGTACCACAAGTTATTGAATTACTTAAAAGAGATAATGTACTATGAAATCTTAGGGTATTAAATTATCCCCTTTTTCAATATATTGCATTCTATCAATTTGAAATTGTTATTTTAAAATAAAAGTTTGAAGATAGAAAATACCTTTGTGGAAAACCCACATCAGAAATAGGGTTAATAAAATTTAGTCTTAATAAGAGGGAAAGGGAAATGAAAAAGTCCCCACTAAATTTGGATTTAGAATAGAAGAACATCGGTGGAAATTACAGACACACAATTAGGAGGAAATGTAAATATTTATAGGGATTGATTGAGAACATCAATCATAAACAACGGAACAATAAATGTAAAATTTAGGGCCTCAAATCCATCAACCTATGAAGATTTAAAGTATCATTGGTTCAGAAAAACATATGGTATTCGAATAACACATTTTTTATACTTTATTTTTTTTTTGAAGAAGAAGAATAAGAGGGAATAATTTACTATCAAAATAAGAACTCAAGAAAACATACTTGATTTAATTACCTATCATAATTATAATCTAATCATTTGGTTGTGCTTCGATCTATTTTCACTTCATCCCTTACACTAGGAAATTAATGTTCAAAAATGATTTTTTTTACGCCTAAAGAACATTTTTTATATCATAAGGTCTTCAAGTATTCTCTTAATCCTATAAATTTTTACTGAAAACCAAATGTTACCTCAAAGTATTCAATAAATCATACTTTAACATCAAACAAAATATCAAGTGTTCAACTTACTCAATTCAAACCTTTAGACTTATCCAAAATACCTATGTCCAAATTCACAATCCAAAATTTTATAAAGAATGTCAACATAACATAATGAAGATATATTTTATCACATAATAACATGTGAATACCTTCATCGTTTATTCTATTAAAACATCATAACAACCTGAATTACCATAAAACCTTATTTGAATAGGTATGTACATCTTTATTCCTTCTATAAAACATAGAATATTGGATATACTCCTTAAATACAAAAATGGTGTAATATCCTACAATGATGGAATAAAAAACCACTAATTAGTACCAAGGTATTCAATATTATCCAATATACTTTATACATCTCAATTATCTCTTATTCCAAAATCACTACCTCAGTATCAGGACCATATTAAGGTTTATTTTTCTATATATTTTCCAAAAAATTTAACCAGCTATTGATTCACTTTTCTTGGTACCACACAATCTCAAATATGAAATAAAATAGTATTGTAGTATAATCCTTATATAATCTGTAATTATTATAACTTATACATCATTAATACAATACTCAAATGACACAATTATTTAATAACAACTTAAGAACACAAATAATTCCTCTTTATATGTGGTAGTATCATAACTTGATTATTATCCAATAGAATCATTTGGGGTACACTCTTATGATTGTTACATTGATTCACATAGTGTCCCAACTTCATGAAGATGAATCATTGTACATTTAAAACCTTTTTCTTACCCTTTTAATCACAAACTTGGTGTCCTTTTTCTCCACACTTATAACAAACTCTCATTCCTTTCAATCATTTACCAACGTGACTCTTCCCATAGTTATCATGTGTGTAAAAATCCATCTTTCCCTTCTTCCAATTATCTATCTTTTTATCTGACATCCTCTTCTTCTCTTGCTTCCCTTAAAATCCATAGGACCTAGAGAATTCATTACTTATCTTATTAACACATGAGACTATTTCTTGATATGATGAGAATACATGGGAGATTGTTTCCCTTATAAATGTTGGCTTAAGACCAGGAAATATATGGTCCTTCTTACTCTTTGGATCCTGTGTATTGTTGGAGTTCTCGTTCCATCTACTGGGTAGCAAATCTAAACAATGAAATACACTAGGTTAGATAATATCATAATCTATAATCTAATAACTATAAAAATTCTCAACATTAATTAAATATTTTCACACATCTACTCTCATAATAATAAAAATGATTTATTTTCTAACATATTTACTCATAAATCCTTTATAATGGTTTGTAAAAAATGTGAATTACCTAATCATATCCACCCAGAGTGTCAAACCAGGTGCATAGTAAGGCTCGTTGTCATGTACCACAATACCCCGGGTCAAGCCTAAAACTCCTTGTCAGAGTTTTCACTCCTATTTACATCTCTTCCAGAACAATGTCCACTTGTAGTATCTAGGCAGGGATGTTTTTCTTATAAAACCCACATAATATCTACATTACCAATTTTTTTGGATGTTCTTCTATACTAAACATCAATGTCTATCTTAGGGTAATATTTCCTAATCAGCATTTATCTAAATCAATTTCCAAGGTTGTTTCTAAAATTCCTCTGAAACCAACTACAAAACCTCATCCCCATAAGCCGAGAGCCGATGCATTATTTTAATACATTAGCATGATTATAATTAATCAAGTCCTAAAGGACCGATTAGTTTAGCAGTCTTGTAAAATACATTATATATATGAAAGTTACATTAAACATTCAAAAATAAAACACTACATAAATAATCCTTTTAGAATTCCATTATTTTCCTAGCTTAACCTTATATATCAATCATAATACACTTCTTGGAATCCTAGGAAAACAAAGCATAATAAAGGGGTGAGATTATATGCTCAGTAAGGGTAAAAAATTTAGTGAAAGCTATAAACTTTTGAGGAAAGATGTGTAATAAAAACAATATCCTTTTTCAATATATACTTGAACATAATAAGGAAAAAATAAATCAAACATTACCATAAAAACATGCACATGGATATTATACTACTAGAATAATCACATGTAATAACTAATTTCATAATAAGAGAATGCATAATGTCATACATTATAACCACATAGTCAAGGCCTCATTCCACGACTATAAATAAAATTTTTTGTCAAGGCCTTGTGCCAAGACACTAATTTGTATCATGATACCTACCGATGCATCGAAGGGCTATAGCGGGCTCCGCCCATCACTTACTAAGTCCAATGCCTTCCTCATATGAAAATGGTGAAACATAACATAAACATTCGTATTAAAACTAGCATACAAAATGTCAATACTTTAATTGTAAACCATGAATAGTATAAAAACAGCACATTCATAGTCAACCATATAATAACTCATTCAATACAATATAGAAAATTGTATTATAATAAATAAACCTCAATCATTAATAATATCTAGTAAATGATGTTGACATAGTTTAAAATGATCAGTTAAACTCTTTGAGAAAAATATCCTTTTTTCATGAAATCATTTAAAAGTCGCACAATTTCGAAAGGAAGACGTTTAAAATAAATTTTTGAATCAAATTTTACCATACCACTATGAATATTTTTAAAAGAATTAACATTTAAAAACTTTCATGTCCATATAAATTAATCCTTAAAACCATTTTGAAAACATAGAAATTAATGATAATGATTTAGAAGAATAAATATTTAAACCATTTAAAATGATGTTTCAGTTAAAGTGTCCCTCAAAAATAATCCTTTTAAAAATTATATTATGAAACATGGACATTAATAATAAATATTTCTTAGTAAAAACTTACACATAAACAATCTTGGATAATAATGAGATTGATGAATTAACCCTCACATTGTACATTCCTTTGGTCGAGGGTATGTTTAACCTTTTGTATAACGAACATAGTATGCTATTAAATTATAACAAAACCATATTCATATTTATGATATAATTCTTGATTCATTTATGACTTTATACTACTTATTTAATAATAATTTCCATGTTAAAATAACATTTTGGGTAACTATCACTTTTTTTATTGTACATGTTTTAACTTCTTATTCTTGATCGTATCACTTATATCAGGATTTAATTACTTAGAGAATATAAAATATTATTTATGTATCATATATTTTCAAAATATAAATATGTATAATAGATTGTATAAATATATATATGTGTGTGAAATGGAAAACCTCGTTTATGGAGACGGTAGACCGTACGTATGCATAAACGTTGTTTCTATTTTTATACTGTATTGAAAAGAAGTAAGTGAATGATATATATGTAAATACATATATTTTTTTTCCAGTATCATTATTATGTCATATATTACATACTAATTAATAATATAAATTTTTATAATCATCGTTGATTGGTGAACGTGGAAATGAATCTCATCGCGTCTAGGAGACGGTAAGCCATACGTACACACGAGCAACGATGTCATCCTATTGATGGTGAAATCGTATGTAATTGGATGGTATATTATATATAAATAATCTTTAACATTTTATATTTATTATTTACATCAATTATACTCATTATTATACACATATAAATAATGAAGTGTTGAATAACAAACTACACCACAACGTGGATACGATAACTCGTACGTACACACGTATGGAGAATTTTTCATTAATTGGATGGATAGATTAATGAATATGGTTGAACCATATTTATAATAAAATCACATTATGTAGAAGGTACTTGAGTTATTATTTTGTTATGAAAACTACAAACAAATAGGAAGTGGAAGAAGAAGAGAACTTTGAAAGAGATGATTAAATAATTACCTCTCCTTCAGGTTCTTCCTTTTGATTTGAACAAAAGGGCTCCTTAGGATGGATTTATGATCAAAGTAATGCCTCTAGGTTTAATTTCAGTTAGTTGGGAAGAGATTTTATCATGGTTTGGTTGAGAAAAATGGCATTGGAGGTGTGAATTTAAGATAAGGGGAAGTACCCTTTTATAAGAGATGTGAGGGGAACTTTAGGAAATTCTTGAAATATTATTTTATTATAAAATAATTTTCCTTTTATAATGGATTAAAATGGATTTATTTTAAGGATAAGGTTGGTATGGGTCGAAATCCTCTCAAAAAATAGGTTTTAGATAAGTTTAGGTCACCATATTAACCTTATCTTTTAGATTTAACCCTTAGTTAAATATTTTAACTCTTACAAAGTCTTCTTGTATTCTTACACTATATAGTTAATATAATTACTATAAAATGTCAAGAGAACCTAAACTAGTTCATTAATAAAATATATATCATTATATAATTCCTTTTTATAAACCTTAGATTTTTAGGAATATTATATCACTTCATAATATAGTATGTGTTTTAAAAACTCATTAAGTCAATTTTGACACTATTTAGTATTTGCTTTTTTTAAAAGTCATAACAATTTGATTAAATCAAAAAAAAATTCATTAAATAAATCTTCACATGTCATATAATCCTATAAAATTATTTTATGGCATCAAAAGTCTCAATTTACATTTATTTTGATATTTATAATATCAATTATTTTAATCCTTCCTTAATAAGGTAACTACTGCATCATCATTGTGTCATAAATAAATCTACATATTTAATTTCTAAAAATTATAAATAAAACACCATTATTTAGGAAATATTTTTATATTTCTAATTAATATTTATAGTCAAATTTATCTTATGAGTATCCTTATATTAAAAATATTTTAGTTATTAAACTTTCAATTTAAAACTTTCAACACTTATTTAAATAAAATATAATAAATGTCCTAATCTAATCCAAGTGGATAAAAAAGGATCTTATTTTTGTCCTAAGGTTGATTGTGGTCGAAAAATACTTATCCAATAGAATTATGATACATGTTAGTGTAATTATAATATCATTTTTACTTTTAATTATCCTATTTACTTTTAATCGTGGTAATTAAAATTCAAAATTTACTATTCACCAAAAATTACTTTCATCCTATTGAACCACATTTTACATACTAATTTCAATTTTGTCTCTTTTATTTTGGAAATTTAATTCACAGAAGCGGTAAAATTACGTTTTATGAAAATTTGCAAATGTGCCTAGAATGTGGGTAAAAGACGTTAAAAAGGTTTAATAAAACTTTATATGTCTAATATTATTAAGAAATGACTCAAATGAATTAAATTGTACTAATATATGTATTATGTATCTATTTTGACTTTAAAATAATTTTTTAATTAAAAATAATTACTTAAATGAAAAAGTCAGTTTTTATCTACAACGTAGTGTTTTCACTATTCATCAAAAATTGAATGTTTTCAGAAAAATACCAAAACTTATACCAAATATAATTTTGATATTCCAAATTCCAAAATGATGTCTATTTACTAAATTCAAAACCTTGAATTTTCATTAATTAATTTAAAATTAATTCACGTTGTAAATACCAGAAAGTAGGTTTTTAAGAAGTAAAAACTAGCAAAATATTGACATGCATTTAAGTGAAATTAAAAACTATAATTATTTAAAATGACCCAAATTGGATTAAATGGTAAAAATATAATATTACTATACTTTAAAACCACTAAAATTCATAATTTAACACTTTAAATTATTTGTATTTAAAAAAAAATCAATAAAAATTTAGTATTTTTCACTATTCCTCAAAATATGAAAGTTATAAAAAAACACAAAAAACATATCCAAACTAAATTTTTATTTCTTTATTCTAAATAATAAGTTTATTTTGTTAAATTTAATATATAAAAGTGTAAAATATTGAATTTAAAAAGGGTTCTCCATTAAATTGTGGTAAATTTTCATTTTTTGAAAAGAAATATTTCTTTTATCGGAAAAAATGAGTTTGTCCTTATATTATGTCTAAGAACCAAAAAAGATGAATGTTAAAATTATATAGGATATATAAAAAATTCAAAATGTATTTAAAAATATTCATAACTTCTTTTTAAATGATTAGTTTGATAGGTCGTGGTGTGCTTGAACTCGGTGTTGTGTGTAGCACAAGCTATTGAATTACTTAAAAGAGATAATGTGCTATGAAATCTTATGGTGTTACAGAATCCAAGGTTTTACCTTCTTGATTTACTATTTATATAAAATATATTGGATGTTAGAACCATTAGGTACTTGGTTATAAGGTGTTCTTGGGCGTCGTGAACCAATGTTCGGGGTAAATGCAGAGTTTCCTGAATTATAATTTTTTATCTTCTTTTTTCTATTACAATTGATATCATTTAACTATTAAGTGACTTGCATGATATATGGTCTTGATGATTATTATTCTGATTGAGGATCTTATTTCTTCCCTAGCATGATGATATGGGGGCATGGAGCATTGTTACATGCCTCATCTTAGGAACCTAGAATTAACATGACATGCATATTTCCATGCCATATAGGTTAATTTTACTCTTCACATTTCTTGATATGACTATTATTATTGATTTCCCCATGCTATATATATGTAATTTTTATGTTTTCCTTGTTTTTAGCTGAGTGATATCTAGTTTCAATTCAAGAGATGTTATGCCTCCTCATGGGTTGGAATGATTATTCTACTGAATCAAGCCATTAATTAGAATATAAGTGGGTATTAATCTTGGTGATTAGGTGTATGGGACCAGATTCATTGGGAATGGAGACCCATTATATACAAAACCAGATATTTGTAAATTATAAAATGAAACTTAAAAGTGAATCTTGACTGAATTAAAATAAAATGTTTGCCAATAAATGAAGAGGGAAGGTATAGTTGACCATTCATCTACTAGAACCCCTATAATTTATACTTGAGAATGCACTAATACATGAAATTATAAGTGGGTAGTTGGTATAGTATTCCCTCAATAGTGATCCTTTTCATATGTTCATCTTCCGCTAGTGTTGATGTCTATCTATTTAAGGCTTGTTCTGAGGCGTGTTCTTGGCCGTTTCAGACCAATGATTCCACAACGTCCTCATGTCTTTCTCTAGGAGGTTGATGAAGAACACACTCCAGAAGTGGTGGTACTTGAGCTTCCAGTATTACCTCCATGAGTTCCACTTGAGGAACTTCCTGCTATACCTGATTTGGGACCTTTTTCTCAAGTTTGTGATAGTTTTATGTGTCTGATATTGTCCATCCATAGTCCACCACAGCCAACACCTATGATGGATTATCTAACCCATGAGTCCTAGCAGCAGTATCCTCCTACATTCTTATGGAATTATGGTCCACCGGTTAATAAGTATTAATTAGAGGCTACATTTTCCGTCTTTTAGCATCTGTAGACGCCTCTAGAGTGGGTCAATCTTGTAACTTACAAGCTACATGACTTTACCAAGAGTTAAAGAGATGTTCTACCTAGATTTGTCTCTATTAGGGAATCATATGAATTGTTTTCGAGTGAATAATTCTTTCCTCACATGTTGAGAGTGGACCCAACCATAGAGTTCATACATCTTGAGTAGGGTTCTATGTTATTCATGGAGTGCTCGACTAGTTTCACTGAGTAACAATTCTTTACACTTCTTCTAGCCGGTGATGATCTTTTGCATGTTAAATGCTAAGAGGATGGGATATAGTATGATATTTATACTCAGGTGATCAAATTTCACCTACCTAAATTTTTTGAGATAATAAATCAGGATTTTATTACTGAGCGAAACCTCAGAGACGGTGATAGTATCAGGTATAGAGGATCAGTTACAAAGAAGGCTAGTAGTTCCTTCGACAAGATAAACAGATATCTCTGGGTTTCTCATCAGGGAAGAGGAAATTCAGGGACCCCTGATGGTATCTCCATGTTGTTTCATCACTATGAATGATAGGGGATCCTAAATCCTCAGTCTAATAGAAACCCTCTGGAGTTTCGTAATTGTGGAAGTAAAGGGAACCTTCATAGGTTCGGTCATACCTTTCCATCATCTTCTATGGGAAGAGGTTCTTCACCAACTCCACCTTTAATTGTAGGTTCTTTTACACCACACCTGGAGGGGATTTGGAGTAGCACCAATTTGACTTAATAAGGAGGATATAGTGGACATAATAGCCAGAATCTTGATCACCAGTAGTTCCAGTGGAGCAGTTGTGATCATGGTAGTCTAGCTGATTCAAAGGATCGTGGATCAGGTCAGTTTCATGCCTTACAGCTAATACATGAGGATCATTTTGAAGTAACATCTAAAGTACAAGATACTATTATTATTTCCTCCAATATATTATCTTCTTTATTAGATTCAGGTGTTTCACACTCCTTCATCTCTTTATCTATCATGTAATTTCTTAGGAAGGAAATATAGTATTATTGTGGTGTAATGACCTTGGATACACTATTGGGAGTATGGTCAGAGGTCATACAACAATGTAGGTACTTTCCCACTGAGATATATAGTTATAACTTCTTATAAGACCTCTTTTATCTCAAGAAGATGGCTTTCAATGTCATTCTCGAGATGGATTTTTTGGTTCTGTATCATGCCTTTGTAGACTATTATTGCGGAAGGAAAATATTTACAACGCCATAGGGCATTATTTATCTACACAAGGGTGAGTGGGATGTCCAAACTAGTATTTATGGACCAGAGAATCATGGGCTAGGTGGAGTGACAACCAGATTGATAATCTCCTTATAAAGAATTAAAGGTTGTATCCGGCTGAAATCCCTCCAGTAGTATATCATTTCCAGTATGTTTTTCCTGAATAATTTTTTTATTACCTTTAAATAAAGAGGTATATTTAATCATATATCTTATTCTAGAGCAGTTCTAGTTCCCATTCCTCCATACAGGATGAATCCTACTAAGATACAAGAGATCAAGAGGTCGTTAGAGGACATGGAGGCCAATGGATTTATGCGGTCCAGTACTTCCACTTAGAGTTCGCACATGCTTTTCTCCAAGAAGAAGGATTTAACCCCTCATCTATGCATGAATTACATATGGTTGGACTGGTTTATAGTAAATAACTGATATATACTACCTTTTATAGATGATCTCTTCGACCATCTCTGAGGAGCTAGGGTCTTCTCTATGATTGGACTATGATCTAGCTATCTTTATGAGAACTTCAGTCCATCACACATACCTCGCACAATTTTTCATAGAAACTATGGTTTGTATGAGTACCTCGTAATGTTTTCCAGTCTTATGAATGCACCTACCATTTACATGGGTCTAATGAATAGGGTTTTTCAACCATATTTGGATTCTTTTGTCTTGGTATTTTTGGATAAAATCTTGGTGTATTCTCGCAATCATAGAAACCATGATAAGCACTCTGAGACCATTCTGAGTACAAAGAGAGAGAATAACCTTTACATTAATATTTCTAAGTTCCACTTCTGGATTGACATATTTTACTTATTTATTCATATTATATTAGAATCTGGAGTATCTGTTGACCTATATAAGGTTAGTGCTTTGGTTTCTTAGGAGCATCCCAAGAATGTGTTGGACATATGAAATTTATTGGGGATAGATGGTTACAACATTCATTTTAGATAGGACTTATCACACCTTTCATCTCCTATTACTGGTCTTACACTAGAAGAAAATTTGTCTTTAATGTCAATAATATGATGTCGGTTTATTATAAACTAACATAAAAATGTTCGTGGATAATATTTTGTGTCAATTTTTTGAAAAACCGATACCAATAATTATAATTTTTTTACTATATTTTAGATCATTTACTAATCTTTGATTTGACTGGTTGTGAATCTAAAATGGAGTTACGAATTAAAAGTTATGGTTTTTGGAAGTCAAACATCTTTAAGATAAGTCTTAAAGAAGTCCAACTTTCGAAGGCCATAACATTAAATACCTAACTTCGTTTTAGATCCATGACCAGTCAAATCAAATCCTAATAAATCATTCTAAATATATATATTTTATTTTATTTTTATAAATAATTTTAAAAACTGACACCAAAAATAATTTTTTTTAACTTTTATGCCTCGTTTTTTTTAAAACGACGCCAAAATGATATCGATGGGGATCTTTTTCAATTGTTTTTTAAAAACATGATTCCAAAAAACCAATGTAAATCCCCTTTTAGATCATTTTTAATCAAAACTGATGCTAAAACGTATCCACAAATATGCGGTATCGTTATTTCAATTTTTTTACAATGTGCATTTCTCCTTTTAAAATACCGCCTAAATTTTAATTCAACATTGTTGAAAATATTTTTTTTACTACATATAAATCAATTTTCTATTTCTTTCATCATTTTTTACCACTTCGATTCAATCATGTTTTCAAGGAATATTCAATCGATGCTTTGAACATGGTATCTATTTTAATTATTTAATTTATTTATTAATATTTTTATTCATTACTAAACATCTCGATAATATTTTTTATAATGAAGATTTATTCTTATGATCAAGTTAAAAATATAAAACATCCAGATGAGATTTACTAACTATGGTGAAAAAATCATTATTGATCACCATTTTCATTTCTGCATGAGTTCTACCCTAAAACTAAAAGATATGATGATAAACAACATATCATTTTGATGGAAACTCCTAAAATAATTAAAATATGTTCAAAGCCTTAAGTTTAGTTTATTCCAGTTTTTGTACATAATTTTCATTCATGTTTCTCATGTTTTCTTTGAAATGAGTTGTATCTATCAAAACTTTCAGATGTTCAACTTCCAACCACCATAACTTTTGATATGTAACTCTATTTTAGCTACACGAAAAATAAAATATAATATTGGGAAATGTTCTACAAAATAGTAGAAAAAAATTATTATTGGCATTGGTTTTTTAAAAAATTCATACAAAAAATAAATTTTTTTAACTTTTTGGCATCGGTTTCTTTAAAACATGATGCCAAAAATGATATTGATGGGTCTTTTTATTGTCAGTTTTGTAAACAAATGATGCTAATAAATATATGTGAATCCTTTTTGGTCTCGGTTTAAAAAAATAAAACATAAAAATTCAGATTTTTTATGTCAACGGCTTCAACGTCGGTTAAAAACTGATGTTAAAATTAAAAAAACTGACTCTAAAGACCATTTTTCTGCTAGTGTTACAAACAAGGGTGTCAAGTTCGTTTAGTTAGAGGAGTATGAGAATGAATTTTAGGAGCTAAAAGGGAGTCCTATATTAAAAAATATACTAAATATACTAAAGCCTAATAGAGGTTATATTGTATTATATGGTTCATCAATCATTGTCCTAGGAGAAGTGCTGATGTAGGATAGATTCATTGCGTAGAGATATCAATAGTGGAGGCCTCATGTGCTTAATTTGAAAACATAAGAACAGGATGTACAGGAATCTAGTGGTGATTGGAAATTAATGACCCTCTTTGCTGAGCTACATATGAAGTTTCATGATAGTCATGAGTATTCTTAACTATCAACCTTGATAGTTACCTATTCCCAACTTGAGAAGGTGAAGAGCATAAAATTTTAAGATCATGAAGGCTTGGTTCTTCATGAGAGTATTTTAGGAGTTGACCCACCATTGGATTGGTCTGTGGACCAAGATAACATCATGTGTATACATGGGATTTTCTGGGCTCCTACAGATATGAGAGAGGAGTTGATTCATGAGTCCTAATATTCTTAGTTGAAATTTCATCCAGGAATCCCCAAGATGAATCAAGATATTCAATACTAGTATCGGTGCCCTAGGATAAAACTTCAAATAGAAAGATTTATCACTGGTTGTTACACCTTCCAATAGGTAAAGGAAGAGAAACAGACACATGAAGACCTGTTACAACCACTTCCTATCCCATAATGGAAATGGGAAGATGTTTCCATGATCTTTGTAGTCAGTTTACTAAGGTCTCTTGGAGGTAGAAACGTTGTATGGGTTTTCAATGACAGACTGACGAAGGTATCCTACTTCCTTCCTATCTGGGAAACATTATCAGTTGATGAACTAGGAAGATTTTATGTCTGTGGGATCATCTAACTACACGGGTTCCCTTGTACTATCACTTTAGATAAAAATTCTCTCTTAAGATCATGGTTTTGGAAAGGCTTGGAGAAGGCTTTGGGTACACAAGTGCTTCTTAGCATAGACTTTCACCCTCAGACCAATGTCCAGTTAGAAAACATGACACAAGTTCTAGAGGAGATGTTTTGGGCATGTATATTTTATTTTTGTAGTTCTTGGGAGAATAAAATATCTCTCGTCAACTTTTCCTATAATAATAGATTCCATGAGAGAATTCAAATCGCTCCTTTTGAGGTGTTATATGGTAGGTCATTTCATTCACCCCTATGCAAGCTAGAAGAATTTTAGGTTTCCCTACTAGGTCCACGTATCATACATAATTTTTCAAAATAGGTTTAGTTTATCAGGAACTATATGTATACAACTTAGTCTAGACATAAATCTTATTCTGATCAGAATAGATGACCTCTGTAGTTCAAGGTTGGGGATCATGTTTTCAGGTGAGTGACACCTAAGTTATGGAATAGAAAGTTATAGAGGCAAGGAATTTTTTTCCCTCATTATATAGGGCCCTTGGAGATTCTAGAGAGAGTCGTGTTGGTAACCTATTAATTGATTCTTCCTCATAGGTATCATTCCATGCACAAAGTCTTCCACATTTCACAACTTCATCATTATCATGCCAACCCATCTCTTATTTTATATCCTGAGGAAGTTGAGATAATGTTGATTCTTTTTTTACTAGTATCCTAATATGCATAATAGATCAGATCACAAAGGATCTCTTAGATCATTATATCCCTCTAGTATGGGTTCTATGGCATCACGACCATGTACAGGATGATACATGAGAGAGGGTGTCCAATGTATATTCCCAATGGCCAAATTTGTTCTCAGACAGTGTTTATTCACCCATAGAATTAAAACTCAAGGTTAATTTCCTTTAAAGGATGAAGACTATAAGAACCTGATTTTGACTCAGATATGGACCCTTTTAATTTTGTTTTATTTCATTATTATGTACCTAATATATATGCTTAATGATTTCATGAAGGTATTGGGGGTGTAAGGGGTCTATTTGGAGCCCTAACCCCATCATTTTGGGAAAAAGGGATGTCACATGGTTAGAATAATCCATTCAAGGCAAGTCTCATGGTTAATTTTAACCATGAAAGGTGGGATAGTGAGCATCAGAGGGGTGCATGGAATTCCATAACTGTGAGATTTGGTCCACACAGTTGGGAGAAAAACTTTAGAAAATTTTCATAGGAATTGTTCATGGTTAGCACATAGTTTCCCTAATAGTGAGGCTTAACTATGTGTTATTACCCTCTCTACAGCTTCCCATGCATGGTTTTTTCATGGTTTGGACAAACCATGTGGCTAAACCTTGTGATGGACATTTTTGGGAAATATTTTAAAATTTAACATAAGTTAAGTTTAAAATAAACCATCCTTTGGTTTTCTTTTCGAGCAGACAATAGCCTCACATCCTCCCTTTTTGAAGCCTAAAGATAACTATTGTAGATTTTGAGATATATCTTTCATCCAAAGTCTTATTCTATAGGCATTAATATCATTGGATTCACATCTACACATCCTCAATTACTTTTAAATATTTCGATGTTAGTATTCCTATCAAAGATTCTATTTAGATGTAGGATCATATTCCCCAATTTTAGTTCATTGAGCCATTATTTAGATATATTTCATTCTAAGAAAAACTAGAGACTGATACTGGATGAGAATAGTCATATAATTATGAGTTAGGTGGTTTATAAATCATACTTCAAGTTTTGTAGTTTCAAAAATCATCATGTCGTCATACCAATTTCATTAGGAATTTTCTGTTAAATTAATATTCCATGCTTGTAATCTTTAGTTTTGAGTTCTAAGACCCATGTTTTATATGACATTGAACATTGGTGGTTACTCCCACAATGTCAACCACCCCAAGTATGGTTATTTCCATGATTATTCCTTAGAGGTCTTTTATGCCTAAATAGCTTGTTATGACTTCTCTACGCCACCATTTGAGGGTTCTTGAGCTTGAACATTCTAGTGTTAGGAATTTAAATATTAAATGAAAATTGAATTATTGAGGTTATATCCACTTGAACCACCTAAGGTATGTGCTTAAATTTTATTAATAAAAATTAAATGAAATGGTAATTATATTGTATTTATATCAATCCAAGTTAATTTTTTTATTAAGACCCACTTTTATAGAAAAAATTGGGAAACTAGCAAGACAACAGTACATCAAGCACAAAAGTAGAAAGCAGATCTATTAGAGACCAACTTGAAAATATTGGACTCGACTGCCCTGAATAATTTCCAGGACAGGTCTCTTACCTTTTTCCCCGGCTCGTCGCTTATGATCACTTTGAAATGAGAGGCCAACTTGTCCCAAACTTGTAAGAACTCCTCCACTGTAATCTTCCTTTCATTGAAGCCTTTGATCAAAATTAAGTGTTGTTTATCGATCCAATTGGCATGCTCCTTGCTTACACCCACTTGAACTGGTCTTTCATTCATCCTTTCTGCATCCTCCTCTGAGGTATGAATGAGGAGAACCCCCTCCACCATCTCTTCCTCAGAGGACATGAGTAGGTCCCATGAGTTTTCTGCAACTGCGAAATCCTCCCCTCCTACTGTCGAAGGCTCTCCCTTCCTGATCACCAAAGGATCCACCAATCCACTTTCCTGATTTTCATCTCTTTGCATATAAGAAAGACCAACCTCTGAAGTAGTCCGCATAGGGGTCTTACCTGAAACCGAAGCCCCTTCCTTTTTCAAGAAAGGAACACCTGGAATAGCCTCTATGACATTGCATTTGGACTTGATTTCCGATCTAGTAACTATAGTCTTTGGAGTGCCCGAATAATCTATGTGCGTTCTTGAATTCTTTCCACCCTTGGGAACCAAAAGGCTTCCAGTTAAGCAGTTTCCTTATTTCCATTTCCTTGAACCGGATCGAACTAGTGCCTCTTGATCATAGACTGCACCAGTCCGAGAGACCCCCTCTTGGTCGCTTGAGGCCCCATCTTTGTCACTCGATTCATCCTCTTTTGAGTGTCTACTCCTGACCTACTTGCGTTTCCACCTAGGAATGACCGTAATCCATCCTTTGGGATCTTCATTTTCTTTCCCTGCCTCATCCAACAGTGATAACTAATTATGAACCTCAGTCGACATTGAAGCCTAGTGAAAAGGGGCCACCTGGGACACTAGATCATGCACATTAGGATTCTGAGACTCCTTTAGTGCCCAAAAAATAACCTGAGAAACCACACCTCTAGGTTCTGAAATTTAGCCAAATCTCTGGCCACCCCTTCCAACCTTAACTGCCTCAGTAAAGGATGAGGGAGACTAACCTCCACCTAGCTGAACTGCTACCCA
The DNA here is from genome assembly GCA_963277665.1 of Viscum album. Lineage (NCBI taxonomy): Eukaryota > Viridiplantae > Streptophyta > Magnoliopsida > Santalales > Viscaceae > Viscum > Viscum album. The sequence continues at coordinate 154,000,074 of OY728144.1, read as the reverse complement.
TACTTCCCCACCAACACCTCCTTCAGCCAAGGACTCCTTAGCAGGTACTACCAGAAAGTCCCCATTCTTCAAAGAATCATCACCTATATTCTCTTTTCCACCTGAAGGACTACCCGTTACAGCCACAACAGGATCACCACATGGAATGGCCAATTGAAGATCACACTTCAGCCTGCTGAACACATCACTGACCTTCGGTTCAGGAGGAGGCATTCTTACAGGTTTTTTCAGCACTGGTACACCAAGAGAAGGATCAGAAACAGTGATCTCCTGCACCCCAAAGTGTCTCCCATGCTTAGCGTGATGACAAAGGGAAGCCCCATGACCCAACCGAAGACATACCAAGCCGTGATCAACCAAGGATTCAAAAACAACAGCTTGCCTACATCAGAACTCCTCACCAGCTGAGATCCATACCCACTCAACCAGTGGCTTTGAGATATCCACCGCAACACAAATCCTCGGATTAATCGGGAGGCACACCGAAGAAGTTTGACTGTCCGAACAGAGGTAGTGACCCACCATATTTCCTAGCATTCTAATAATCACAGGGTTTTGAAAAAGGCAAGGGAAGCTGAGGGAAACTAACCCATGTCGCTACGAGGGATGAATCTCGGTTCATAGAGAGATCGTACGACTAGCAGAAGAGGAAAAATTTACATTCAATGCATCTGCGAGGAGCCCTGGACCACACGCAAATCAGGTCCTCTTCCGAAGCGAGGCGAAGTGAATCATAAGGTGATTTTTATCATGGAGACCCATGACCGTTCGATCACGTAAGCCCAAGTTATCGAAGACAAAGTGAGAAAAATCATCCACTGAGGGTCTTCAATGATTGAATCGATCCATAAGGGTTAGCTTCAGAAGACTCGATTCTTCATAGAACTCTGAGGTAGAAATCAAGAGCTGAGGATCACCAAACCACAAATCAGGAACATTCGGACAAAGAGAGATCATTGGGAAATAAAGGGGGAAATGAGGGTTGGGAAAGGGGATAAAGGGAAACTTCATATCCGAAGGTGGCATAGTCTGGACATCCTCCCCCTTCCACCTCCGAGAAGGGGGGGAAGTCTTCGACGGACATCAGCGCTGGCCAGAGATGGCATTGGCATCGACCATCGTCAGAGCGCTGTATGTATATGAATTGTCCTATTTTATATTAAATTAAATGAATATGTTTTCTCATACATATAACAACCTTGTCATGTTATGAAAGGTAAAAGAGAGAACCAAGTAACTAAATATGAAATGACATAAATGGTTGCTTTCACCTTGGCCATGTCCCACTAATAAAAGGCAAGGCTTGTACCATTTTAAACTGAATAAATGATATGACCTTCACTTGGATTAATTAATTAAATGAATTAATTATAAGGTTCCTAGTTATATATGGACCTTAACATTATTATAAGAGTGTTCAAACTCGATATAGCTTCTGGATTCCTGAGGTAATGCCTTGATCACTTGTGGATGCCATTTTGATTCAAGGATGCTAGTTTTCTGGGTTAATACCCACATTCAAAATGGATCCTCTTCTATCAATAGATTCACAATATGACACTATTGGATCCCTAATTTACTATTACAGGAGGCCTCAAATACACTCATTGGTTCCATCCTGATTTTTATAGACATGAGGTGTCTAGGTTATACGCTTGGCCCTTTCTATTTCTTATCCCATTTTACCTTGGATGTATTCCATGGACTTGGTTAGATCATCACTATTTTCGAATACCATGGATTATTCACCTGGGATTACTCTCATACCCAGGCTTTATTTACTACTAAGTTGGTAACCCTTGAGGTCTCGGATGCCTTAGTTATTATAACAACCCTAATATTTATTTTACACTTAGACATAATTTATTACATAAAACCTTCACTTGATAAAACATATAAGATCGAGATGTCTAGTGTCTTTGGGGATTAGGAACATTACATAACAAATAAAAACATAAAACACAACATCTTATTGAAAATGTTTTTTATATGACCACATCATTCCTTCTTACTTAGCTTGGCATGGGATAACCTGAGGACATTAATAATAAAATGGTGAGATATAAAGCCTAATAAGGGAGTAAAAAGACATAACATTAAGTATAAAATACATTTTAGGCAATATCCATATCAATGGAGCATAAGAGAAACATGAACATAAAGGCATGATCATAATCATGAAATGTGGAAACAACTTCTAACATGGTTTTAGCATGATCCAAGGCTCGTTGCACATGGATCGTGATTAAAGCCCTCATTGAACTTGAATTTCCATGAGTAAACCCTTATTTCACATGATGTATGATGATACAAATCGTTACCCCATGCATTAGAGCTCTATCAGAGTGCAAATTTCTTAATCATTTCATTTCATGCATAAGTGTGCCACATGGATCATATAACATGGATTCATTAAACATCATCATTTATTCCACGATAAAGGATTGTGGGATTCTTAAATGAAACTATATAATCAATAAGTAAATGTGCATAAAGTTGAATACCCTAGATAGAGAAATGGGCATGGTATTCACTACACAATGATTTTAGCTTGGAAAATCACGGTGCAATTTCGGCAGCATAACGACATGACATAAAAATTCATAAAAATGGTTGATGAGAGAGAAAGGGGTGTCTCATCATATGTACATGAAATGGACAGTAGGGTTTCATATAGATACATGTCCCAAAATATGTAATGGAATTTAGATTCATAATACAAAATAATTGCTTGAATGTAAATGAGAAGAGAGAAATTCCTGACTGAATTTCTTCATAGTAACGGGTGTATATGGGAGGCATTAATGAGAGAGAAATAGGTATCTCATCATTAAAACATTTGGAGGGAATGATGGTGGAGGTGAAAAATAATACCCCAACATTTTTAATTGAAAATAAAATGGCATAATAACATGATGAAATTTGGACTAAAATGAGAAAGGAAGAGGTTGTTCAAGCTCTAAAGTCATTTAGTGAAGAGTAAGTTAGATCTTGGTTGGGTTTATATAGGAAAAGAGAGGGAATTCTTTATTATTTAGGTTTTGGACACCACGCATTAAACTAATCAAAAACAAAAACCAACCAATGGTTTTTTCCCCTAGTTTTTTCTAAAGGGGAGTTGAAAACACTATTTTATAAGGCAAATGTCCTAACTTCTTAAAATATTAGGCTTGCTTATGTAGAGGTGAGTCACATTGTCAAGGAAATCAATTTAAAAGGTTAAAATGTTTTATAAGTCTTGAATGGTCCACTAAGGCATTGTAAAATAAATCAAACAAACCTAAAATCACATTATTTTAATGGTAAAACATATATTGGAAGAACATTGAATATATATTATTTAATTAGATCACTATTTGGTCATTATTATGTCATAAAATACATTATATATTTAAAAAGTATTTAATTTTTACCCAAAAAATAGACTCTCTCGTAAAATTATGAAAAATTTAACATTGGATAATTTTGACATCCTGATTCCAAAAATAATATTCATTTTATACAAATAATTTTCTAAATATGTTAATTTTTACTTTTAAAATAAAAACTGACATTTATCAAAATTCACGGGTTTTGATAAAATAGGTTTTCAAACCTTAATAAAAATCACAATTGTATTCCTAAAAATTATATGATCATTTATATTTAATAAAAATTAATTTAGTAATAATATTTTTTTAAAATATTTTTTAATTCAAAAATCCATGAATTCATCAAAATGGTTTTCTTAATTGAATATTAATTAAAAATACTATGTGTACTTTAAAAACAATTTACAAAGTAAAAATAATAAAATTAATGTATATTATTTATTCTATAAAAAAATAATATAAAAAATCATAGTGCCAGGGTCTTGTTACATAACCCCCTATAACACTGGCATAAGACGGAAGGGTAAGGTATGCGATGGTGACAGACACTTGGGGTGGTTTGGATAACATCTCTCCGATGGTAATCTATATAAACTTTCACTTATCCAATATGTGGTTCCATTTGAGCTTAACATGTTGAAGCTCAGCTTGGGATAGGTCAAGAGAGAATCCCAATGATGCCACCTCCTTTCCAATCTTTAACAAATGGGCTTTGTACGGAGCAATTCAACTAGATAAGGTCATCGCTTCCTTTGTCTGAGTAAATTAGATTTGTTAAAGCCCTATATTTATACTAATCTTGTTGTCACTATTCAATGACCATATTAGCAATGTCATCTGTTCTTAATGGTATTTTCAAATCTAAAAACATAAAACTAAGAGAGTGCATATGTTTTATATAACCATTATACGTAATAAGACATTAAATTAGATCAAGATGAATTATAATTAATTATCGTTTAGGTCATTACAATCCTCACCCCTTAAGAAATTTCACCTTCAAATTTTCCTTTTCCCACAATAAAATATATGCAGGTAACTCTGGTTCATCACTTCGTCTGATTCCCACATTTCTTCTTCAAATGTGTGGTTTCTCCACAATACTTTCACAAGGGGCATTATATTATTTTTTAGAACTTCTTCCCTATAATATAATATCTTCACCATCTTCTCTTCATAGAATATGTCATTCTCCAATGGTACCACCTTTGGATTGAGAACATGTGATGGGTCAGGTATGTACTACCACAATAGTGATACATGGAATACATCATGTAAATGAGATAGGTTCGGTAGGAGTGTTAGTCGATAGGCCACTGATCCAATATGATCAAGGATATCAAAAGGCCCGATTTACCTTGGGATAATCTTTCCCTTATTTCCAAATCTCATAACCCGCTTCCATGGTGATATGCATAGAAATACCATGTCTCCAACATCAAACTCTAGGTCTTGTTGATAATTATCAGCATAGCTCCTTTTTTGACTCTGAGCAGCTTTAATGTGTTGCAGGATGGTCTTAACCTTCTCCACCATTTCTTCAACCATTTCTAAACCTAGGAGTTTATATTCCCAAACTTAATTCCAACATACTGGTGTTCTACACCTCTTCACATAAAGGGCTTCATAAAGATCCATTTGGATTCTTGAGTGGAAACTGTTATTTTAATAGAACTCAACTAGAGGAATCTGTTGATCCCGTCCTCTTTTGAAGTACATTGATAATTCTCTCAACATGTCCTCAAGTGTTTGCATAGTCTGCTCTGATTGGACATCAGTTTGAGGATGATAAGTCGTACTGAAGTTTAGCTCAGTATCCGGAGCAAGTTAAAGACTCTTCCCGAACAAAAAGGGGAATCTTGGATCTCAATTGGATATAATAGATAGTGGTAATCTATACAGCCTTACCACTTCTCTAATGTATATCTGTTCCAGTTGATCCAATGAGAAATCCTCTCGAATTTTAATTCATTGTGCAGCCTTTGTAATAAAATCCACAACAACCCAGATAGCATTGATTCTTTTAGATTTCATAGGTTGTCCAATGAAAAAGTCCATGGTTATGTTATCCCATTTTTGTGCTGGTATGGGTAATGGTTTCATCATCCCCTTAGACTTCTTCCTCTCATCCTTCACTTACTGACATACTAAGCACTTTGATGCATACTCATATATGTCCTTCTTCATATTATCCCACCAATAATTCTCTTAGAGATCTCGATACATCTTTGTGTTTCCTAGGGGAATGGAGAAATTCGAACTATGTGCAACATCCAAAAGTTACTCCTTTAACTCTGGACTTTATAGAACACAAAGTCGTGTCCCAAATCTCATAATTATTTCTTCATTAACATTTAAGTCAAAGTATTTCCCTTTTCTGGTAGTTTCCACTTTCTTCTGAATTCTCGCATCATCCATTTAAGCCTAATTTTACCTTTCCAAAAGATAGGTTTGAGAAATAATTTGTGAAAGTATTGATGATGTTCCCTTTTTTATGATTACCATGTCCATCTCCACTAAATATAAGAATATTAAATCCTTTTCGATTCTCATAAATGATAGAATTGTTGGGTCTTTTCTACTTAGAGCATATGCCACTTTGTTTGCTTTGCCAGGGTGTTAATGGATTGAGCATTCATATTCTTTGATCAGCACTAACCATCTTTGTTGGAGCATGTTCAACTCTTTCTGTCTGAATATATACTTTTGGATTTTGTGATCCCGGTATATTTCAAACTTCACCCCAAATAGGTAATGCCTCAAAATTTTTAAAGTGAAGATTACTAAAGCCAACTCCAGATCATTTGTTGGATATTTTCTCTCATTAACTTTAAATTTCCTTGAATCATAAGTAATGACTTTGTCATCTTGCCTCAACACACAGCCCAGTCCCTTATTTGAAGCATCACTAAATACCACAAGAATTTCTCCACTTGTGGGTAGTGTGAGCACAGGCACAGTGATAAACCTCTAATTCAACTCCTTGAAGCTTTCTTCACATTCATCACTCCAATAAAACTTTACTCCCTTCCGAGTTAGATTAGAAAGAGGGTTGTACAATCGTGATAAATTTCTCACAAATTGGAAATAATGTCTAGCTAACCCCAAGAATCTATGGATATATATCACCGATGTTGTCCTTGTCCATCCCTCAATTATAGATATCTTGGATGGATCCATAGATATCCCATTTCTTTTGATGATATGACCCAAGAATGAGACCTCCTTCAACCAGAACGCACACTTTTTGTACTTTGCATAGAGCTTCTCCTTTCTCAAGGTCTCTAGTAGAGTGCTTAGATGATCCTCATACTCCTCCTTAGTTTTAGAGTATATTATAATATCATCGATAAATACTACCACAAATTTGTCAAGGTAATCTCTAAAAACTCTATTAATCAAGTCCATAAAAATTTTTAGAGCATTAGTGAGTCCGAAAGGCATTACTATGAATTCATATTTCCCGTATCTTATACGAAAAGCGGTCTTGGGAATATCCTCCTTCTTCACCCTTACTTGATAATATATCGACTGCATATCCACCTTTTAGAACTATTGTGCTCCACGTAGTTGATCGAACAAGTCATCAATTCATGGTAGAGGATACTTGTTCTTTATCATGATTGTGTTGAGTTGGCGTTAATCAATGCAAAGGTGCATTGGCCCATCCTTCTTCTTGACAAAGAGGACTATTTCACCCCATGGTGAAGCACTTGGGAGTATAAACCCTTTATCTAGATTCTCCTATAGTTGTTTCTTCAGATCCTCAAGATCCACAACATACATTCTATATAGAGTCTTGGATATTGGAAATTCCCCAGGTATAAGATCAACTAAGAATTCAACATCTCTTTTAGGAGGAAGACCAAGAAATTCCTCAGGAAACACTTTAGTAAATTCCCTCACAATAGGAATGACTTCAAGGATGGTTGATTCCTTAGACTCAATAATCTCATCCAGATACATGTTCTCATAGAGTCGTAATATCTATGCTTGAGATGATGGTGCTAAATAAGATTCATCCTCCTCCCTGCACTTGTACAAAATCGGGGGTATATTCTTTATATAGAGATTTTTTTTCCCCTCATGGAAATTTATGTTGTCTCCATATAGAGAATGTCAATCCATGCCAATAATTGCATAAAATTCCACCATAGAGAGTATGAAGAGGTTTTTAGGGAAGTTCCATCCTCAAATTATGATAGAGTTGGAGTTATATTTATGGGATGCAATGATTTCCCCATTTATCATACTCACTAAAATATTTACTTCCATGATTTATAGTGGTGTTGAGATTGTTATACTAAACTTTATAGATCTATGAGAATGTGTATAAATAGAATAAAAAATTATGTTCGCTATTCATGAATAAATAACTAGCGTACCTGTCACCACTTCATTTCTGGGGTTCACTTTAGCGGTAGGGATGGAAAAATCTCACCCTTTCTACCTTGGAGGTTGTTAGTTGCCTCTGAAAACCATTTTCTTAGGGAACTAGTTTGAAAAGTGTGCTTGTTATTTATAGTTTATGAAATGAAAAACACATTGAGGGTTGACCGGAGCATTCCTTTCCTCTATCACAACCGTAGGGTTTTCTTGTCAATAGTTAATATCTAGGTTCTGTTCTCTCCTAAACCTAAATAATTTCCTCTTCCCCTTCAGGAAATTTATGGGGTTATTCTTTCCGCACATTTGGCTAGTGGGGTGCTGGATTTTCTTGGAACCATTGGATTTATCCATCAGACCACCATAATTTAAGTCCATCTTATGCTTCTTATCCCCATGATACCTCTGAGATTCTTCGATCTCCATTTTGACTTTGAGGGAACATCAGAAAATTTCTTCATATCTATCGAAGTCACGGATCACTAGGTATTTCTATAGGCTAGGTTTTATCTCACCAAAGAAGTGGTCAACCTTTCATTAGGGGGTAACAACAAAGTCTAAGGCATATCGTGCAGGCCTTGTAATGTTTTAGTCATATGCTCTGATGGATTCATTGCCTTTTTTCTTGAGGGCAAGGAATTCCCTTTCTATATCAAGTCGGAGGGTGTGAGGAAAATATTTGTCAAAAAAAATCCATAAATCCTTACATTCCAATGCCTCGATATCCTCCTCAAGCTTAGTATTTTTTATTAATTCCCATCATTGATCATCTTCACCCTCTATTTGATAAATATCCAGAAGTACCTTCTCTTGTTCAGAACATTGAAGAATGGAGAATATCTTCTCAATGGAGTTGATCCATTGTTCGGCGATTGATGGATCATATGATCCATTAAAAATAGGAGGTATTCATCTCATGAATCTCACAATTGAGACTTTTTCTTTCTTAGAGGGGTTGAATATTCCTCTTGACACATGTTTCTATTCAAAACCTGAGTTAACTGATAGAGTATCGTGACAAAGTTCATGATCCCTGCTCCCATTGGATTGGGCATCTCATTAGAATAGTTGTCACATTGATCTTCAAATCAGTTTTTAGACCAACTCCTCCTATCACTGGACATTGGCTAGAATAAAATAAAAGTTAGGGGTAATGCATAATGGGTAATCAAAAGAAAAAATGGGTGACTTATACATTACTTTTATTTCCTTAAATTATGAATTTAAAGGCTTCAATATAAGGTATCCATGATCTACTTCCCAATATAGATTCTTAGGGGAATTGTTTTTTATTCCCTTATAAAAGATTCTTACTAAGCTTGTGAATTTACCAAAGAATATACCTCAGGAGTGTCGTAACCTAGAGTGCAGCAAGGCCAGTTTCCATGCACCAGTTCCCGTTTGAGTTTAGCTCAAAGCGGCGTTTTCAGGTTTTACCCCTAGGATACATCTGGACCAAAGCTACCTCTACCTAATCGTATCCAGATAGGGATGTATTTTTATGATAAACCACTTAATCAATACTCACCAAAATTATGGGAAGTTTTTATTATTCCTAGTTTTATCCCTAAGGCTTTCACTAGGGTTTTCTAATCCTAATCCCAAAAAATAACTAAATCGATCCTTTGAACCCAACTATAACAACCCTGCTCTTTTTTTCACACTTAGAAATAATTTATTAAATAAAACCTTCACTTGATACAACATTGAATATCGAGAGGTATAGTGTCTTTGGGACTTAGGAATATTACATAACAACTTAAAACAAAAAATGCAACATCTTATTGAAAACTTCTTTTACATGACCACATCATTCCTTCGTAATTAGCCTTGCATGGGATAACCTGAGAACATGAATAATAAAAGGGTGAGCTATAAAGCCTATTAATGGAGTAAAAATTCATAACATGAAGTATACAATACATGTTATTCAATAGTCATATCAATGGATCGTAATATAAACATGAACATAAAGGCATGATCATAACATGGAAATGTGGCAACAACGTTTAACATGATTTTAGCATGAGCCAAGGATCATTACACATGGAGCATGAGTAAAACCCTCATTTCACTTGAATTAGAATTATTAAACCCTAATTTCACTTGATGTATCACGATACTAATCTTTACCCAATGCATTGGAGCTCTACCAGGGTTCACCCTTCTTAATCATTTCATTTCATGAATAAGTGTGTCGCATGGATCATATAACGTGGATTCACTAAACATAATCAGTTATTCCATGATAACGGAATGTAGAATTAATACATGAAACTCTATAATAAATAATTAAATGTGCACAAAGTTGAATACCCTTTATAGATAAGTGGGTATGGAATTCACTACACAATGACTTTGTCTTGGAAAATCACTGTGCAATTTCGGCAACATAACGGCGTGACATAAGAATTCATAAAAATGTTTGATGAGAGATAAAGGTGTGTATAATCATATTTAAATGAAATGGAAAGTAATTTAGTCATATATAATAATGTCCCAAAATATTTAATGGAATTTAGATTCATAATACAAAATAATTTCTTGAATGTAAATGAGAAGAGAGAAATTCCTTACGGGATTTCAGCATAGTAACGGGTGTACATTGGTGGAATTAATGAGAGATATTAGGGTCTATAATAATTAAAACATATAGAAAGAATTATGGGGGAGGTTATAAATCATACCCCCAACATTTTTAATTGAAAATAAAAGGGAATAACAACATAATGAAATTTGGACAAAAACGAGAAAGGAAGAATTCCTTACTTAGAAGTTTGATCCCAAAGGATTGGAAGAGGCTTGATAGAGGATTATTGGGAGATTGGGGAACCTTGGGAGGATTATATAGAGATGATGTAATAGGTTGGTGTATCTCCAATGTTTTTTACAGAAGAGGAAGTGGGATCTTGTGTGGTTTTATATAGGAAAAGAGAGAGAATTCTTTGTTATTTAGGTTTTGGACACCACACATTAAACTATTCAAAACCACAAACCAACCCATGGTTTTTGCTCATTGTTTTTTCCAAAGTGGAGTGTAAAGAATTATTTTATAAGTCCAATATCCTAACTTCTTAAAATATTTGGCTTTCTTATGTGGAGATGAGTCACACTCTCAAGGAAATCAATTTAAAGGGTTAAAATGTTTTATAAGTCTTGAAGGGTTCACTAAGGCTTTGTAAAATAAATAAAACAAACCTAAAATAAAATTTTTTTAATGATAAAACATATATTGGACGAAACAATCATTTATAGTATTTTATCACATCACTATTTGGTCATTATGCTGTCATAAAACACATTATATATTTAAACGGTATTTAAATTTTACCCAAAAATTTGACTGTCTCAGAAAATTATGAAAAATTCACCACTGGATAATTTCTATGCCCTTATTCTAAAAATAATATTCATTTTATATAAAAAAATTTATAAATATTTGAATTTTTACATTTAAAATTAAAAACTGACATTTATCGAAAATTCATGGGTTTTGATAAAAATGGATTTCAAACCTTAAAAAATTAAAATTTTATTCATAAAAATTATATGATAATTTATATTTAATAAAAATAAATTTACTAATAATATTTTATTAAAAAATTATTTAAATATAAAATCCATTAATTTATCAAAATTTATTTCTTAATTTAATAATAACTAAAAATACTATTTGTGGTTTAAAAAATATTTACAAAGTAACAATAATAAAATGAATGTATATTACTTATTATATAAAAAAATAATACACATAATCATATTTCTATGGTATTGTTACATAAACCCTTATAACTCCCGCATAAGACTGAAGGGTAAGGTGTGTAATGGTGACATACTCTTGGGGTGGTTCGGATAATATCGTCGGGGTGGTAATCTCTATCAACGCACACTTCTCCTGTAGGTGGTTCTATTCAGGGTTAAAGTGTTGAATATTGGCTTGGGTTTCTTCAAGATCAAAGCCCAATGATTCCACCTCCGTTCTGAGCTTCAAAAAATGGGCTTTGTATGGAGAAATTCTTCTGGATGAGGTCATCGTTTCCTTTGTTTGAGTAAATTAGATTTGTTATAGCCCTATATTTATACTAATCATGATATCATTGTTCAAAGACTATATTAGCAACAGTAACAAATCTTAATGGTATTTTGAAATCCAAAAACATAAAACCAAGAAATTTCATAAGTTTTATATAAAAATTCTCCATAATAAGAAATTAAATTAGATTAAGAAGAATTTTCATTAATAAATGTTTGGGTCGTCAGAGATATTACCTTGGATCCCTTTCATTATTAATATCAATACTAGTTGCCTTGTCATTATGTAACCTTACTATTACAGTCACAAGGTGATGTTAGTTATGGAAATGCCTCATGTGATCTATTTATATAAACTATAACTTAAATAATTAATGAACTCGTTACATGCTCAGACACCATCCGAGGGATGAAGCAGGTACTTGGGTATTTACATTACTCTCCTGAATAAATTTTATATATACATGCTTTCACACCATTCAATTTATATTACATAGACCATAGGTTATATACTTCATTATTGGTGGCCTATTGAGATTTATCTCACACCCTATTCTGGAACTATTAGTACCTGGGAAGATTATATGTATTTTACCATTTATAAAGTGAAGTGTATCACTTTAGACACTTGATTAATTGTATAGATTTGGAATCAGATTACTGAGATAGAGATCAGGAAGTTGAGGATGATTTTTTGTTCCTTTTTAGTACTTTTTTATATCATCCTTTTCTACTTCTTGGATCCATGTTATCTATCTTTCTAGTGACGTGACATATATCATCATCAGTTATTGTATATTTTGATTATTAGTTTAGCAGTTTAGTATTCCAATATGGTTCTGATATTCCATACATTTATTACATTTCTTCCACTTCATATTTACCGGTTCTTATAAGTTATCTGGTATGAAAAAACTCTGGTAATGAGGGTGTAGTCTCCCCATAGATACATCATAGTCCCTCGGTGCTAGTCGGCAGCCTTTGTTGTTTGGGGAGATGTGTTTGAGCCCATGTGGCCTACCAGGATCGAGCCACCTTTAGTGGAATCTAGGTACGAGATGTCATAGAAACAATGTAGTGTGTAGAACCTGAATCAAACAAAGATCACAGAATGAGATACAATAAAATAATCATACCTTGACCAACTTTCAGATCTTCTGGTGCTACTACCTCTAAGGAAAGAATTTTTCCATGCCTAGATCCTCAAATTCTCTCCTACTAGCCAAAAAGGTTGTGCTAATGAGTAAGTCCCTATGGATGGGGACTACTATGAGTCTTATCTATACCAACTCCAGCTTCTCTTGGCTACTGAACAAAAACCTATGGTCCCAGCCATTGGCATTGTCCTGGAGGAACTAATACTACTGAAAATTAGCCTAATCGACCATCCAAAACTATCACCCCTGAGCAGTCAAACACAAATCCCGATGGTGTCCATATCTCCCACAAAAGATTTCACACAAATTCAAAACTCCAAAATGAAAATTGAAAACCAACTTCCCCTGGAGGCCTGGAAAGAAACTATCATGAACAATTCCCTACTGAATGGAAAGCATTCCTTTAATAACCACATAATTTTTCTACACCTCTAAATATGTTAAGAGAATAAATGGTTTGACTAAATACCAGATCACTTGATGAAAATCCCACTCTAGAATCCATGATCTGTACTCCTCATCTAGAAAAACCAATATAGAAATGTGTATGATATCCTTGGACATGATCCCACGTTCCTGCACACTTATAATCCCATACAGAAGGGAAAGAAACTCCTCCTCTTGGCTTCCCTCATTTTCAATGATAGAAATCTCCCTAAAACACCCTCTGAATTTTGTGCCACAACACATATTCCACCTTAAGGTCAGTAAGAAATAGTTTCCACCACTGATGCATAGCTACCCGCACCTAAATAACTACCAACGGTATCCAAAACCCAAATCATGATTAGAACAGACTGAAATAAACCTCGAGATCCTCTATCCATCACTCTTTGTCCAAATATGATACACTCCCATCATACTTATCCAAAATCATCCATTGAAAGGAACTGAAATACCACTTCCAATCCTCATCCTCCTCTATTGGGTCAACCCACTCTTAGTCAATCAAATCATCTTGTTAAACCTTAACTACCTGAGAAACTTGAGGATGGTGAACATGATACATTCCTAAAAAAGGAAAACATCCTAATACTATTATGAAATAATTTTTGTCAAATATTATTAAGATTTTATCTACTTTGTTTTCCCAAAACACCCAATTCAAACACGAAAAAAAGTTGTCATGATGAATGTACGTCCCATAGGTCTATACCTTGTAAATAGTTCCACCTCACTCAGTAATTTAATAAGCTCAGATTCCATTCAATTGGGGGCCATAAAATCCTATTTTCTTACCAAACTCTCTAGCCCATCTCATGTAGTGAGGTAATCTAGAACTACTACCACACCAACCCAAGAAATCATCATTGTTTCTCACTATAAACTACATCCTATCCCTCAACCATAACCTTAGTTGTCACTATTTCATGACCCCCTCCCACAAAAGATTCCATAATGAATGGGGATAGATAATGACCCCCCGATTCTGGCATCTAGTAGGACCTGGGTTTTATACTAGCACCAAGGGCATAAAATTCTCACAATATGGGAGGCATTTACCTCTATAAATGAAAAGGATCAGGGGATAGTATAAAAAACATAGAAAATATCAAATAGATTGTACAAAGGTAAACTAATAACCTTCCCATAATAAAATAATAAAGTAAAATTGATACATAAAAACGTCTCTAAACAAAATAGAAAAAAACACAAGTTTATGTAAGCTACTCAATGACAAATTTAACCCATCTAGTAATGTCCAGATCAATCCTAAAAGTCCTCCTGGAAACCTAAAAACATTTATATTTGTAGGGTGAGCATAATAGGTATACTCAGTTTGGACATAACCAAGGCCTCATGTGCACATGTCAAAATAGAATATTAATGCGCCATTGAACTAATAACAGAACCAGCAAGCACCTAAATAAGTCATCTAACCAAACATAGCCTCGCCATGGATCACTCTCTAAATTATTCATCCAATATAATAATATAATATCATGATCAAAACAAATCAAGGCACCCTACAATCTCTTCCCTCTTGGTTTTCCTTTCTCATGACCCAATGTCAAACATCTTTTTCTCCCATACTTACCACACATATCACATCACACACTCCCCACACAAAAATGTGAGACACATAACATTACATCACATCCCGAAGACACCTGATACCGCACATCACAACTCATATCAAAGAAAACTGGGACGAAATGTCACAACTTATCCCGAAGACAACTAGGACCACACAACACATCTCATCCTAAAGACACATTGCACCACAGGTCTCTTCTCACTTGAAGATAGCTTTTCCAACACATCGATGCTGAAGGATGAGTGGGGGAAATGGTGTAGCCATCTATCTATATTACTACCATCTTGGATGTTAGGGGAAATTCCAGAAACCGAAAACCTCAAATCATTGGTAAGGTTATCCAACTTGAGTGAGGGAATATATAAAATCAAAAAGAAATCATTATATAGGGATAGCATGCAGTACCCAACCTAAGGGTTTAAATTAACTAGAAAAGTACACAATACACTACCACTTAAGTACCACATAATAAATATTAAAATTGTTTCCACCACTATATGCACCACTCCAAAAAATCACCACACAAGAAAAATAACATTTTACACTTTCATCCTTCAAGTTCCAAAATATTTATTAATTAGTTTTTTCATTTAAAATTATATTAATCATTCAATTATAATTAATCCATGAACCACGTTTAAATTTCCACCACATTATATTCAATTTCCAACAAATTCATTTATTCACTTCATTCATCATCATAATTTACTCCACTGCTACCCAGACAACTGACACAATGAGACCACATGACAATCACTATAGCACCATACATCCACCTTTTTCATCGCATCTTATCACTCCATCCCTCTCACAACACAGCAACCACATATCAAATAAATTGAACAACCACACCATCCACATACTATAATCACTTCACCACATCCATCGTGCCATAATGTAAAAATTCCCATTTCAAATCCATGCTAACCAACCATCATTTCATTTCCCCATGTATCATAAACCCTATCTAATAAATTACATGAATGCACAATAACTGAAATACACATAAAGTATCAAAAAAAAACAACCACACACAACATAAACACATCCCAGCTTCATATTTATTCAGGGGATTAATCACAATAATTCTTTATATTAGAATGGGTATTATCACACAAACTATATATCCTTAGAAAACCAATTATTAGCCAAATAAAACTTATTTATTTTATTATTTAGGGTGAAATCACACAATTACACAGCATGGGGAATTACATAAATCATCTACCACCGAATAAAAGATTCCAACTGTTGCTATTTTTAGAATTGTCTATAAGAATTCATAACAACGTCAACAACATATAAAAAAATATGTGATAACTACACATACCCAAAAATTTAATACATTCTAATTATATATATGATTAATAAAACCAATAATATCCAACCAAAGGTTAAAAAAAAGAAATTACCACACATAGAATGTGAAATGGGTGAGTATGAGTATCCTCTAACTCAAATAATATTTCTAATATCATTTCACACCATAGGGTAAAGAAAAAACAATAAAAAACCAAAACCGCACCATGAGAAATCATGGATCAACCTAAAATGAACCCGAAGATCCTAAAAACAAAGCCAAAAAAACATAACCCAATACAAACCACACCACCATAGAAAGATATAAAGAAGAGGGGAAGGAAATAGATAAGAATATGTGATAAATCACTACAGGTCGAATAAGTGAATCCTAGGATCGAAGATGGGTAGCCACTGATCAATCCCCAATAAATGAATCCCAATATTCCTTAAGAGAGATTCATCATCCACCAAGAATGAGAGAGGGATCATATGGTTTGGGAAAACCCCTGAGGTACTCTAACTATTAATGACACACTAAACATGGGATTTACATGACATGTAATCCCCTTTCTAGTCATTTAATCCATGGGGCTCAATTCCTCTAAAAAATGTATCACTTTTTTATTATATAACCCCTAAAATATACAAATCATAAACCAGACCTATACATGATATGAAAAAATAATCCACATAATGTAAAATTTACATTATATATATTCCCTCTACTTCTATATTTTTAATAGCCAACACATCCAGGCCGGCTCTAGGACTCCTCTAATCAACTCTATCACCAAAAATTAGAAATGTAACATACCTAGAAGGCATGGACCATTACAATCCCTTTCTTGAAAATGGAAAATATTTTTCACTTCCATCTCACACAAACTAGTCATAGGATCTAGAGAAGATAACATTTTCATATTCCAGGAAATGTCCCACATTTTATATTTTCTCCCATAAATCTAGGAATACTAATTCATTGAAGTGACAATTTATTAAAATGTTCTTTAAATATATACCACATTTTTGTTTTATATATATAATGATAAGTTATTATTCAAGTCCTATATATATTCCCATCCTCCTTTAAGGTCCCATTTAATACATTATGGGCAATAAATTGGTAAACATATTTCATAACCAACGATTACCAACTTAGAGAAGTTAGTATAATATCCAAATACCAATTATAGTATAGATTTGTTATGATATGAACTTGTTTTGATACAAATTAATTCTGTGGAATGAAATATTTAATGACCCCATACAGATCTCGATAGCTTTATCATCATTATTAATTATCTAGAAATAATTTTGATGTGTTATATCAATTATTATGCCAAACCATTTTGTGTATGTACATTCATGAATAGATGATAAAATATAATCCCCATTTCTATAAAATAATAATTGAATGCATAATGGGTAAATTATCTATCATTATCATGACTTGATATGTTAATGACATAATTATAAAATTGTTGACCCAATTTAATTATTTCATAATGAAGTCATAAAAATCTCAATTATGTGTTGATAGAAAACATAAGTGTGACCATATTCTAGATGAATTAGTTAATAAAATAAAATATTTAACTGGATTACATGGTACATTAACTGGTCCACATATATCCCCTTGAATTTGTTTAAGAGAATCTGGTATTTCAGCATTACTTTTAGCTGGATATGGTCTCATAATCATCTTTCCAAGATAACAATCATTACAGAGAATTTTTCTTACTAGAGAGAACTTCTAAAACATTATTGAATATCCATGAGAATATTCAATTATTTTTTTCATCATTCCTTAACATGGATGAACTAATAGTTCATTCCACATATTAAAAAAATTTGGTCCATTATTTACTACCATATGTGTTTTGATTGCACTAATAAATGTATAATTTAATCGAGATGATAATCCGTTAGTATTTCTAGTACATAAATCTTAATATAATTATTAATGGTAATACACATGTAATTTTAATTTATCTCTGATATAGTTTGAGTATCATACATATGATGGTATATATTAATGAAAAATAAAAACATCCATTCATACTTTTGGTAAAACAACACATATCTTATAAAAAATCATGTCCTATTAGGTAAACAAATTCTCACATTAACATTCCCTTCTATCAAATCTAAATAACTAGATATATTATTTACAATTGGTCTTGTTGGTTTAAGATCAAAAAAATATATTTTATTATTAATAATTGTGTGTATTGTTCCACTATAAGGTATAAAAATATCTATCCCATTTAAATAATACATTTCAATTCTTAAAAGTAAAGAAACAAACATTATTAGAAACACCTTGTGAACTTTTAATAATACAACATCATAAATATAAATCATGTAGAAAAAAACAACATATCACATATAATAACAACTATAATTTTTCTTAACAATTTCCAACAATCAAGTCATAAAATGTTGTGTTAATCAACCACTTAGAGGAAAGTGAGATCATAATTATCTGACTTGTGATTCTAAATAAAATTCAACCCTTTACTTTACCTTTATAGGATGTCTCAAAAAAGTTTAGTTCTTTATTCTTAGATTCAAGATATCCTTTACAGTTCTTGCAAAGACACTCTGGAGTTTGGAAAACTCAAGACCAATGCTCTAAAAAACCACATATATAACAAAAATCATATAGATTCTTTATAATGCTTAAGCTATTTTTAATTTGATTATGTTATTCATTTTGATCATTTCCATGGTTACAAAAATGAACTCAATTGTTTCTACTGCCAAAAGAAATTACACATAGAGAATCAAATCCATGAGTTCTTCTGTGATTATTTTCATGAAATATTTCATTTTATTCAAGAAACTCTACTATTGAAAAAGTAGGAGGAGATAAATATTTTTAAATCAAAATCTCATTATTCTTCTCTACTACATGTAACTATTTTTTGAGATTATAAAATTTTATATACTCTCATGGGTGATATTAATTCTCTAGGGTGATGTGAGATGCATGCCATTTCATATATGTTTATTTAATTATATCTACATCCATAATCATAATTCCACAATACATTAACTATGATACAACTCTATACTTGTTAGAATTGTAATCAGTAACCCTTTTACAGTATTAGAAGTGTAAAACATTCCATTCTTCATGGGTCGTAGAAAGAACAACCTCTTTATGATGATAATACCTCTCTTTCAAACTCTTATAAAACATACATGGATATTTTTTGGGAGGTATTATTATTTCAATTCCTCATTGAGATGTCTTAAAAGAATAACAATCTAATTTTCGTTATTTTATAGGGTTTTGGAATTCATTAATTTTTTCCATGTGATCCATCAATTCAAGATGAATTTCAACATCTATTTAACATGTCATATAAATACTTTTAATAATTTAATGTTGAGTGAATTAGTGTCTCATGATATTTTACCAGAAGATAAATAAGAGGGAAATAAAAAAACTTTATTTTTATACAAAATATGAATACAATGACAATTTACATATGGTTTAATGAAAATAAAATGGTATCAAAAAATTAAAATTGGGTTCATATTATCTCTTAAAATATTTTTATATATCCTACCTTAATCAGTTAATAAATATTTAATATTGAGGTTTGAAATATATAAATAAATAAATCACATTACTCATATAAAACATTATTAAAAGTACTTATTTACTAATTAGACCATCCAATTTAGTGGGGAAAAATAAATAAATAAATACTATCTAAATAGGAATAACCCTAAAATTCATTGAGATAATAAAATAAACCACATAAATTATCCAATATAGAGGAAGATAAATAATATTTGTTAAATAAATAGAATCATCCAAACCAAGAGGGAAAAAATATGGTAAAATTTTCAAATAATAAATAATTACAACAATCCAAGAAGGAGGTGGGAATAATGTTTAAAATAATAACATACCTTAATGTTTTTTAAAGTGTTCATTCTGATAATGTGTTGTGAAAACAAAATTTTAATAGAGTAAAATCAATATAGTGGAGAACAGTGAATAGAACGGAAAGGCATATATTTTATTAATTCTTTTGGTGTATCCCTTCTATCATCATTACATCTCCAAGGGATACAATATCATATTATACATTTTGTAGTAGTGTAGTTAGGTGGGATAGGTGGGGGTGATCCCCAAACCCTTTTTGAATATTATAGACGCCTTTCAGCGGCTACCATTTATCAGGAAAAAAAATTTGTCAAATTTTTCTAGCTTAATTATAAAATAAATTATTCACTTATATGAATTATATATTTGAAAATGTGTTTCTTTAATTAGGAGGTAAAAATATAGTTAATAGGTTCCTTTTTTCATAATGAATAGTATCGTAGTAAATATTTATTACCACGGTTAAGGTAAATTGGGTTAATTAAGTCTAAAATAATATGATAAGAACTAAAAAAGACCATAAAATAGAAATTAATCTTATTTTATGAGTATTGTCCATAAATAATCATCACAACTTCAATTATAAGACCTTTTGGGGTCATATGGCCATGATTGAGACCTTTATAATACTTTATATAAAGAAAAGTCAAAAAAGACATTTTATAAGTTTTATTATCAATAAATATTATTATATAGAGATAAAAATAATTTATGTTCATATATAAATATTTATTTTAATGATAAATAATTTTTATTTTTAATTTAATATAATTTATAATTTTTAATGATGGAATAACATCCTTAAATGCTTACACAATGTCGATGAAGTATTTATTAAATAAAAATAACAAAATAAATAAATGATCTTCAAAATTTTCAAAGTATGAAAATTTGAGTAATTTATATTTTACAATGATTTTCTAAAAATTATTACATACTTTGGGTCTTTTGAAAGTTTATATTTGAAATACAACCTTTTTATGATGTTTTTTAAGTCAAATTAAATAATAGTTTAAAAATTGACATTAATGATATTTTTTAAAAAATAATGCTTATTAAATTATTTAAAATTTATAAAAGTATTTTATTTATCCAATGTAATTTTATATAGTTGATAATATAAACCATAGACCATTTATAGGACTTTTTGTAACACCCCAGGTAAATAAAGAATATGACATTTTCATATTTATCCATATTTGTGAATAAAATATTGATATGACTTTAAAGGGGACGTTATGCTCGATGGCGTACCCAACACGCAACAACGAGTTTCTTGGGAATCTTACGTTGCACTCTAATAATAAAATAATATTATTTTAAATGGTAGTTAACATGTAGCTGTTGTAATGGCGTGAATGGACAGAAATAACTAAAATATGATTATATATGTTTTTAAATGTTTTTACATTTATCCAATAAAGGATAGAGGCTTAAAATACGGAAAGAATTCAATTTTAGGCGTATATGCCCTAGTTTTCACTAAAGGTTCACTTATCACCTTTTGATGTTGAACCCTAATTAAATATAGTTTTGTTCACTATTAAACATTCTTTTGGACCAAATAAAACTCTTATTAAGAATCGGGACATCAAAATTTACTTTGTGTAAATTTTTGGTATCTTTCCGATAAAGTTCATTTTTTTAATGAATAGTGTAAAATGTTGTATTTTAATTCAAAACCTCTTTTTAATCTAATTTATTTATATGATTATATTATCTTTTGAATTGGTTTTAAAGTGAAATTAGAATATATTTTTACCATTAAATCCAATAGTGGTCGTTGGAATTAATTTCACTTTGAAATCAGACTTAAACCAGTGTCAATCTTTTGATACTTATTGTTTCATAAAAACACGCTATTTGCTCTGACAGCGGGAATTAATTATTAAATTAATTAATGTGACTTATATGTTTTGAATTTTTTAAAATAGACTTCATTTTTGAATTCGGAATATCAAATATATCTTAGGGTGAATTTTTGTGATTTTTCTGAAAAACATCAATTTTTGATGAATAGTGACACCACTAAGTGGTACTTATAAAAACTGATTTTTCTGTTTAAATGAAATTTTTCCATATTTGTGTTTTGAATTTCCAAAATCTGACATACATGGTTTTCATTAATAAGTAAAATGTGGTTCAATGGGATAAAAATAATTTTTTGGTGAATAGTAACTTATTAAGTTTTTAATCGCGATTAGAGGTAATTAGTGTAGTTTAAGGTAAAAATAATGTTTTAATAATATGAAATGAACTTGACACATGTCCTAACCTCATTGGATGTGTAATGGCCGACCAAGACAAGACATGGGTCAACTTGGGGACCCCATGGAGCCACTTTGGTTGGGAAATGACATAAATAACTTTTTATTTAATGTAAAAGTAAAAATGACACAAACATGATATGTTTTACTAAAACAATTTTTAAGTGGGGTTATACAAGTCAGATTTTTTATTATAAATAGTCATTGGAAAGCTAAAAAGATTTCCTAAATCATAGTATTTGTTTTATAATTTTTAGACATTAAATAAATTAAATTATTTATGACATCATAATGATACAGCGATGACATCATTATATGACGATTTAAATAAAATGAGAAGATAATGTAAACTCTATGACCTACAAATGTCCAAAACTTATTGTATGGGTGGATTTCTATCCCTAATCACCTTATACACGAATTATATCAATTTGGGACCTTTTAAAACTGAAACACATTTTCAAATAAAGTAATATTTCTTACTTTCCAAAAGTGCCCCTCCTCTCCTCTTATAAAAGGCCCCCACCTCTACCTCATTTAACCCACACATCAAGCTTTTTTCTCGTCCAACCCCTGCCCATTTACTCTCTCCACATCCCTATACTAATCCTAGAGGATTCCCTTTGGGTGGAATCCTTTCAAAGGAAGCCTTTAGGCTCAAATCAAAAGGAGTTACACTTTTAAAGGTAATTCATTCTCTCGTGTTCATTTGTTTTATTTTGCTTCTCCAACCCCCTAAACTCTTTTTATTTACTTCTTTTGTAACAACACCAGTATCTTCAATATACTAGGATATTTTTATAAGATTTATTCGAGCTAAACTCTCACAAAACTACATCAAATAGTTAAAGAACATACAGTTTCCGTGGATGGCGAAATTCTGCCTCCCGAAACGATGATTGTTCAAAACTCATTTAACACCTTCAAAGGTGTCCATTATGATGTCACTATTTTTATATATGATATATAATATGTTTATTCTTTCCTTAAGCTTATGTATTTTTCATTTATGGCATACCATTATTGTTTCCATTATGGGTAAACACGATATCTTCATTTAAGGAAGTGCGGACTACCGCCCCCTCAAAGTGATTTGATTCGTTAAATACCATATGTGGGACGTATAAAGGATGGAACTATGATATTATATATGATATTATACTGGAATTATAATATACCTTTATATAATTATTATTCCATTCTATAAAATATGAAATAGAAATGAAAGTAGCGTTCATGCGTATGTACGGTTTACCGTCTCCATGAACGGTGCATTTCATTTCTTACCTCTAAATGATTATTTAATGTTATAAATGCATGCATTTACTGGATATATATGACATATATGATATCTACATCATGAATACAATTCTGGATATAATAAACATTTGGCCACACGAACAACATGTAATTGTAAGAAGTCCACTTTCAACTTAAGAACCAAATATCGGCAAAACAAATATTATTAACTTAAATGATTACATAATGTTTATGACATGGTAATAAGTGATATAAAACGAATAATGAACTTGAAAATGGTTCTTAAGGAAGTATAAATTAACTCAAGTTTATTATTCAGGACATTAAAGAACGATCGAGTCAAGTTGGACCCGAGGTAAGGGATCCTACACCTCTCTTTCTTTTAAGTACACTCCTTTATGTCATTCCTTTTAAGCTCATCTTTCTTATTATTGGGATGTTATTTTATATTACTCCTACTGTACTTATTATGTTCATATGATGAGAGACCTTATTTCCTCTCATCAATCCATTTTTAGATGTTTTGAGTGGCGTCGTTAGGCTGCCGAGTTTTCGTAAGGGATTTTTCATCTCACTTTTATTCTCGTGGGATTTATGCTACATTTGCCACAATTTCCTTTGAGTGGTGTATGTACTGCACATTATTTTTACTCATTGTGTAATATACTTTTATTTATGAGTATTTACATCAATGTTGTATTTTCCTTCTTTCACGAGGTGTATGTTTCGAAAGATACCCATGTCAGTAAGGGAACCTTTCACCCTCCTCTTTTTAAAAGACTTCTTTTGTTGGGTCTTTTAATTTACATAATGTTATGTTGGGATATGTTCTCATATATACTTACGGATGTAAATTTTATGTCCAAGTGATGAGATACGCTTTTTATCTCTCATCAACTCATTTTGAAGTGACACCGTTAGGCTGTCAAGGGAACTTCTTAACCCAGTTTCGATTTCTTTGGGTTCAACATGTAGTTGTTGAATATGTCATCCTTTGAATATGTGTGAATGACATTTTATTGTTTTACACTTAATATCCAATTATATTGGGTGTATTTATATTTTTCACACATAATTTTGAGATTGATTTATCCTTAATTTAAGGATACCTTCTTTATAAGGGATTTCATCACATTTTACATCTCTATTGAGACTTCATTGTTGTTATGCACCAATTAACTCTTATATGGTGTATATACTATCCTTTGGAATATTATATCATGAATACATTTATTCTCATGATATTATAAAGTTCTGATTAAATGTTATTCCTCAATTATTGTATTCAAGTGTCTCTAGTTTTGGTAAAAACCCTTTAACCAAAATATCGCTTTAAATGTTTTAATGATTTGTTCTTATTAATATCCATGTTTTCAAAATGGTTTTAAGGATTTATTTATATGGATATTAATGGTTTAAAATGTTAAAAGCTTCAAGGTGGTATGGGACACTTTGATTCAAAAATCTCCTTATTAAATGTTTTAAATGGTTTTGGAAAATGGTTTCTTTTTGAACGGATTCATTATTTCAATATACTAAAATGTTATATTGTGACTGAAATGTGGAAATGTTATGTTTCATTTATGCATGTTTTATGTGATACGTTTATGTTATGGTTCTTGGGCATTGTTATGAAAACGGGTGGTTCCGTGATAAACTAAGGGTGGGTGAGCCCGATATAGCTCTCCAATGCATTGGGTAATGCGAAGGAGTGAAACGTAAAGGTTTCTCCGAAGAGATTTAGGGAATATACTGTGATGGGTATTCCAAACATAACCAAGAGGGTTACTCCCTATGTATGGATGTTATGAATGCCTCAAGTTACTTTTATGTCTTATGATTTCTATGATTTATTCATGATTTGATATGCCTATGTTTTATGGGTAAAGTATGATTTCATTCTTATGTATACATGTACTCATGTTTCCTTTCCATATTTTTATATCCCTTACTGAGCTTTGTATGCTCATCCCAAGTTTTTGAAATCTTTTTCACAGGTCAAGGGAAGGGTACTTGATGTGATGATAGTGTCAAGAATGTGTCAAGAAAGAATCCATGTTTTATTTTAAATATGTTTCCGTTGATGGGAATAATGAATACTGTCTCTTATGTAACCACTTTGTTTAAATGTGGAATGTAATGAAAGTTTCATGATCTAATTCTCTAAAACTATAAACCTGAAAAGATCCTCAATGTGTAATCTTGTAATAACACAAGATTAAGTAAGGTTTAAGGCTGGGGCCTTATAGTTGGTATCAAAGGTCAGTTTAGATAACTTTAGAGGTTAGGGTATTCTTTAAGCATAAGTGACATTACCATAATGGTTAGGATTTCAGAAAGAGTCCTAGTTTTAGATAAAGTGAATGAGTAAGTATATCTTAGTGTTTATCTTACTCATTAGTACATGATGGTTTTGTTGATATACTCACACTGACCTTTTTGGTTTTAGTAAATGGTTGGATCTAGCAGGCACCAAAGTAACAGTGGATGTGAAGGAAACTGTGACAGTTTTTTGAGCAAGCAACTGAATGATATGGGAGCTGCAATGAGAACTCTTGTGATTATCCTCAACCAACTATCTGGAGTCATGATTGACCACCTAAACCTTGGAGATTTCTCTAAGGCATCATATATGCAAGAAAAAAATCCCTACGGAAGTACAGGTAATAATCATAAAGGTAAGTGTGTTCAAAAACCTATGTGTCAAAGATGTGGAAAGAAACACCTAGGAAAATGTTTCAAAGGGACAGAAATATGCTATAGATGTGGAAATGAAGGTCATAAAGCAAGAACCTGCCATGGAAAAAGGAAGCATCCAGTTGACTCGAGAAAAGGGAAAGAAGTTCTTTCTGAGGGATCAATTGAATGTTTTAAATGTGGTGTGCATGGTCATTATGCAAACACATGTCCTATGAAGAAGTTTCATGAATGGGGTCACCAAGAGCGTACCAATATTCGTTTACCACTACCTAATGCCATTCCGATTGAGGATGAAGAAACTGACAATGACCAATCAAAGGTATGTACTATTTCATGACTATTGTTTTCCTATTTTGGAATCTTAGGATATGATTCATGATTTTGTTTGTAGGAAAGAGGTATTTCGGAATAAGTTGGAAAGGAATGGATAATGGATCATGAAGAATGTTGATTGAGTAAGATGTCAACATATAAGGGCTTCAAGAGTTATGGTGAAATTCTTAAGAGTATTAAGTCTCTTTTGATGATGGGGTTACATTAGAAGACTTTTTATATTATGTGTAACCCTGATGTTTAATATAGGCAAATTTTATTCAAGTAATAGTTATCTTTTCTTTTGTGGACATATTTATAAAGAACCATTTGGGTTTATATAATCCTTACTTTTGAGGTAATTATGGGTTACTATATGTTATGATTGAAGTGAAAGGCATGAGATAAAATTGAGGTTAAATTATGTTATGGTTATTTTTGATGATTTTATCCCTTTTTGGGGAATGATTTTAGAATTATATAGTTTTGGAAAAAGGACAACACGTAGACTGTGTGACTACTCGTTGCGTTGGACAAAGCTGCAGGAATCGAACCCACAATCAAAGTGCAACTGGTATTTATCGCCTACCACTGGACTACATGAAGTCCCTAGTTAGTTTGACTGATTCTTTTTTTAAGAGTAAGTTGATTTTGGGTTATTTATGAAAATGATTAACCTATCATAGAGGATATGTGATTAGGTTAATTACTTTTCAATATGAGACATTAGGAGCAACTGATGTTGTTTGGACATAAATGTTACGATTTAACTTGGAAGACTATGTGACTAAATCCTTCAAATATTTGGGTTTCAATCTTATATTGGTTTACTTTGAAGAATTTTATGGACAAATTGTTTATCGGATGGTCCTCGTTGAACTTTGGGTTTTGTTGGAAAAATTTTGGAGATTAATCATGGATTTTATTTTTAATGGGTTATCCTTTTCTGGATTATCTGACCTTGTACTAACCTTTTTGGTTTTGGTTTTGGTTAAAGCCTAAATAAATGGGATGTATATAGTTCTCTTTTGTGGATTAGGTGATTCTCTAGAAGTTGATTATAGTACTCTTAATGCGAACAAGTCTCCCTAAATACTCGTCTTTTGGAAAAAATATGAGTTTGATTAAGGAATCTAGTAAAAGTTGAAAGTCAAAATGATAAGTGATTATGTTTCCTTATGAATAAATTCCTCAATAAAAAGTAAATTAAAACAAAAATGTTGTCTATTAACTTTTCCTAATGGGGAATCGAATACCTTTTAACCCATCACAAGTTTGTGATTTTCTTGTGGTTAACTTTCTCCTAAACATGTTTTCTATCACTCTCCATCAGAACATGACCCTTTGTTTTTCCTCCATGTCCATATTTTCATAATTGGAATCCTAGTATGGGTTAACTCGGGTGACCTCTGTGCTTATCTTTCTTTATTTTAAAGTGATTGTTTTACCGACTCTTGTTCCGATGTGGGACTTTCAAAGATGTTTCCAAGCTCAATTTTAAAAATTGCGAGGACGCAATTCCCAAAAGGGGGGAAGGATGTAACACCCCAGGTAAATAAAGAATATGACATTTTCATATTTATCCATATTTGTAAATAAAATATTGATATGACTTTAAAGGGGACGCTATGCTCAATGGCGTACCCAACACGCAACAACGAGTTTCTTGAGAATCTTACGTTGCACTCTAATAATAAAATAATATTATTTTAAATGGTAGTTAACATGTAGTCGTTGTAATGGCGGTAATGGATAGAAATAACTAAAATATGATTATATATGTTTTTAAATGTTTTTACATTTATCCAATAAAGGATATAGGCTTAAAATACGGAAAGAATTCAATTTTAGGCGTATATGCCCTAGTTTTCACTAAAGGTTCACTTATCACCTTTTGATGTTGAACCATCATTAAATATAGTTTTGTTCACTCTTAAACATTATTTTGGACCAAATAAAACTTTTATTAAGAATCGGGACATCAAAATTTACTTTGTGTAAATTTTTGGTATCTTTCCGATAAAGTTCATTTTTTTAATGAATAGTGTAAAATGTTGTATTTTAATTCAAAACCTCTTTTTAATCTAATTTATTTATATGATTAGATTATATTTTTAATTGGTTTTAAAGTGAAATTAGAATATATTTTTACCATTAAATCCAATAGTGGTCGTTGGAATTAATTTCACTTTGAAATCAGACTTAAACCAGTGTCAATCTTTTGATACTTATTGTTTCATAAAAACACGTTATTTGCTCTGACAGCGGGAATTAATTATTAAATTAATTAATGTGACTTATATGTTTTGAATTTTTTAAAATAGACTTCATTTTTGAATTCGGAATATCAAATATAGCTTAGGGTGAATTTTTTGGATTTTTCTGAAAAACATCAATTTTTGATGAATAGTGACACCACTAAGTGGTACTTATAAAAACTGATTTTTCCGTTTAAATGAAATTTTGCCATATTTGTGTTTTGAATTTCAAAAATCCAACATACATGGTTTTCATTAAGAAGTAAAATGTGGTTCAATGGGATAAAAATAATTTTTTGGTGAATAGTAACTTATTAAGTTTTTAATCGCGATTAGAGGTAATTAGTGTAGTTTAAGGTAAAAATAATGTTTTAATAATATGAAATGAACTTGACACATGTACTAGCCTCATTGGATGTGTAATTTCCAACCACGATAAGCCATGGGTCAACTTGGGGACCCCATGGAGCCACTTTGGTTGGGAAAGGACATAAATAACTTTTTATTTAATGTAAAAGTAAAAATGACAAAAACATGATATTTTTTACTAAAACAATTTTTAAGTGGGGTGATACAAGTCAGATTTTTTATTATAAATATTCATTGGAAATATAAAAATATTTCCTACATCATAGTATTTGTTTTATAATTTTTAGACATTAAATAAATTAAATTATTTATGACATTATAATGATGCAGCGATGACATCATTATCTGACGATTTAAATAAAATGAGAAGATAATGTAAACTCTATGACCTACACATGTCCAAAACTTATTGGATGGGTGGATTTCGAACCCTTATCACCTTATATACGAATTATATCAATGTGGGGCCTTTTAAAACCGAAACACATTTTCAAATAAAGTAATATTTCTTACTTTCCAAAAGTGCCCCTCCTCTCCTCTTATAAAAGGCCCCCACCTCTACCTCATTTCACACACTCCTCAAGCCTTTGGCTCGGCCAACCCCTGCCCATTTACTCTCTCCACATCCCTCTCCTCATCCTAGAGGATTACTTTTGGGCAGAATCCTTTCAAAGGAAGCCTTTAGGCTCAAATCAAAAGGAGTTACACTTTTAAAGGTAATTCATTCTCTCATGTTCATTTGTTTTATTTTGCTTCTCCAACCCCCTAAAATCTTTTTATTTACTTCTTTTGTAACAAAACCAGTATCTTAAATATACTAGGATGTTGTTATAAGATTTATTCGAGCTACACTATCACACAACTACATCAAATGGTTAAAGAACATAAAGTTTCCGTGGATGGCGAAATTCTGCCTCCCGAAACGATGATTGTTCAATACTCATTTAACACCTTCAAAGGTGGCCATTATGATGTCACTAATTTTATATATGATATATAATATGTTTATTCTCTCCTTAAGCTTCTGTATTTTTCATTTATGGCATACCATTATTGTTTCCATTATGGGTAAACACGATATCTTCATTTAAGGAAGTGCGGACTACCGCCCCCTCAAAGTGATTTGATTCGTTAAATACCATATGTGGGACGTATAAAGGATGGAACTATGATATTATATATGATATTATACTGGAATTATAATATACCTTTATATCATTATTATTCCATTCTATAAAATACGAAATAGAAATGAAAGTAGCGTTCAGGCGTACGTATGGCTTACCGTCTCCATGAACGGTGCATTTCATTTCTTATCTCTAAATGATTATGTAATGTTATAAATGCATGAATTTACTAGATATATATGAGATATATGATATATAAATCATGAATAAAATTCTGGATATAATAAACATTTGGACACACGAACAACATGTAATTGTAAGAAGTCCACTTTCGACTTAAGAACCAAATATCGGCAAAACAAATATTATTAACTTAAATGATTAAATAATGTTTATGACATGTTAATAAGTGATATAAAAGGAATAATGAACTTGAAAAAGGTTCTTAAGGAATTAGAAATTAACTCAAGTTTATTATTCAGGAGATTAAAGAACGATCGAGTCAAGTCGGACCCGAGGTAAGGGATCCTACACCTCTCTTTCTTTTAAGTACACTCCTTTATGTCATTCCTTTTAAGCTCATATTTCTTATGATTGGGATGTTATTTTATATTAATTCTACTATAATTATTATTTTCATATGATGAGAGACCTTATTTCCTCTCATCAATCCATTTTTGGAAGTTTTGAGTGGCACCGTTAGGCTGCCGAGTTTTCGTAAGGGATTTTTCATCTCACTTTTATTCCCATGGGATTTATGCTACATTTTCCACAATTTCCTTTGAGTGGTGTATGTACTGCCCATTATTTTTACTCATTGTGTAATATACTTTTCTTTATGATTATTTACATCAATGTTGTATTTTACTTCTTTCACGAGGTGTATGTTTCGAAAGATACCCATGTCGGTAAGGGAACCTTTCACCCTCCTCTTTTTAAAAGACTTCTTTTGTTGGTCTTTTAATTTACATATTGTTATGTTGGGATATGTTCTCATATATCCTTACTGATGTAAATTTTATGTACAAGTTATGAGATACGCTTTTTATCTCTCATCAACTCATTTTTAAGTGACGCCGTTAGGCTGTCAAGGGAACTTCTTAACCCAATTTCGATTTCTTTGGGTTCAACATGTAGTTATTGAATATGTCATCCTTTGAATATGTGTGAATGACCTTTTATTGTTTTACACTTAATATCAAATTATATTGGGTGTATTTATATTTGTCACACATAATTTTGAGATTGATTTATCCTTAATTTAAGGATACCTTCTTTATAAGGGGTTTCATCACATTTTACATCTCTATTGAGACTTCATTGTTGTTATGCACCAATTCACTCTTATATGGTGTATATACTGTCCTTTGGAATATTATATCATGAATCCATTTATTCTCATGATATTATAAAGTTTTGATTAAATGTTATTCCTCAATTATTGTATTCAAGTGTCTCTAATTTTGGTAAAAACCCTTTAACCAAAATATCGCTTTAAATGTTTTAATGACTTGTTCTTATTAATATCCATGTTTTCAAAATGGTTTTAAGGATTTATTTATATGGATATTAATGGTTTAAAATTTTAAAATCTTCAAGGTGGTATGGGACACTTTGATTCAAAAATATCCTTATTAAATGTTTTAAATGGTTTTGGAAAATGGTTTCTTTTTGAACGGATTCATTATTTCAATATACTAAAATGTTATATTGTGATTGAAATGTGGAAATGTTATGTATCATTTATGCATGTTTTATGTGATACGTTTATGTTATGGTTCTTGGGCATTATTATGAAAATGGGTGGTTCCGTGATAAACTAAGGGCGGGTGAGCCCGATATAGCTCTCCAATGCATTGGGTAACGCGAAGGAGTGAAACATTAAGGTTTCTCTGAAGAGATTTAAGGAATATACTGTGATGGGTATTCCAAACGTAACCAAGAGGGTTACTCCCTATGTAAGGATGTTATGACTGCCTCAAGTTACTTTTATGTATTATGATTTCTATGATTTATTCATGATTTGATATGCCTATGTTTTATGGGTAAAGTATGATTTCATTCTTATGTATACATGTACTCATGTTTCCTTTCCATATTTTTATATCCCTTACTGAGATTTTTATGCTCATCCCAAGTTTTTGAAATGTTTTTCACAGGTCAAGGGAAGGGTAATTGATGTGATGATAGTGTCAAGGATGTGTCAAGAAATAATCCATGTTTTATTTTAAATATGTTTCCGTTGATGGGAAGAATGAATACTGTCTCTTATGTAACCACTTTGTTTAAATGTGGAATGTAATGCAAGTTTCATGATCTAATTCTCTAAAACTCTAAACCTGAAAAGATCCTCAATGTGTAATCTTGTAATAACACAAGATTAAGTAAGTTTTAAGGCTGGGGCCTTATACTTTTACCCTTTTCTGGAACATTTATGACCCCGAAAGAGAAAACAATTTAATATCATGGTAATTTTTATAAAGGGTTAACACATGTGAAAAAATGATATGGATGAAAAATAACATCAAATTATCCAAATTTTATTCTATGAGAGGATATAGAATCATACTTATCTTATCTTTGAATATTTTCATCATGGATCCATTTAAATATTTAAATTAATTTATATTAGTTTAATACTTTATGAAAATTGAAAAGTTGCCCTTCCCTCACTTATAGAAGGGTACATCTTATTCTCTTTTATTTACACATAAAAAGACTTTTATTTCATCCAAGTTATATCAAAATACCTTAATTACATCTTTCCCCACATCTTATAGGCCACGAGATCATCATAAAACTAACATAGCAATGATTTTGGTGTAAGCCTTAAGAGGTTGTTTGAAAAAGAGGAATATTTCTTAACTAAGTATTTTCATTTGGTTTATTTTTCAACCTTATTAAAATATTATTCAACCATGATCATATAATAAAATAATTATATTCCATAAAATGAGATTTTAGTATGTTAATATAATAGTATATATCCATTTCCTTTACTATAAAATAGGAAAAAAACCCACTATTCGCATGTAAGGCAGACTACCATCTCACAAACCGATGTAATTAGTTTTCCATAATATCCTCTTATGATTGGTTTTCAGGATATATTTAATTTATATATATATTATATTAATAAAAAAATCATTTTAAATTATTATATATCATTTAAATTTTTACCTATCCAATTACTAAAAAAATAATTACATTGTTCATGTGCGTGTGTGGACTACCACCAATATGAAGTGATGTGATTCATTTTTCATTACCACATCACATGGATAATATTTATAAGTTTATTAAATTATATTATTTTATATTTATGATATAATAAAAATTCTATGAATATAAAATAATAATTTCCTTATTTAAGTCAATATCGTTGAAAAATGGAAACATTACTAATGTGTACATGTGACCTACTATCTTCCTGATTGTAATGTAGATATTTTTTTCATAAACATCATTCCTGATTGAATGTAAAATTATAATAGATGTGTAAAAATATTAATTATTTCATTATTATTATTCTAGCGATAAGAGAATAATGACCTTATTGACTATATTGAACCTACTGAAGAAATTTTTCACATATAATATGAATATCATCCAAAAATTCAACATAAAATTTAATTATTAAGTAATTGAGTATAACCTGGTTATTAATAAAATAAAAATGAAAAAAAAATTGAAATTTCATACAAAGAAAGTAAATAATTAACATAAGTTCATTTTTCATAATGACGAATAACGTACGACATGAGTTAGAATCAATGTATGGGACTTTCTGTAAAAGAATGTAAAGACGTGGAAATTCTGTATAATTTTTTTTAATTATAAATAATTATTACGAGACTGTGAAAATTGGCGGCACGTGATTCTGATACCCGGCGAGCCCGGAACGGAATTCTGAACTTTTTTTAAGGTACGCTCAGTAAACGTGGAGGCAAGGATTTATATCTTTTGAACCGGTGCTCAGATTGAAAATTAGAGGGCACTGCTGAATTCGCAGTGCTAGGATTTTCTTAGGAGAAAAATAACTTCGACCAGAAAATTACAGATGAAAAAGTTAATTATTGGACTTTTCAAAAAAAAATATAATAAAATAACTCTTTGAGTTATTTTATTCTCTTCCAACCATTGAGCGACATATGGAGGGACTGCAGTGCAACGTCAGGAATAAATAAAATACATTTAATGAATTGATCCTCGGGTTGTGTAACTGCAACGCTCATGGTTTAAATGGTTCATTAATTAGGATTCATTAATCAATCATAATAATGAACTAATGTGGGGGTTATTTTCTTTTATTTGATAAAACCATTGGAATGGGATTATGGAACCCACAAGAGGAACCTCTGATGAAACTCCATCGATGTCACCCTCCAATGAAGAATGATGACTGATTGACGACCTATGGAGAACTCGGAATGGACTACAACAAACAACTCCGAATGCGAAACACTTTCTTCATCCGCAACGAAATACACCGAATCCAAGGAGGGGTTTTAATTTTTTATCCGTTTAAAATATTTCTCTTAATCATTCTTGAAAAATACAAAAAATGCAGATCAACCGATTAATGGGTTGATCTGTGATTCATTCATTTTTACAGGTGGTTATTGCAGTAAATTTATTTTGTTTAATCATTATCTTGATTTGAATGATCCCTTCCCGTGTTTTAGCGCTAACACAGAGGGCACAGGCTGAACTGAACAAGAACTGGACCCTCGGCTAAACTTGTTCTTGGTGTGTTCTTTGAGGTGCATCAACGAACGTATCAGCAATGTGATTTCGAGGTCCGTGTAGTGAAGGCGGCAACCCGGGAGGCACATAGATGCATACGGGAAGGAAAACGGACCACCAGAGCATCTCTGGTGGGACACGGAAGCTCTTGTCGGCGCAGCCCTGCAGGTGCGGCACCGCCATCGCGGCCCTTCCGGTGGCCAGGTGAGTCAGCCGCGTGGGGACGGAGGTGCTCGTAGGCGTTGCAGCGTTGGGAGACACGGACTTCCGCACCTCAGTTTCGACACACTGTGTGGGGAGATGTGTGGCCCGCTCGGGCCACTCAGCAAGAGAGTAACAGACGGCTCCAGTCGGCCGTTTCAGTAGACCGAGCGGCGCCCCGCTGGCACTGCCATCCGAGAGAACCGGACCGAATGTGGGCCCGTTTTCCAAGAAGGCTGGACCCACTGGTCGGGCTAGACCCAATATACAGGATAGACCTGCGAGTCGGCCGAGACCCACGGGCCCAACGGGCCGGCCGGTCTGGACCCCTACTGGAATCGATCAGTCTTGTTACACTAAATCAGGCATATCTCACAAACTGGGGGTCTGATTGATGCACCATCTATAGAATTGGTACCCTTAAGATGAGGTGGTCCTTTTGAGATACTCCACTTGGGTTGTGGAGAAATTTGGAGTACATCCAGATTGGATTTAGCTCGAATCCAATCGGGCTCTCGGTACTAAACTTCCTATAACTTACAGGCCAGACATCCAATTAATGGGTCATCTATTACGTTGAAACCCTTATGACAAGACGTCCCTTCATGTTTCTTTTTCATGAGACTTAGTGGCGGTTGAAATATGACTAGTGGCTTGAGAATCGGTTTCTCGGGAACTCAAGCGCACCAAGTGGAGGAATCATGTGGCTAGATGTCATGTGAAGAGTGGCCCTTTGTGGATCGGCATTAGAGAGACCTTGTGTGGATCGATGACTTTTGACCCTGTGTGGATCAGTAGTAATGTGACCCGATGAGGACCATCCTTAAATCGGACTATCGTGGATCAGCGACATGCAACCCTATGTGGATCGACGACTTACGATCCTGTGTGGATCAACAGTAGCACGACCTGATGAGGACCAGCCTTAGAGTGGCCCATCATGGTTTAGCAACTTAGACCCTATGTGGATCAATGACTTAAGACCCTATGTAGATCAACTACTTACAACCCTGGTGGATTGGTGACTTACATTTGGATCAGCAGTAGAATTACTACTTTGTGGTTTAGCAGTGGAACTTTTCAATGGAATAAGATGATTTATCTTTATAAATAATCATTATTTTTCCTTTTCATTAAGTTATATACCTGGTGTAAGCTTTCTTTTACTTTGTGCTTTGTGATTGAGGTCATGCTTTGTGGTTTTTACTTTGTTGAATTTTGGGAAACCTTCGGGGGTCTCGGGTTCCCTATTGGGTATTGTTATATTCACCCATGCATAGCATTCACCCATACCTTGTTGTGTCTTGTGCAGACGAAGGAAAGCTTTTACTGAGATTTCGGAGTCAGGACTAGACAGTGCACGGAGGTGACTGGTTGACATGGAGAGCCGCAGTGACGAGATCTACCTACCCTTCAGGTAGGATCTTTGGAGGAAGACCTCAGGATCTATTTCACCTTTTCTTGTTCTTTATTTTAGTTGGGTTTGTTTGATATCCCATTCTTCTTCAGTTCACACTTTTACTTTCAACAGTTATACTACGTGTTTTGCTCTTGTTGTGTACTTAGTTTGTGTGTTTGAAGGTTTAAAGGAAATACCTTCCTGTTTTTTATATATATTCCTTTCTAATGCTAGTCGCCAACCCCTGGCCTATGGAAGTCAGTCTTGGGGTAGTCACGGAATAGGCCTCGGGGGACAATTCATGGTAAAGTGGGGTCAAAGGAGTCGATTCTACCAAATAACTAAGACTCTGATATTTTCAATGGGGAAATAGTGTTAAGTGTTTTGAGTACAGTTTTTTAGTTTGTGGAGTCCAGTATTGGTGCGGTGACCAATGTATCCATACACCAGGAACTTGAATTCTGATTTCCGAAACGGTATATGAGATCATATATTGCATGTGTTTTTGAAATGTTTTTTTATCTCTTTTGAGTCAGCTCACCAGGTATAACTTATTCAACGTGGTGCACCTGTTTCTTTACAGGATGCCACCACGTATAAAGACAACTAGGATTCTAAGGAGAGATCATGATGAAGACCCACTGAGCGATGAGGCGTTGGTGTTGGGCCCTCTTACGGTGATATCACCTTCGGGTGGTGTACCAGCAGCACCACCACCCGTAGGGTAGAAGTTACCACTAGCCACATCAGTGGAATGTGCATGCCGACTGAGCACGTTGCACATGTTACAAAGACAGAGACCTATGAGGTTTTGGGGAGAGACAGATCCATAGGCAGTTGAGGACTGAATGGAGGCTATGGCATGGTTTTTTCATTTTGTTGGGACACCATCAGGCCAGATAGTGATCTTAGCTGTTAGTCTCTTCCAGGGCACAGCAAGGAGATGGTGGATCCTGATGATCCAGTTGCACGATGAGGTGACCCTCACCTGGTCAGACATTGAGAGCCCATTCAGGGTGGAGTTCGTACCAGCAACACTACACTCTGTGCGTATTGAGGAGCTACTACACTTACAATAGGGAAGCATGACAATTGCCCAATACTCAGCAAGATTCACTAACCTCTCCCGCTACTCCACCAACATGGTACAGGACCCTTCCTTTAGGGCCCAGACCTTTGACTAGGGTCTTCTATGGTAGATTAGAGCGTAGATGATATTTCTCAACATCCCGATGTAGGATAGAGTGCTAGAGAAAGCACTATTGGTGGAGAGATTTCTAGCTAAGCAGGCATCAATGGTGAGAGCCACCACCGAATTATAGGTGGCCAGGACATTTGCAGCAAGCAGTAGGTATGTGAAGTAGAGGTCCAAGTGGTCCCTACCTTTAGGTGGATGAACCTAGGATGTAGGGTTAGAGGTGTGAAGTTCACATGACATAAGAGTTCAGTAGAGGATTAGATCGTTCTACTCGTGCGGTGGGTAGTGTCATGTGAATCGCGACTTCCAGGCCCTCCACATAGACAATCAACAAATGGTTAAGGGACCGCTGAGGTAGAGGTAGAGATTTGAGCAGGGAGGTCCACAGGGCGGCAGAAGTGGCATAGGATCTGGTCGTGCAGTAGGCAGTTGGCTGTGATTTGAGGTTCTACAGCCACCACCTTGAGGTGGTCCACCCTGACCTCAGGGAGCAGGTGGTCATTGATGAAATCAGCTTTAGGCGGTTGAGGCCTACAACCAAGGTTCTCCAAATATGATTCAAGTTAATATATGTGTCCACTTTACCCTAGCTATAGTTCTTATAGACACATGTTCTAGTCACCCTTTCATTTCCATGGCTCTCATTCGAAGATTGGAGATTCTGATGGAGTCATTGGCTGGATCCTTATGATTAAAGTCTTCTACGGGAGAGGATTCGACATTTAAGCACTGATGTCGGTAGTGTGAGCTTACTCTAGGAGGCGAGATCTTTGACTGAGATGTTTTAGTAGTAGTGTCGAGTCCTTATGATGTAATATTGGGTATGGACTGGTTATCCATAGTTCATACTCAGATCGACTATTTTTGGTGCAATGTGTAGCGTGTCTGCAAGGATAGGACCAGGTTTTCCTTCACCGGAGAAAAGGTAACCTTTGCATATCAGGATGGACTTTCTCAGAGGAGGGTCCAGCTAATCACCTATAACTTGGCTAGCCTTACCCTCAAAGCAGTTGATGATAGTGGTGGACTAGTATGTCGATTTATTTCCTGAGGATGTTCCAGGACTACCTCCTCAGAGAGAGGTAGACTTCTACATCGACCTGTACCCCGGGATAGCACCAATAAATACACCAGCATATTGTATGTCTTCTGCAGAGCTTCGTGAGTTGAGGATATAGATGGAGGACTTATAGGGGAAGGGGTTCATAAGTCCAAGTGTTTCCCCATGGGCAGCCCCGATTTTGTTCTCTAAGAATGAATATGGGAGTTTGAAGCTTTGTGTGGACTATGAGGGCTTGAACCAGGTAACTATGAAGAATAACTATCCACTCCAGAGGATTGATGATCTCTTCAATCAGCTGAAGGGATCTCGTTTGTCTTCAAAGATAGACCATAGATCAGGTTATCATCAACTCAGGGTACAAGATAAGGATGTACCGAAGATAGTATTCAGATGTCTATTTGTCCCCTATGAGTTCTTGGTGATGACTTTCAGCGTGACCAATTCCCTAGCATTGTTCATGGGACTCATGAATAGGATCTTCCATCCTTACCTCGATCACTTCGTGGTGGTCTTCATTGAGGATAATGTCGGGTACTCAGCATCTGAGGAGGAGCAATCCATGCATCTATAGATAGTTTTGGATACAATTCGATAGCACCAGCTTTATGGAAGGCTCTCAAAGTTCTATTTCTAGATACGATAAGTCCACTTTCTGGGGAACGTTATCTCAAAATCTTGAGTTGAAATGGATCCAAAAAAGATAGAGGCAGTTCTTTCTTGGGATCCACCCAGGAGTGTGACTGAGGTGCAGAGTTTCCTGGGGTTGGCTGGGTACTACCAAAAATTCATACCTAACTTTTCTTGAGTTGTAGCACCCTTTTCAGATTTGAAAAAGAAGGGACATAATTTCTTGTGGAAAGAGAGATGTCAGTAGAGTTTTCAGAAGATCAGGTAGAAACTGATGAGTGCCCCCATCTTGAGGTTACCAGAAAAGGGTGTTGGGTATGTAGTATACTACGACACGTCAGGGACTGGACTAAGATGTGACCTGATGCAATAGAAATCAGTGATCACCTGTGGATCACGACAGTCGAGAGAGAACGAGTAGAACTACGCTACCCATGACTTGGAGTTATTAGTAGTGGTCTTTCCCTTAAAGATGTAGCAGAACTACTTTATGGGGGTAGTTTATTATCTACTCTGATCACAAGAGTCTCAGATATAACTTCTCACAGAAGTACCTGAACCTGAGATAGCGGCGGTGGCTGGAGTTCCTCCAGGACTATGAATTTGATATATTCTACACTCTTGGGAAGGGGAACATGGTGGGATACGCACTCAGCAGGAGGTCTGGTTTATAGTTACTGAGTGAGGTGACAGAGTAGTTATTCATGTTGTAGTTATCCTTCTTGGATTGAGATGGATAAGCTTACCTCCATTATATGATAGTCACTCCCCCACTCCTTTAGCGAGTCAGGGAGGCCCACCTCGGGTACATTGAATGGGAGACTCGACGTGCTCAGATATCCTCAGTACAGGCTTCTAATGGATTTCTTGAAGGTGGGTAGAATGTCAACCTTTTCATAGGAAACACCATGGTGCTAAGGATGCTACGAGACTAGGCGTTGAGGGAGTTCCACACATCCCCTTTGACAGTACATCCTAGTGTGGCAAAGATGTACCAGAACCTCCGGTGCCAGTACTGGTGGCCAGGGATGAAGAAATTAGTGGTAGATTTTGTTTCCTGATGCCTCCCTTGTCATCAAGTGAAAGTCGAACATCAGGTTCTAGCAGGATTAGTATAGACACTTGAGGTGCCTAAATAGAAGTTATATGGAATCTCCATGGACTTTGTGATAGGGTTACCACATATGTCAAGGGGGCATGATTCCATCTGGGTGATTGTTGAATGAATCACCTAGTCGGACCACTTCCTACCCATCCGAGAGTAGGGATCAGTAAAGGGCTTGGGACCCCTCTACAAACAGGTGATATTATGGCTTCATAAGGTTCCATTTACAATCGTCTCAGATCATGATGATCATTTTAAATACCGGTTTCGGAAGAGATTGTAGGAGTCGTTTGGGAATCAGTTATGTTTGATCACCTTCTTTCATCATCAGACAAATGGTCAGACGGAGCGGACCATACAGACACTTTAGGACATGATCTGTGTTTTCTTCCTTGATTTTGTCTACAGTTTGGATGATCACTTTCCCTTGGTGGAGTTCGCATAAAATAATATTTTTCACTCTACCATCAGCATGACACCATTTGAGGCCCTATACGGATGACCATTCAAATGATCTCTATGCTAGACAGACCCAGGGGAGTCAGCACTTATGGGTCCAGAGTTGGTATGAGCTACCACTAAGAAGGTGCATATCATCCAGAAGTGGATAAAGACTGCACATAAAAGGTAGAATTCATATGCTGACAGAAGATAGAGACCCTTGGACTTTGAGGAGTGAGATCATGTCTTCCTACGTTTCTCACCTCGACGAGGTTTGTGGAGATCTAGTCGAGGTGGAAAGTTATTTCTGAGGTTTATCAGACCTTTCCAGATTCTCATCAGAGTTGGTGAGGTGGAATACCTCCTAGATCTTCCCACATAGAAGCACATAGTACATGACATTTTCCACATGTCGTAGCTGAGCAGATACGTGCATGATATGTCGCATGTCGTCGACTGGGGAGAGCTGGGAATTGATGATGGGGCGATGTTTGGCAAGTTCCCAGTAGAGATTGAGTATTTATAGGACTGTGTCCTTTTTGGATGGTCAATTCCTCTGGTGCGTGTTCAGTGGCAGCACGGGAACCTCCAAGAGAGCACATTGGAGTGGGAGGTTTAGATTTGTGTTAAGTACCCCCAATTGTTTTCTTAGCCTTTTTTGTGGATTTAGGGGACATAAATCCCTAAGGTGGGGAGAATGTAAAGACCCATAAATTTTGTATAATTTTTTTTAATTATATGGAATTATTACGAGACTATGAAAATTAACGGCATGTGATTCTCAGGCTCGGAGAGCCCCAATGTAATTCTAAAAAATTTTAAGGTGTGTTCAGTAAACGTGCGAGCGGGGATTTATATATTTAGAACTGGTAAAAATATTAAAAATATGAGGGCACCATTGAATTTAAAACACTAGGATTCACTTAGGTGAAGTTTAATTTTGACCGGCAAGGGTTGGATGAAAAATTTAATTTTTGGAATTTTTAAAAAAAATATAATAAAATAACTCTTTGAGTTATTTTATTCTCTTACCACCATTCAGCGACGAATGGAGGGACTTAATTGTAACATAGAATATTAAATGTGTGATTTTTACTGACCTGATCCTCACATTGTGTAATCGCAATTCACATGGTTTAATTGGTTCATTAATTAGGATTCATTAATGAATCATAATAATGAACCAATGTGGGGGATATTTTCTTTTATTTAATCAACCCACTAGCATGGGATTTGGGAACCCACGAGAGGAACCTCTGACGAAATGCTTATGAGATAACCCTCCAAAGAATAATGGTGACCGATCGATGACCATTGGAGAACTCGGAACGAACTTCGATGAATGACTCTGAACGTGAAACCCTTTATTCGCCCACAATGGAATGCACCAAATCTATGCATGGGGTTTAATAGTTTATGCATTTAAAAGATTTCTCTTCACTGTTATTGAATAATAGAAAGAATGTGGATCAACTGACTGAAGGGTTGATCCATGATTAATTCATTCTTATGGGTGGTTGTTATGGGAAATTCATTTGGGTTAATCATTATATGGAGGTGAATGATCCCTTCCAATGTTTTATCGCTAAAGTAGAGGGAGTAGGCCGAAACCGAACAAGGGTCGGACCCTCTGCTGAACTTGTTATTGGTGAGTTCTTTGAGACTAATCAACAAACATATCGGAAATGTTATTTAGAGCACCGCCCAATGAAGGCAGCGACCCCAGAGGCCTGCAGTTGCAGACAAGAAAGAAAATGGATCAAATGAGCATCTCTGGTGGCCTGTGGAAGCTTCTGTTGGCTGCGTGGGGACGGTAGTGCCCGCAGGCACCGTGGTGGCATGATCTGCGGCCAGCTGAGCCATAGTAAATGGAATGGTGTGGCGGTGACGCGCCCTGCGGGAAGATTATTGGCCCGCTCGGGCCACTCAGATGGATCGTAATGGCCGGATCTACCTGGTCATTTCAGAAGATCGGGCGTCGCCCTGCTGGCGCCGCCATCAGGGAGAACCATCCCACATACGGGCTAGGTTTCTAGGCGGGGCGGACCTGTGGGATGATCCAGACCCGCGCCCCCAGCTGTACCTACCATTCGGGCCAAACTCAAGATATGGGATGGACCCACCACCCAGGACGGACCCGCGGGCCCAGTTGGGTGGTCAGGCTGGACCCCTGCTGCACTTGACCAACCCCATTACACTAAATCAGGCGTATCTCGCAAACTGAGCATCTGATTGAGGTGTCGTCTATTGAGAGGGTACCCTTAGGATGATTCGGTCCTTTTGAGATACTCCACTTGGTGTTTGGAGAATATTGGATTATGGAAAAGTTGGATCGAGCTCCAATCCAACCAGGCCCTCGATACTAAAATGCCTATAAATTACAGACTGGGCACCTCATTAACGCGTCGTCTATTGCATTGGAACCCTTATGAAAATACGGTCTTTATGGTTACTTATTTGTTAGACTTCATGGAGGTTGAAATATTACTAGTGTAATGAGGAGCAGTTTCTTAGGAACTCAAGCGTACCAAGTGAAAGAATCGTGTGGCTGGCTGTCAAGTGAAGAGAGACCCTTTTTGGATCAGCATCAGAGCGACCCTGTGTAGATCGATGACTTATAAACCAGTGTAGATTATCAGTAGCATGACCTAAAGAGGACCAGCCTTTGAGAATCCCATCATGAATAATCCACTTATGCACCCTGTGTGAATCGATGACTTACAACATTGTGTGGATCAATGACTTACGACCTTGTATGGATCGACGACTTATAACACTATATGGATCAGTGACTTACATGTGGATCCGCAATAGAATGACTTCTTCGTGGTTCAGTAGTGGAACTTCTCAATGTAATAAGACGATTTATCTTTATTACTAATCATCATTATTTTTGTTCTTCATGTTATATACCTGGTTTTAGTTTTCGTTTACTTTGTGCTTTGTGATTGAAATCATGCTTCGTGGTTTTTACTTTGGGAAATTCTGGGAGACCTTCAGGGGTCTTAGGGTCCCTACTGAGTATTGTTATACTCACCATTTCATGGACTTTTCCTGCACCTTGTTGTGTCT
This sequence comes from Viscum album, assembly GCA_963277665.1. Classification (NCBI taxonomy): domain Eukaryota; kingdom Viridiplantae; phylum Streptophyta; class Magnoliopsida; order Santalales; family Viscaceae; genus Viscum; species Viscum album. The sequence goes on along the minus strand of OY728144.1, from coordinate 153,955,739 downwards.
TGTACAGACAATAGACAACTTTGACCGAGATTTGGGATCCAGGACTAGTCGGTGCACAGAGGAGACCGGTTGACGTGGAGCGTCGTAGTGATGAGTTATACCTACCCTTCAGAAAAGATCCTCAGTGTACGACCTCGGGAGATATTTTTCCTTTTGATTTACTTTCTTTCAGTTGGGTTTCTATATTGGCACATTCTTCTTCAATTCACACTTTTACTTTCATAAATTATACTACATGGTTTTCCCTTGTTGTGTACCTTCTATGTGTTTATAGGTTTAAAGGAAATGCCTTCCCATTTTTTATGGATATGCCTTTCGGGTGCTAGTCGCCAACCACTAGCCTCTGGAAGGCGGGCGTGGTGTTGTCCCGGAATGGGCCCGAGGGGACGGGTCATGAAAATAATCCTCTTTGAAGTTTCCTTCTAATAATTTTTACATGTTCATGTTCTTATAAAGGATTCAATAAAATTTTCATTTATACTTCATTAGATGATAGTGTTAACTTTTTTACCATAGTTGAATTTCCTAAAAATGTTTTTAAAAAGGAATCATTTTAAGGTGTTAGAAAAGGGAAACTTTATTTTTAAAACCTTGTTTTAAATATTTTAAATATTTATTGACTAAATGTATTTATTCTAGGGTCATATTTTTTAAATTATTCTAGATGTGTATTTATATGGAACTAAATGAATTAAAAATGAATCTATTTTTACTTATTTTAATGGTTTTGGAAAGTAATATTTTTAGGAATTTTATACATAATTTTTTTCACATTATATAAAAAAATACAAAAGGAAAGTTTTATTTTAACATATAAGGTGCCAAAAACTTATCCCATTGCTATCATAAATATTTGGATTTCATCATAAGATTACATTTTTAATTTAAATAAAAACCATATTTCTATTCCCTTTGGGTATTTTAGTTTTGAAAATGGGTTTTAAAAATAAAGGGTATTTCCATATCTGAAAGTGTTTTATATATGTGTTCAAAGAAGTTTTTCATGGTTTTTATGATTAAAAAGTTCAAGAATAAATTTTTTTTATTTTTATTTTGGTAAATAAGAAATATATATGATGATGGGTGACCCCAATACAACTTATACAATGGTTTAATCCTTATTATATTTCATGAATATTGTTGAACCTTATATATATTATATGAAGGGAGAGCCCCATTATAGCTCTCCAATGAATTGGTAAATGTTCATTATCATCAATAATAAGAAGGATGGATTTAACTAGTGTTATTACTCCTATAGATTTAATGGGGACCTAGTTATTTATAACATAGTTTTAAAATAGTTCATGAATATGATGCTCTTAGTTTCCCAAAGGGCTTTCAAATTACTTACTATTAGTTTTAGTGTTTTTCATTAGAAATAAAGTTTTTTTTTTCTATGGAGATGATTTATTCCACAAGATCAATAAATAATGTGATAATGGTAAGTATTTTATGGGTATCGATGTTTTTCAATGGATTAATAGATTTCATTTTTTTTATATCTCATGGATTTGTGAGCTCATCCTGCATTTTAAAATGTTTTCTCATAGGTTTTAGGGATGGGTAGGAACAAAGAAGAAGTCAAGTTGAAATTCATGAATATTGGTCATGAAAGGAAAATATATTTCCTTTTTAACGTATTATATATTGGAAAAAAATTATGGTGACTGAAATTGACCTTTTTGTAATATAAGGGGATTCCATGTATGATTTATGACCTAATTCTCCAAAACTCTAAACCATAAAAATCCTCAGGAAGGTTTGAAAATTTTTTGATAACTTGAAACTCATGAATATGTAATATTTAAGGGTGGTTCCTCATAGTTGGTATCTGAGGAAAGCTTTAGATAAACTTGGGAATAGAAATTTATTTGGTAATTATTGTTATTTTGGATGAATGTAACTATTTATAGAAACATTATATATTTAAGGAAAATACAATATTTTGTAATTTTACTTATGGATTAAGGGTTGAAATATTTTTTAGAGGTATATATGATATTAATGTAGATTTATAGTGGTCTATATTATTTATGTAAATGATTATAATATTTGGAAATTATATAGTTATGCCATATATATTTTTTGTATGAGAATTTAGGAGTGATTAATAATAAATATTAAATTTACCTTGGTAGAATACATAATCAAATATATCTCATCTATGAGTTTCAATATCAGTCCAGAAATTTTTAAATAATTTTAAAGATATATTTTTATAGAATTATTTAGTTTGAACCTTGGGTATTACTGCTGAATTTCTGAGATGAATTTATTATTTCTTCATAAGAAGGATTATTCATTTTTTGGAATTATATTACACAATTCTAAAAATTATGGTTTTGGTTAATTTATAAATATATGTGGATAATATTGTTATAGTTTTTTGAATTATGTGATATATTATATGTTTATTTTGGTTATTTAGTCATGAAAATTTCACCTTTAATACTCATATTTTGGAGAAAAATATGATACTATGGAAGAAACTGAATAAAAGATAATATTCTACTTTTCAAGAAGGTATATTTTTTTATATTCTTAGTCTATATGTTATATAATTTCTCAAATCTAGGAAAAGTATACTGAAATAAAAATGTTATCATATGACCATTATTTTTTAAGAATCATTGGTATTTTACAAACCTATTTGGTTTATTGTATTTTGGCTGATAAATTTCTCATCACCATTCACATTATAATTATCAATGATCTCTATCACAATCCATCATTATTTAGTCATTACACTTTTCTTCCATGTATATATTTTCACTTCCCACTAATTTTTTCTTATGTGGAATCCCAGTTATGTGTTTTAAAATTTACTTTGCATCCCTATTTAAAAGAGGATGTTTTATTAACCCGTTCTATAATATAGGTTTTCAAGAGATATATTTTCATATATCAAACACCATATTACCAGAACATAGTTAAAATTTTTAGAATGAAAATCATTAGGGGGTGAGGGTGATAATGGAAAACCTAATGGTTTTAAAAAATAATACTTTGTTTGATAGCGTATATGACGCACAACACCAAGTCTAAAAGAACCGTGAAATATTATTATTTTAATATGACCTATATATCCTAGATGTAAAATTAGTAGTTTTCAAAAGAATTAAATAAATTATTGAATAAATATAAAGTACAAACACAATAAAAATTTATATATAAACACTTAGTAAATAATAACTGAATTTTTAATAAATTTATTTTATGTCTCAAAAATGTGCATTCTTATGAAATGATTTTTATTTATTTGTGGTTGGATTACAAAATTAAATTATACCAATTTTGGAAATTATATTTTATAAAAATTATATAATTTTTTAAAATATAATATTAAAATTTCTTAGAGTTAATTTTTTTATTTTTATGAAAAGATTGATTTTCTAGTTAAAAGTTAAAAATACTGACATTTATTTAAATTTTTTTTTGTTTCAAGAATTTAAAACATAAAATTTTGATTTTTTATATATATAAAGTCAAATTAGTAATATTATTTTATTAATAATCCAATTTATTTCATTAGAGAAAATTTCAATATTGAATTTGGTATAAATATGTTTTCATCCTCAAAATGAATTTTTAAAAAAACCATTTTCATCATATTTTTATGATTTAATTATCAATTAAATTATCCAATTATGAGAATTTAATCATAGATAATGAATTAAATAATTGGAATTTGGATTTTCAAATTTTTTAAATAGTACCCTAATAATTTTTGTCATTGTGAATAATAATCATAGTAAATATTTGTTATTTGTGGTAAAGTTAAAATGGTTTAATTAATGGTAAAACTAATTTGATAAGAACTAAATGGTCACTATAACACTTTACTTAATCGTATTTTATGAGTATATTTCATCCATAATCATCCAAAATTTGAATATATGGCCTTTTTCATCCTCATTACAATGATTGTGGCCTTTTTAATAGTCCATGTAAAGAAAATTGAAAAATGTAATTTTCTTTGTTTAGTTATATTTAAATTTGCGACGTTGGAAAGAAAGAAGGTATATTCGGTTATAAATTGTTATTTTAAAAATAAAATATTTTATTTATAAATTTTATTTATTATAAATATTTTTTTTGAAATAACTTCCTTAAATACCTACTCAGTACTGATATAATATTTATTGAATTAATTGAGATATTAAATAACTAGTTTTGAAAATATTAAATTAGTATAATATGAGTGATTTATAGTGTCCCACTAATTTTTTAGAAATGTATATGATATTTACTGTGTGTTAACAGTTTTTATCTTAAATCCAACCATTTCATGATGCATTTAATGTCAAATTATATAAGGAGTTTCAAAATTGACATTAATTATATTTTATAATAAAAAAAGATTTATTAAATGATTGAAAATTGAACTTTTTTCATCCTTGTGAATGGTATATGGTTTATAATATCATTTATTATCAATTTACATTCTTTTTTTCATTTTATAATTACTTTCTTAATCCCTAAATAGTAAATATTTTAATATTTAGGTAATTTTTAATAAGGGTTAACATAGCTAAAAAGAACGATAAGTATAAAAACATCACCTAAACTTCTAAAATTTTATTTTATTAAAGGATTTAGAATAATAAATTTCTTATCTTTATATATTATCAATTTTGATCTATTTTAATATCATGATTAATTTATATTAATTTAATACTTTATGAAATTAAAAGAGTGTCTCTCTCTTCATGTATAAAAGGGAACCACCTCTCCTATTTTATTCACACGTAAAAATCATTTTTGTTCAGAAACTATATTTTAAAATTACCTTCCATAAATCTATACCCATGAACTAGAGTCTTGGTTTTATATTATATCCATCCTATGATATATTTTGGTTCACACCATAAGATATTGTTTAAATAAGAAGTGTAGTCTTTACCAAGTGTTTTGGTTTTATTTATTTTTCCACTTCCTTAAAAAATTCATAAACCATGATTAAATAATAAAATAATTATATTAGATATATTGGTATGTTATCATGTTCATATCATAAACTATAACCTTCAACTCTTCATTAAATGGAAAATGAAATCATCGTTTGTGTGGAACGCGAACTACCACCTTGCAAACTGATATAATTTGTTTTCCATCACCAACAATTATGAATGGTTTCATTAATGGATTTAATTTATATATATAAATATATAGGTATATATATATATTATTCTATAAATATTTATAATTATTAAATAATAATATATCATGTATTTCCTTAAATTTCCTTTCAATGAAAAATGGGAACGTCGTTCGTGTGTATGTGTGGACTACAACCTCCAAGAAGCGATCTGGTTAATTTTTTATCATAAAATACCATGGATGTTACATATGATTATCATTATCGAAAAAATATTTTCTTTATTATTTAATTATAAATCTTCAATGATAAAATAATATGTTCATTCTTTCCATCAATATCATTAAAAAATGGAAACAATACTCATGCATACACATTGTCTACCATCTCCATGAATGCAACATTATTTATTTTTCACAAACATAATTCATCAATTTTTTTAAAATTAAAATTGATGCATAAAAATTATAATTATGTCTGGTTTATTATTCTAGATATGATTTTATAATGACCTATTTGACCATAGTCAACCTACTAAAATCCGTTTTGGACATATGATGAAAATATCATCCAAACTTTCAATACCAACATAAATGATTTTGTAATTGGGCGAAAAATGGTAATAAATTAAATAAATAATAAACATGGAAAAGGATCATAACAATGTAAATAACTAACATAATATTACTATTCATGATGATGAAGAATGTATATGCTGAGTTGGAATCAATGTAAGGGGCATTATTTAAAAATTCCCCTTCTGAAGATACCCTTCCAACTCCTTTTCTTCCATGTTCAAGATCTTATAAATGTTTTTAGAAAAAAAATTAATTATGATTAAATGAATGATAAATATAATTTTTTACTAAAATTGTCTTTATTTAAAAAAATTAAAAGGAATCTTTGTATGGTTTTATGTTATGGAGACTTCACTTTGAAACCCACATTTTAAATATTTCAATGGTTTATTTTCTAATATATTTTCTTCTAAGTATATAATTTTAAAATTATTATATGGTTGTATTAATTTGGAAATTAATTAACTATAAAATAAATTTTCTTTAACCTTTGTACATTATTTTAGTGGTTTTCAAAAGGAATATTTTTACAAATTTTATATGGAATATTTTGACTTTATTTAGAAAAGAAAAAAGGAAGATATATTTTAACATATACAGTAACATAAAAATTTCCCACTATTGAAAACATTATTTGGATTCCATTATTAATTTCTATGTACTATTCAAATACAAAACCTCTTTTCTATCCTTTTAGTTATTTTATATTTTAAATTAGGTTTTGAAAAGAAAGTTCATTTCTATATTTGAATGTTACTGGCATGGGTTCAAAGGATTTTTTCAAGGCATATGTGAAAACAAAGTGAAAGGATAGAATTAATTATTCATTATATAGTATATGATCTTTATATATACAGATGGGTGACCAATATATATATTATATTATGATTTGATCCCCATTATTTCTCAAGAGGATGTGTGAGTGCGATATAGATTATACAAAGTTTGAGCCCCATTGCTCTCAAATGCATTGTTTAATGTTCCTTATCATCAAAGGAAAGAAGGTAGAAGTCGACCATTTTTCCTCCAATGGGTTTAACTAGTCTTTGGTTATTTCAGACACAGGTTTAAAAGGGGTTATGAAAATGATTCACTATGTTTTCTAAAAAAAATTTTAAAATTCATGTTGTGGGTCTTAATGCTTTTCTTTGAAAAAAAAGTGTTTTTTATGTAGAAAATATTTATTTCATATTATCAAAGAATAATGTGATAAATTTATATATTTTATGAGTTTTTATTATTTTTACTGGACTAATATATTTCTTATTTATCTTTCCTTTACTGATATTTTTGTGCACATCCTATATTTTAAAAAAATCAAAAAAATTGAGGATGGGTAATAAAAAAATAATAAGTAATGTTGAAATTCAGGAATATTTGTAATGAAAATAAAATGTGTCCCTTTTTAAAAGTTTTATATTTTGGAAAAAATGTATTCTTAGGGGGAGTTCCTATATTATAATATATTTTTTATGTATGATTTATGAACTAATTCTCAAAAACAGTAAACCATAATGATCCTTTGGAGTGTTTAAAAAATGAATTCTTGACTAAAATCTCATGATTATGTAATGATTAGGTTGTGTCCATATACATTTTATTCTTAGGGGTTTAACATGATTAAAAATTATGTATAAATTCATTCCATATGGTGCACATAATAATGAAATATTATTATGTGATAGTTTGGACAAAAAATATATATCCCCTTGATCAATTACATAATGATTTATATCTCATGACACCCTTTTTCATTTGGATCACATAGTTATATTTTTAAACAATGTTATGCATTGGCTTCATATGGTTAGCATTTACAATAATGTTGTGATTTATTGGTATTGAACCCTGACATATGTTTATGAAGACAAGTCTTATGTTTGTAACAAATACATATGATTTTAATTATAATAATGTTCATATTCTATCATCTCTCATATTCCTTCTTTCCATATTATAATTTATTATATTATTCATCTATCATTATTGCATATGATAAATTATTTTTTTCTTATCAAAATCTCATGTTTATCTATATTATTTCATCAATAGTATTTAAGATCAGTACTTTTATTAATATATTTCACTTAGATTCCCAATGTTGTTATAAATTTATTTCGAGATACTAGAGCACAAAATGAAGAAAAAAATAAATGATATAGGTTCTTATTTTTAAAATTTTATATTATTATTCTAATCTCAAAAAGACACTAGACCTTAAGACTTTTAGGATTTATTTTTGATATTTATTATAAAAATAATTCAATATTATCTGTATGAGGTGTGGGTTGATATTATCGGGATGATATACTCTTAGTTTTTTCATATTAGAATCCTAAAAAATAAATAGAATGGGATATAAATTATTTTACTTATTCTTTAGGATTTTGGATCGTATGTACTGCTAAATAAATATTATTTGGAAACAATTTATAGTTACATCATGGAAAGTTTATCATGGTCACTTATAGAGTATATTTTAATTCTATTCATAGCGGCATGTTTCAATTATGTACATAGAAAATAAAAAATTATATACCCATAGAAAAAAATTCCACAAATCCTAAATCCAATTATAAATCAAAAAAATATCTTTACTACATGATAAATATTAAAGAAAAACATATTTAGTAAATCATAAATATAATTAAATTTCATATATAACCATAAAAAGACAAATCAACTCAAAATAAATTTTTATTAATATACCTTACATGAAATGAAATATCTATAGATAATGTATATAGCCATTTTTCCTCAAGAAAATTCTATAGGGTGACATTCACTTTCCACGTGCACAGTTTGTAACCTTTTACACAAGTATACATAACAAATAATTTCATCCATTTTTTAATCTGAAGCATAAGATAATTAAAATTAGTATATAATAATTCAATATAAATCCTCAAATAAGTTATTAAAAATGAAATATATTGAAACAAAATGATAAAAAAATTATAAATAAAAGAAAAAATGATTAATATCCAACAGAAAATCAAGGATTATTTTAAATGAACTATTCCAACACTCCTTTAAAACATAACGACTAATAATTTAAAATCCTATATTATTTGAATAATAATATTCCCCAAATAGTTTATTTAAACTGGGAAAAATAAATTTTACTAAAGAACTATCCAAGGAAATGAAAACTCGATACCTGATTTTTGATTCAAAATAACCAAAAGTGAATTATCAGTCAAGATGCCTAGACAAAAGTGTTATTAGTGTCAATTATATTACATTGGAAATGATTAATCCATCACTAACATTAATAAATTAAGGACGTTGATTTCATGAAAAGTATTGTAATGAAGTGACCATATATAGGTTGTTAAAATATAATGAAAGTATAAATTTAATTAAAAAATTAAAAAACCCCACTTAATGTAAATAAAATTTATAATAACCAAGTAAATTAACAATAGAAATAAAAACAACCCAATAAATGACATATTTCACATAAATTATTCAAAAAACATTTTTTGTGTTTCATTTACTCTCAATTGTTTCCAATTAATTAGGATTTTAAATAATTTCAATATGTATATTGTTAATTAATGAATAAAGGTATGTGGTTTTAAGACTAGAAGAGTTTATCCCTTAAGTATCATTTAAATATTCGTCTATTATTCATGGATAATGACATTTTTTGATTTGTGAATATCATGCACAAATATTAATATTTCTATATAAAGAATAAATATTGAATAAGGAAATGATAAAATATTGCATGAGGATAATTGAATTGGAATTATATAAAGATATAGATCAAGAGAAGATCATATGTAGGATAAAGGAGATCATTCATGAGTTTCTTTATTCATCATGAACACAGAATCATCTATGTGGTCATTCTTTTAGGAATAGATCCTCCATGCATATGCATTTCTTCCATGAGTAATGAATTCTTCATTCTTCCATGAATTATAGAGCTACATCCATAAATAATATACCTTATGTGTGAATTATAATATTCCATGTCAATAAGTATTCACTTTGAGTATGATCATCGATTTTGAGTGACATATATGACATTTTTTTTCATCCATCAAGCCATCAGGACACGCTGAGACTGTTATACGCCCCTATGACAATGTTGAGTATTTATGATCGGCTGTGAAGACCAGAAAACTTCCACCAAGGTGAGTTAAAAAACTAGATACAGAGATTCTATGATCATGAATACATAATATGGTTAAAATATATAGGAGTAAGAACAAGTTTTATTTGGTTATCACAACACATAATTAAATAGTTGAAATTAAAATAATGACTCGTTCATGCAGTGTTACTTGCATGAATGAAAGTCAAATGAGATTGAGGAAGGAGTGGAATCCATCATATTTACATATCAACGAGATATAATAGGTCATGAATTCCATTCTTGTATACCATTCATAAATATAAAATATTTTTTAATAAATTGTGGTTGAAAATGAAGAAACCATGAACATATTATTAGCCAAATAGATTTTGATTCATGAAATATACATGATAAATCCATTATTGAGGAGAAATTTCATAGTGATGAAATATAGAGATGTTTTGTTTTTCAAATTTATGTATGTTAAATGAATGAGTGGCTTTTAGAATTTAAGTGTAATGATTCAGTTAATAGGATGGTCTTTGAAAAAATATCATGATAATTGTATCTTGATTCATGTAGCTAAACAGACAGTTTTGTGAAAAGAAAATGGAGATCCATAATTTTGGATATGGTCAATGGATTTTATGAATGATCAATAAGGATTGTATTTACCATAAAAATTTGTAATTAAAATCATGAATTAATGCAGTCTTATAAATACTATAATGAAGAAGAGATATATATAGGGAGAAGTTAATTTGTGTTAGAGTTATTATTAAATACATATATTGAAGTATATAGAGGACGAATGTTTTTGGTTAATAATCCAATAAATAAATTATAGATAATATTTATTAGTATTAATATATATAAAAGATCTCTAACTCTATCCATTCTTATTAATCCCAAAGAGTCATAGAATTGAGATGTTATTTAGTGAATTCTATCTTGCACTGAAGTAGAATGAAGAAGATGATGATGATGAAGACGAGTAGTGATAATGGAAGAGAAAAATATTTTTATGTATATCTATTTTCATAGGACAAAAAATAATAATAATAATGAAAAGAGTTGTAAATTGAGTTATTAAGTAGAATGAGTCGGTGTAGTTATGCTTTCATAAAATGAACTAAATGAAACATAATCACTCAAATTTGTTTTCATGAAGATTGTGTGAACCATTGGGAACACAAAATAAGAAATATTACATATAATATTTTAAGAAATCAAGAGATGATGGAGAATAACCAAGAATTAAAACAATAATATTCATAAGTTAAAGGAGGCATCTATGAGAAAAAAAGAACCAAAGAACTATCTAATATAATATTGTTTGAGAAATGTTTTAAGGATATACCCTCCCTATTTGTAAATCACTATTTTTTCTAGTCGGTTGTGTAATAGTGTATTGTTTCTTAATTACACCAAGGAATAGAATTATATATTAAATGGAGATCCTTATGAATCATCATTCCAATTTCTGTATGGGTTCAAAAACAAAATAAATCTAAGAGAATGTGATGATCAAGATATTAATTGGTTAAAGTGGTAAAAGGAATATAATTAAAAACTGATTTATAGTGGCATTGACATTAATTCTCCCCCACCACTCTGGGTAGAATATATTCTATTTTGGTCCTCCCAATTAGTATCAAATTTATGTTCACCTCTATTGGATTATCTATATTTTATGTTATTCTCTTCCAAATACTTTATTTTCCTTCCTATAATTACAATTAAATGTAGTTTTATCTAAGATTGTATTATCTCCGATCAAAAAAAAATATCTACTAAGAAAATGATGAACTGGAGAAAGAAATAAAAGATTTTGTTAATGATTTTTTCTCATATATGATAAGTGGGTAATGGATCAGTATCTCTAGGTCATGATAATTCAGAAGGAAGATCTTTCTTGGAAGAATAGAAATAGGTAATTAAGTTAACAATAATGGAGAAAGAAAATATTTCTACCTTAATTGGATCAAGGCATTCTAGTGATAATTCAGTATGAGTTAATTCTTATCAAAACAACCTTGATGTGTATCCATTCACAAGTACAATTGATAATATATAAGTGTATATTTCTATCAATTCATTAAATTAAATGTTTCATAGTTTTCTCAAATATACAGTATTTGTTATCTTTAAGATATTTGAAATCATGCAGGATGATATTACTTAGCTTAAAGAGAAATTTGAAGTATTGGACAACCACAAAAAGAATAATAATTAATCATATTAAAATATCTCCAAGAAATTTAGAGCCACAAAAGCCAAAACAAATTGATCTTAAAGAGTATTTTTATAATTTTATAGAAGATTTGATATATACAATTGAAGAGAATAACGTAGAAATTCATAATTAATAATAAAAAATCTATGAACATAATGAAAAAATAAAATATAACATTGATTTCAATGCTACCCAGCTATATATAAAATTAATGAAAATAAAGGATAGTGAGACAATTCTACATGAAATGATTAAAATACATGAAGAATAATTTGAAAATATGAATAAGTTTTATGGTGAGAAAATTATATTTTTTTATTTCTAAATAATATGTTTAGTATGAGATGTTTAAAATTTGAAAACAAATTGACCAATATAGAAAAGTCATAGAATGAGTCTCCACAACTAAATAAGGAAAATTAAATATGGTCACCCATTATTCTATGGATTAATCTAATGATAATCAAATCTAAATTTTGAAAGAAAAAAAATAAGAATGAATTTGATGATCTCTCAAAACTATTCATGGTAAAAAATTGTACCATCAATAAAGATCAAAAATAGTTTTAAATCAAAATTTATTCATAGTGCAGGATTAAAAACAAAATATACACATTAATGGATGAATAAAAATTAAATTAATCCTACCATAATTTCTATAGTGGATATAGGAAGGATCATAGTATATGTTTCCCCAATAATAGATCAACCATGGTTGAAAATTTCAACAAATATCATGATATAAAATATGGATATTAATCAATTTGAAAAATTAAAAAATTTGTGAAAAACCTATGCTGTGGAAGTTTTGGGAATTATGCACTAGATGTTTGGAATAATCCGTAAAAATTATTCGATAATGATATCCCATAAAAAGGCTGAGAAAGTATAAAAAAGGAAAAAACAACAGATGAATAACAATCTTTCTACTTGAATACTCTTTATAGAACATGAATATTTATGTGATGTTGCAAAATGATATGGCCACATAGATGGTGCATTATCATCTCATCATGTATCAAATTCAAATGAGATTATAATATTATAGGATAAGGTTAAAAAAGATGTTTCATCCATGGAAAATAAGATAAAGAGAGTTGATAATCCAAATACTCTAAAATAGATGACAATGAAGGCAGATGATACATCCTTGGTTCATAAACCAATAAATTTCAATAAGATTGAATCATATAAAAATTCATTTGAATTGAAATAAACTCATAAGAATCCTTTTTTAGAACTAAAAAATATTCCAATTTACCCAAATAAATTTTTGTTATTTTTATAGTATATTTAATGGAGTAAAGAATGTTCATTGAGGTATAAGAAAAGTCTAGTGAAAAAGGAGGAAATTTGACATAAAGAAGTCAAATTTCATAAAAGTATGTCACAAAAATAAACCTAATTGTTCAAAAAACATTATGTGAGAGATTTAAAAAAAATTGTCACAAAGATAAAGTATATATAAATATTTTTATGGAAAAATAATAATCCATTAAAATAATTAGGAATGAATTATCTGTGAAGGATCTTGTAAAGAAAAGTTATTCACACAATGTATAAGAACATGTAATGAGATCATTTATCACTATAATAAATGTAGAAGTTATAAGATAGTATAGAATCATGAACAATGAATCAATATGGTTGCAAAATCCTCTCAACATTTTTGTTCACATGAAGGGTAAATAAGATCCACCTTATTCCCTTAATCATTGTGTATTGTTGGTGTTCTTAGAATTTTGGAAATTGATGGTGAATTATGATCTCCTAGGAGAACCTAAGAAAGTATGTATATGCTCCCAATAAGGAATAACATTAATGAAGTCACCATCCATGATTGATTCCTTAATTAGTAATATGAAAATTTTATGAATGAATCATATTTGATAGAGTTAAATCATATGGTTGTTGTAAAAACATAACCACAATGTGAGGAAAATTCCATATTAGTTTGATATTATAATTATATATACAAACTACATTAAATAAATAAAATCATCGATGATTATGATGAATTATTCAATACTAAGAAACAACAAAAAGAAGATTAATTTTGGTGTTTTCTCTATATTGAAATTCGAAATCATATCTTTATAAGAGATTCACTATTATGAAAGTCCCAAGGAGTGACTCCTTGAATAGGAGATAAGTGGAATATAAATAAGAGGCTATCAGAATATATATTCTTCACTCCCATTTAAATTATTCTAGAAAGATCTAATTATTGAAAAAAAATCTATTTTAATCTCCCCTAAGTGGTTTCGAAAACCAACTAAAATAATGCGGTAAAAACTGAATTAAATAATGAAATAATGTTGGAAGATTGATGAAGTGACAATGATTTTGACATATCATGTTATATTTAATATTCTAATCTATGAGTTTAAATGAGTATAGGGAACCCAAGTGGGTGTTTATTGAAAATAATATATCAAATATTTCCATACTTTTTAGTACCTAATTCAGTTCAAACAAATTTGAAGAACATTTAGTGAGTTGTCTTTTCACATTTTATCAAGATCCAATTGTTAGATAGAAAATTTAAAGGAGAGATAATTTGACTTTCTCAAGAATTAATTGATACCCCTTCCAAATAAATTTTTATTCAATGTAAATAAAGGAGATATAATTTGAAATTAATGATTAATAATAAAGGGGGAGATATTTTTAATGAATAATGAACCAAATAATAACATTATTCCATAATGGTAATGAAATCAATTAAAATAGAGTAGATTTTTGAGCCCACTTTGTGTGTATTTTAATTTTTTTCATTTGTCGACATTTAATTAAGAGATTCCATTGATTTCAATATGTTATAGGTTATGTAAAGATTAAATGAGAGTGGTTTAAATAATGGATCATTTCTTTCCTTTATATTAATTCAAATAGTTATCTATTATTCAAGGATAAAGGCATTTGGTGATTTCAATAGTCCTTACATAAATATTAATATTTGTGTATAAAGAAAAAAATTGATTAAAAACCTAAAAATATATTTTATAAGGATAATAGAATTTATATTATATGAATAAATCCATCAAGAATGGACACTCCATGGGATAATGGTGATCTTTTTTTATTTCCATTCTTTTATATGAACATTTAATCTTATGTGAGGCCCTTACAAGATGAATAGATATTCTATGTGTATGATGTGATTACTTGAGTTATGAGTTAACATTTCATCTATAAATTATTGAGCTATGTCCATGAACGATGAACCGTATGTTAAAATGTAGTCTTCCATGTGAATAATAATCGTTCATTACTATGAGGACTCACCATGAGGAACTTAAATTGTATATTTTTTCATCAATCAAACCATCTTTTCATATTCAAATTATCACATATTCCTATGATAATATCAAGAAATTGTGATCTCCTATGAATTCCAAGATACCTTCCATTAGGTTGACTTTGAAATTATGATACATTTATATGATGATCATATATACATATTATTATGTGTATCTACAAGATCTTGAACTAGTATTCTTTAGTGATTAAACTACAAAATTACATTGGTATTATCAAAATGTTGATTCAAACATGTAGTATTTATTCCATTCATAAAAGTCAAATGATGTTGATGAACATAATAAAATAAAGTTTAATTACATCTCCCAAATAATTAATAGGTCTTTAATTCCATGAATGTGTACCATTCATAAATATTACTTTTAATGTTCTAGTTTTCATGGGAAATGAATAAGACATGTGTATATGATTAGTATAATAAATGACATTTAATGCAATGTACATTCAACAAAAAAGAATGAGAACAAAAAAAATTAGTGATTAAATAATCAAAGGCTGCATTTTTTAATTCATACTGATTGAATGCATGAGTGACTTTAGGTATTAAAGTGTGATGATGTATCCAATCCAAAAATTCAATGATAAAATATAATGATAAAGGTATTATATTTAATGCAGCAATGATTTTGTTTTTTGAAAATAAATTGGAGGTCAGGAATAGCAGATCTGGTCAAGGAATGTTACCAAATATCTAGAATTATTTGAGTTACCATAATACATAGGATTTAAAGTCATGAATTTATGTTGTATTGTAAATAATTAAATGAACAAGATAGAGAGAGTGAAGAAAAGAAATGGTTTTTTATTTATTATATACATATATTAGGTTTTCAAATATTAATGTTGTCTGTAAATTATTTGATAAATAAAATAAAGATATTATTTTCCATTATTGAAAAAGAATGTGGAGATCTGACTCTAGTCATTCATATAAATTTAAATTATTAAAATATTTGAGAATATATCCAAAATAATCTATATTTCAATTAATAATAAAGAATATAATGATAAGAAGAAAATGGTGATGAATTATGAAGGATAATAAAGAGAGTTCTATATATATACATTTTCAAAGGAAGAACAATGAGGAGAATTGGATATGTTGGTATTGAAATCCATAAGAAGAATAAGGTTTTTTATTTCAACAAACACAACAATAATTGTAGGAAGAAGTATCAATTAGACTTTCTCCATGGAATATTGTGTAAACCATTTTTCATATACAAGAAACAGTGTTACTTGCATGTTGTCTTTCAAGTAAGAGGGGAAATAGATGACCTAGGAAACAACCTATAAATATTCATAATATATTGAAACCTATGTGAAAAGAATCACATAAGAATTTTCTAATTGATAATTCAACAAATATTTTCAGAATATAACCAACTAATATGTAAAACACTAATTATATCTAACTAGTTGTGTGATCGTAGATTGAATTATGTTTACACCATGGATTAAAAATTCATGTTTATCAGTAGTCCCTTTAAATACCTAATCCACATTTTCTGTGTGATAAAAATGAGATATAAGTATGATAATGATACAATCATTCTCTTCATTAGTAAAAATGGAAAAAGGGATAAAATGATTAATTGATTTAATATATAACCAACAAATATTCAAACCTCCTTTCAGTGTTTAATGTATTCCAAACTAGGGATCACATAAACCATATAAAGAATAAGAAGGTTTTATATTAAATATATAATTATAAAAAAAATTATAAATAAGAAATTATTTTTTTATGATTATATATATAATATAAAATCCATATAAAAACAAAAATATTCACAAACCATCAAAAATACTATCATCACCCAAGTTAGGGTCACCTTTATTATATCTCAACTACCATATCTCCATTCAAGAAACTATGGTTAGTCACATAAGGAATGGAATATATTATCATTAACACTTTCACATACCACTATACATGTATACAAAAGAACATATATAGAGAGGGTGTGTGTAGAAAATCATTTGGATTCCTCTAATGATTCTATAAATTACCATTATTAAACCCTAGAAAACATATTTGTTATAAATAATGAAAAAAATGTACTAATGTATTTATAATTATTTTTTAAAGACAAAAGTGGTTCTCATTAGTCAAAGATATTAATAAATGAATTCCAAAACATTAAAAAAATAAAAAATGGGGACATGATATTAAAACTCACACCATATATATCATTGGGAATAAAAATGAGTCATAGATTTTGACACTATACAATAATGGATATCCAATGACTCTAATATAAATAATAAATCCATTTTATATCTAGGGATGTTAATAAAATAACTAATATACTTTATATAATCCTTATAAAGTGTCTTATTATTTTAAGAAAAACAATGATAAGAGGTAACATTATTTTTTAAGATAATTATAATAAATGGATCAGGTCAATGTAAAATCATTAAAACATAAACTATAAAAGGAATATCAAATTTCATGAACAATAAACATAGATAGGTAAAAAAATATAGTAAATAAAATTAATACAAAAATAATAAAAACCATCCTCTCACATCCCCCATACAACCTATCATATATAAAATACTTATTTAATCCACACAATATATGTTTTTATTAGGAAAAAATAACTTTTAAGGAAAAAGTGGGAAACTAGAAAATTACACATTTAGAAGATCAACCAACATCATACGTAATATCCAAATATAAAAATTGAAATTTAATACTTTTAAAGACCTTACCTCTACAGAGAATCCCTTTAAGAGAGGCAACCTTCTCATCCGGATCGTCCTTAGGGAGGATTTCAATATTGTATACCAATATGTCTCAATTTTGAATGAGTTTTTCCATAAAAATATTCTTCCCATTGAATCCATGTGCCAATATGCCAAGTTATTTTTTTTTGGCAAGATTTACCTTAGTGTGACTCCCAACTAGCCTGTCAAACTCATCTTGTACAGTAATGACCTTTAGATACTTCTCTAAGAATTCTTAATTGAAATTAATGATTACCTCCCACTCATCACACTCCATAAATTCCTTTTCATTTGGTTTGATATCACATTCAACACCCATATTTTTTGAATACCTTTGGAGGTTTCTTACCTTTTCTTTAGGATCTAGTAATGGGGGGACTAGGTAAGTGAGAGTAGTATTTGCTTCTTTACAGCCTCTGGGTGTCCTTAATAAACCTGTATGAATGGATGATAATGTTCTTTCCCTTACTTGAAGAGGATATAAGACAGTTATCTGTAATTTCCACTTACAAAGACTCAATAGGGGAGCCAAATTAGAACTCGTATTCTCTTGAGAATATCCCTAGGAAGCCTCCACTACATTCCCTTCCTCAGAAGCATTACACGCTTCTTCTCCCAGCACTACAAACCTATTTTGAGAGTGGATAAAAATACCTCTATATTTACCCATATTAGCATAATATAGTCTATCAAACAAGTACTTCACTATAAAATTTGAACCTCTGGGTTGCACAAAGACACATCCCATAAACTAGGGTTGCTTATTGGTATCCACTAAGTAAAAACATTGAGAGTGTACCTCATTTCTTTGAACACCATAGATATACCTATTTGCTACAACATCATTGACAGGGCAAGATAAAATCGACTGCATTTACATATCATAATCCAAATAGAACTCCCTCTCCTCTTTTACAATAGCTTCATATGAAGAGGAATTCATTTCTGGTACCTCACGCACCTGCACAACTTCCCTTATCCTGCCTTGAAAAAGACTTGACAAGGGGATGAAACCCAAATCACACCTCAAGTGAGAAAAAAACATCCACAATATGTATCCTTGTATCCATAATTTTTTTTCACTTCTTGGTGTAGCCATCCTTGATATCCAGGGTATCCTCAACATTAGGAAAGTTTGGAAACAAAAATGGTGCAGCACGTAACCACTATTCCTTCCCCACGGTCTCATTATGTAGGACATGAAAAGAAAACCCACCAATATCCATATGATCCCCCTCAGTGGAAATTTTCACTGAGGGGGAGAATTCATGACTGAATTAGGCTGAGAGGGTGTCGCAAAAGCATTACTGACCTCCTGTGGGAAAACATCACGAAGAACCATTCCGGAATGAGGCAACTGATCTTCTTAATGGACTTCACCATTGTTACTCCTATCCTTAACTAAATACATCTGTATGATTTGCAACCCACTGCAACACACAGGGGCCAGAAGACTGAGCTAACTACAAGAGGTATAGAAGTCATACAACATTTCATAGATGATAGATTTCTTCCACCTAAATTCCTCACCAACAGAAATCCAAACCCAATACAATGGTACCTTTGACACATTAATCTAAATGCAGATACGAGGGAAAATGGGGTGACTGAATACTTGTGTTTGAGTATCATAACACAAAAACCGACCAATAAGGATTCCTATAACCTTCAAGATATAAGGGGTTTAAAGTGAAAAGGGGGATTGGAATCTTACCCAAATCGCGGTCATTGGAGTATCCCTCTTTATTTGAAAATCTAAGGACCAGTAGAAGATATAAAAGCACCATATTTTAAATCTACAAGGGAAACTGGACCATACGGTAGAAAGATCTTACATATATGAAAACCTAATAATAATGTGCTTGCAGTCAAGAAGTCCATACAAAACTTGGTGCTTTAAACCCCAAGAGTCAAAGAAAAATTATCGAACTCATCAATTGAGGGATGAATATTCCAAAATCGAGATACCAAAGTTAGTTTAAAGTGACTTGAGTCATTAGATAACTCCAAAAGTAAGAGAGTAAGGTGAGGCGATCCTTCAAATAGGATGTTATTGAAAATAATATAAAGGGAGAGAATAACACAACATATACATGTCAGAACAATGGACTTATTTAAAATAGTCATAGATTAGAACTATATTATATCACCACACTACCTAAAAATAAAAGACTTCAAATTTAGTAACCCCTAACCAAAAAATTAACCCACTATGAACCATTAGAGTAAAAAAAATGGAAAAAGTAAATTTAGTGAGGGGTAATGGAGAAAAATACCTACACTTCAGTTGTTTATAATACATAATAAGAAATAATAAAAAACCACCATATATATAGAGAGAGAGAGAGAGATTGAGAATATTTTTAGCTTATGAACCCCCTAGAAGAAAACTATAATCTCTATGAGTGGTACTACCCAAAATTTATAAAATCAAGTCATAAAATATTTACTTATGAAATGTTTAAAAGATGAATTATATACCTATTAGGTCTCCCTTAACATGGTCGGTATAGTGAATTTATTATTATATAGATTTTTTACCCCACCCATTCCCCTTGCATGGCCTTTGAGATAGTTAATTTTATAAAAATTTGTTGAATTTAGAAAATTTTCAATAAGACATCATCAAACCCAAATAAATAATTAATGACCAATATAAATATGTAATCTTAACAACATTGGGATCACAAAATTCATTTACTTTAATTTTTTATTTCTTATTATTTTTTTGTATACATATTAATACATATTATGTTTTCATTGATATTAAATTTCATAGATGATATTTCAAAATAATAAAGGATCGCTTGTTTTAATATCTTACTTGTTTTTATGATAGAAAAAAATAAAAGTGAACACAGGTTGAAGTATATAAAATAATTATTGTATTCAAATTGTAAGGTGAAGAAATAAAAAACAAATATTATTAATAGAGTATCATTTATATCAAATAAGGGACCAAGTCTGATAACTTTTAGTTATTTGAAAGCTACCAAAAAATTAAATATAAATTTTACAATTCATCAATTTTTAAAAAAATTATATTCTAGTTATGGGACTCTCCAGGTAGATCATTGTGCACATTTGACACGTATCAATGAATTATTTTATAATATTCAACAAAATAGAGTTTTGAATGATGTGTTAAGTTTTTTTGAGTTAAATTATTTGCCAAAAAATAATTGAAATGGAAATATTCACAGCATGAATCTTCACTACATCAATATCTTAGATTATATGACATCATTTTTCTCTATTATATATTTTCCAACCAAAAAAAATAAATTTATGTATTAATAAAACTATTTAAAATCAACACAACAAAGTGTGAACATATAAACCAAAGGTGAAATTAAAATAATTGCTGATAAAGTACGCCTAACAAGGTTTAATTATTATTTTTACATTTTAGAAACTAAATAATGTATAATCCCAAAAACATATCTATCACGGATTCTATTTTTTGTGGATCTTTGGTACAGAAATAATTATAATAATGTTATGAAATTTATAATTAAATGCTAGGAAATAATTTTTAATGGTGATCATTATGGAATAACTAATATATAAGAATTAATATCTATGATACTGTTGGATTTATATTATTTTAAATGGATTCATTTCAAATGAAATTAAATATACTTATAAAATTTTAACTTCATCTAGATATTCTTATGGATTATGATAACATTATTTTATTTAATATGAAAGGTAATATAAGTTAGGGAAGAATTCTGTGAGGCAAAAAATTTGGTTTTTTTTATATATTCAAAATTTATTTGATGAAATAGGATTTTATAAATTTCCAAAATTATAATTACAAAATTTTTAAATTTAACAATTTTTTTTACTAAAGGAAATGTTGACTACAATCGTGAAATCAATGAAATATTTAATAAAATATCATGTTTCATGAAAAATAAATTTCAAAAAATAAATATTTTATTTAATATCCAGATTAGGTTAACTGATATGAGAATATTTAATAGGAAATACATAGTTTGACTAGAGAGAATATTTAAAATATAACTATATAAAATTTGAAAGGAATTCTGAAGAAAATTATGCTAAATTTGAGTTAAAATAGATAATCATGGACATTGAAAAAATGATAAATGTATTTTTAAATTAAAATAATATTTATAATGAAACACTAGATGATTATCCAAAACATTATGAGTAATTCTATAATTAATGTAAAAATTGTAGAAAATAGTATTGGAAATAATATCTCAATAAAATAATATGTATATTTGAGAGATTTAAAACTATTTTTCAATATTATAATGAACCATATAGAATACCCTTTGATGAAAATACCATGAAATATATATTATCTAATAAAAAATAAAGAGGATATGGTTAGAATTTATCATATAAGACAACATATAAAGATAATTTATTGTAGCAAAACTTTAATTCTATGTAATATATGATAATTTTAATTTGTAAGAATACTATATATTATGGATTAATATATAAAAATTATGTTTTATTCTCCCTTAGATAGGTTTGGGATAGGTGTTATAAAGCAACTAAAAATTAATCTCAATATATTTGATCATTCATTATGGTTGACTAGTTATTTATTTAAGAAGTTCTTGTAAAGGTGGATAAATCATTATTAATGTTATATTTTCAAGAATTTCATTTTAGTGAGTTTTTTTATATTCCTAGAATGGATCCTTAAATAAGGGGTATTATTCATTCTTGAAGGAATATTTAAAATAATTAAACATATTTTTAAACTTACTAATCATACCCCACTTTGAACATAACCCAACATTTTTAAGGGAAATATTTTTTTATTTTAAGATCTATTTTCATTCCTAGAATTCATGTACATAAAAAAATTAGAGAAGAATATTTCAATATGAGTTTATAGGATATACATTGTTTTCATTATCTTGGTACTACTGAGGGGAGGTTTTGAACACTACTACCCATAAAAATTTTAATAACTAAATATTTAATACAATGTTTAGTGATACCATTTTATGCATAAAACATCATGAATGTTTAGAGAAAATATACTATGTGATAATCACACCATATACATACAGTTATCTTGAGATAGACTAAGATTTGTACAATAAGATTCTGGGATAAAAACATTTTTCTTATGTATTATATCTGATATCAACGGAACAATCCCAATTTTAACCATCTATAATTACAAAAATAATATCCATAATTGAGTAACTTACATATCCATGATCTATTAGATTTTTAGTTTTATAGAATTGGAAAAAAAATATTTCCCTAATAAAACCGATTTATTTATCATCAAATAGGCATTTTTCCATTATACCTATATTTTCTAGTTCAATAATAAGAAACAGACATGTCCAAAAAAATAATTTGCACATGATACCCATATAGATATATATTACATAATATAATTCTTCATAACCTAGTGGAATGGAAAAAAGGGTGATCATAAATGATCAATAATGGTAATCATAGGAGGTATCAAGTGATGATCATGTGTGATCCTATGATAAGAAAAATATTATGATAAAATGATCATAACAAAGGAAAACATACAAAACAAGTCATAGACCTTTAAACATAATTCATGGAATAATGTTTATTTAAAAAAATATACGAGTCATAAGGTTTCATAGTCATCAATAATCAAAAATTATACATGAGATCATATCATAAGAATAATTTATATATATTTTTCATACATATAATCATATAAAATAATTTCAAAAGTTAAGGAACACTACTAATCTTATCACAATGGACAGAGTGTCAGAGATTATTGGCTTCAATCCCCACTCCAATAAATATAGAAATAAAATTCAAAGTTATATTATGTTGATATTCATCACATTTTAGGATTTTGATATCTTTCCACATACCATATTAAGCTTGATCCAACCACCCGTATACCCTCTTGGGTATAAGAAAACCTCTCGTATACCCTCCTGGACTTGGGATAAAAATACATATACTCGCTTGGGCTGGGGATTACCCCATGTATAATATTTATCTCCCAATAAATAAAATGTTACCCAATTAATTAGAGGGTGATATACTTATGGTCCTAAGCATCACATAATGAAAACCATACATAAGTGTTCCAAAAGATCATAAAATCATTCATCACTTCCTCACAACATAATTAACCCATGGGAAAATAATGGGTTTAATGAAATCAGCCCTAAAAACTGATTATAATCCATCCATAGAGAGTGGATGGTATCAAAATATCATATATATATATATATATTCAATATAGAAATTCCATAAATAATGTTGACATAGATATAAATCATTTTTATAAAATATTTTAAAGTATGTTATTAACATCATTAGAAAACATCAATTTTATTTTTATATATTTTAAAAAAACTAAAATTCTGAAAAAATGGGAATATGATTTTATTTTTAAATCCTTTGAAACATTTAAGGGTATATTAATAATAATATAATGAAATTATTATGGGAGAACTAGTTCATTAAATTTATAATAAAAGTGAACATTATTTTGAAACTTGTAAAAAGAAAAAGATAGTGGTATGAAAAAGATTTGAAAATATTAATTTTAGTTAATTTTAAACAATATTAATGGTATAAGAAATGTCCCTGTTAAAAATTTATGTATAGTAAAAAATATTTATACAAAAATCTTAAGAACATGGATATAGAAGACCAAGATTTTTGACTAAAAATAGAAAATAATGTTGTTCTTTCATAAAATAATATTTATAAACTATTTTATA
Source organism: Viscum album (assembly GCA_963277665.1). Taxonomy (NCBI): domain Eukaryota; kingdom Viridiplantae; phylum Streptophyta; class Magnoliopsida; order Santalales; family Viscaceae; genus Viscum; species Viscum album. The sequence continues at coordinate 153,930,943 of OY728144.1, read as the reverse complement.
TTCCAAAGATAGTAGAATGAGAGAAAAAAAATACCCTATATTAAAATGGATTATAATAAAATATAATGGTTATAAAAGTTAATAGTCATATTATTTTACCCATCGTAACTTTAAAATAGAAAATCATTCAAGGAAATGAATTTATTATATTAAACCCTTACCACTTTGGTGTATTTTTTATAATTAAACCCTCGAAATATATAACATCTAATAAAAATTTAAATACCATTAATATGAATATATTAGATATATAATTTATCAATGAGATAATATTTGAACTATATAAACACGAATAGGTGAATAAGATGAAACATGTTTCAACAAAATAATATTGGGATTAAGAACCCTTACCTTAAATTCTGAATTTATTTTTATGTTTTCTTAACCTCATGTATAATAAATATAGATATATTATAAATATATAAATGATCTATATTAATACTTATCATACTATACATTATTCACTTTTTACATCATGTCACCTGTTTATAAAACATTATCCGTTAAAATCATCGATTCAAGGGTTAACTTTACCCTTTCTCATGCATGTTTTTATTCAGAGGTTTATGTACTCTCACTATTATCATATTTCATAGTCTGATTTTTTTGAAAAAATCAAAAATATCATATTTATTCATTATATAAACTTTTAAAACCATTCAAATAATTCGGTAGTGGAAAATAAATTACAATAATTTTGTGAAGACAATAGTCTATATGCACAAACAAGTGATGTTTTCATTCTTCTATAAATGGAATGAAATAAATTTAAATAATAATATATATTTTGAAAAATCATAATAATATCCTAAATTTTATATTAACATACATTCAAAAACAATATCCTTATGAAAATCCATGTAATGATAAAATGAAAAACCAATAACAAATCTTCATAGAGGTGGTTGTCCACAAGATACACTAGATAAATTATAATTCACCAATAGATATGGGAGTAAAAATGTAGAAAATATATTATATTTACAAAATAATAATTATTTCATAAACTACCTATATATCTATTAAAGATATATACATAACCATCCTTGAGAATTGGTTATGAAAATTATAATATATCACTTCCTAGAGGTTGTAGTTGAAACAAACACATGAGTGATGTTTTTAATTTTCATAAGATTGAATGGAGATATAAAATTTTTGTATTATTAACAAAAAACATTTGAGTATAGTAATAAAACTTATATTTTACAATAATATAGTTAAATAATATTTAGGTAATGCTTAAGAAGATAAAAACTTGAAATAAATTTGTAATTAAAATTACTTTTTCTTTTTTTAGAAAAGTTGAGGGGTAGAACACATTAAATTAAATGGGAAAAAATATCCTTTTGAAGACTGGGTTTCATGAATCATGAAACCCAGAGCACATGTGGGTAATTATTATATATTATAAAATTAAGAAAATTATATCATGTTTAAATTAAATATAATTATCAAAAATAATTTCAAATTCACTTAAAAAATATATTTTATAATAAAGAACAATTTTGAAATATTTTGTTTATGAGTATTTATTTTCTTCATATATGTTTCATTTAATAGTTAATTTTTAGTGTTAAAATTGAAATAAATTATTATTTACACGTGTATAAAATGAATTCATTTGTCTTTAATTGGTTATTAATGAAAATAAATGTAATTAAAAGTAAAATAGCTATTATTTTATAAAAAATGTAATTCGTGTGATAAATGAATTTCTATCTTAATAAATTAAATTAATCACTATTTATGAATAATTTGGATGAAATTTTTAGATAATATGTTCAATAAAATATTTTAACATTCATCTAATGGTTTTTACTAGGAAGGTAATTGGATTAAATTATTTTTTATTCTTAAAAATTCTCTATTCTAAAATATTTTTTCATTGGGGTTTGTGTGTTGATGTTAAAATGAATTTTTTACAATTATAGGAATTTAAATTGACAAAATTATTTTCATATTTTGAATCGAAATGTCTAAATTTATTGTGAATGTTAAGTTAATTTTTTTAATGAATTGTAACCACGGTAATGATTCGTCAGCATGGTAGGGTTAAAAGGATTATCGTGTGGTCAAACAAATTGATAAGACATAAAATATTTATAAAACATGGTTAAATGTGATTGGTTGAACTAATTTCTAGCCAATATTATTTTATTTTTGAATTTGGGTTTCCTTGCTTCCACTTTCAACTGAATATGTATTTATTATATTTTAATTATTAAATTATTTACAAGAGTGACAACAACCTAACCTATAAAAGGTAAACCCCTCCCTTCATGTAGTCACACAATTTGATAAATATATTTCATCATATCCCTAAAAAAATATCTTTCCAAAATCCCTCTTCATGTTTAAGAACTTCTAGTCCTCTAAAAAGGAAAGCTAATGAATTTTTAAGGTGTGTTTCAAAGGTTGTTTCCCAAATAATATGTAATTGTATTTACTGATATATTTTTAGATTATTTGACACATAACATTTTATAAATCATCGATAACCATATTAAATAATTATAAATAATATAATTGTTTTTTAATAATTAACAACTCAACCATTTTATACCTTTTCTCCATCCAATGAGAAATGGTAAGAGTGTATATGTGTATGTGTGCACCACCACCTCTTCAAATTGATGTGATTTTTTTTCAAGTCCTCCAAACATAAATGGTCATATTAATATATTCAAAGAATAAATATTATATATCTGATATTATTATTATTTGGGAAAGACAGATTAATATTTACATTTCTTTCTTAATATTTAGTGTAAAATGATATCATTACTCATGTGTACATACATAATATTGTCTCCACAAAGTTATAAAAAAAATTTAATTATATGTATGGTGATAGAAGTGAATATAGTGAATTAGTATGATAAATATATCCTGATTAATATTCTTGAAATGATTAAACCTTGAAAAAGGTGCAAGTAATAGAATCATCAAACAAAAAGATGTATGGGAAACAGAACACATAACACCTCGAATGTTGATTTTAATGAAGAATTGTTAATAATTTGGTAATTGAAAATTATAAAGGAATTTTATATGGTAATATAAGTATGTATATGGTCATTTTATATATTTATACTGAAAAGGTTACAACAGATCCCTTTTTTATTAAAAATTAAGAAAATAAAATACAAACGGAGGATAGACGGGGACCTATTAGTATCATTCCCTCATTATAATCAGAAACAAATAAAAATATCAATGATCATAGTCACAATAGGAAAGATCATAATCAACATACCAACCATAGTCATAATCTAGAGGACTATGGGACCTAGTAACCATAGTTGGATTATGATATGAGTAGTCCTTCTTGCATCTTACTTTCATAGTTTATTTATTTATAATAAATATAAATTCATTATATAGGAACATAAGAGTATCTACAAATAAAATCAATACCCAAGGTACGGGTTTATATTTTTATCTCATTTTTTATCAAGATAGTTTATGTTTTAATATCCTTTCTGGTAATTATATACTATCAATCTCTAAAACCCAATATATTATCTTATACAAGGTTATTTATATGGTTTAGTTGTTTTCCTTTCATTCTCATCTTTTTGGTACACAAAACTATCGTGAAAATGTTTTTAAGAAAGTGAATCCATATTTCCTCTCGGGTTAGTGTGAATTTTCTTCTGTGTTCATGTTTTTTAAAGAAATTTTAAGAATATTAGTATCTATAATACAATGATTGTTTTAAATATTCTTCAACCACATTTGAATTTATTTTCAATATATTAAATATTAATTTTTACAAAATTTCCAAAAAAAAGTTCTTTTTGAATTTTTACAAGAAGTGTGAAGTGAATCTTTAATTTAAAATTTACTATATGAATGATTCTTCCCTCCATAATGACCATTGTTTTATTTAATATTCCTTTAAAATATTCAATTATTATTTTAAATGAAAATATTTTTCTTAATATTCTCAGAATTTTTATTTAAAATACTATCAAAATAAATAGATATTTTTATCATATTTTAAAGGAAAGGGTTAGAATATTTCTTAAAGGTATTTCTCATATATTTAAATATAGTTTAAGGATTCTTATTCTTTGAACTTTATACGATCTAATTATACAACAAATGTTCTTTCTCTAGATGGATTATGATTTTGAGAAGTTTAACAATTTATGAAACCCGTAACTTTTCAATGGGTTATGTTATGGTTCATTAAAAAATGGTTTTATGATCTCATGACATACATATGTATTTTTTTTATTATATAATGGGTAGGTTTGTTAAATTACTAAAATTAATTGGTTAATGATTGGTATCTAATGAGATAATATGAATAGTATTGGGAGTGATCCCATTCCATAGATGGAAAAAGGGATTTGGAGTGATCTCAATCAATTATGGGACATTGTCTACTATAAGATGATGGTCTGGGTAGAGATCATTGAATAATGAAATTATTTCTATTCTTATGATGGTGAGAAAATTACTATGAAATTTTCTTGTTCTTATTATATTCTCTCATGGATCATGATTTATTATTGATGATTCCTCACTCTTATGACTCGCATATTTTATAATGCTAAAGCATTATGTCTAAACTTAAGATTTATGATCTATGAATTGTTGGGTGTAAAATTAGCATGTTATTATTATACTCTCGTACAATTATTCCAATCTTATGATTAAAAAGTATCTTTGATTGATATATCTCATTTTTTTACTAACTGTGCATCTAAGTTAACTCTTGTTTATGTTTCCAATTTTACAAGGATATAAAAAAAATATTATATAAAAAATTTATAATAAGGGTTCTATAGGAGAAGAATATTATGGGATATTTGGATGATATTATTGTAAATAATTTTAATATGTATCTAGTGTTCAACAAAACTAAATCATTATGGTTTTGTGGTGTGAATTAGTGTGCAGTATGTTAATATTTTTTGTACAATGATGTAATATCTGTGTTTGTTATTCTTTTTTTACAAAAAATTATATCATAGTATAGTTTTTTTTAATATTTGGTTAAGAATAATATAAGTAATAATCTTAGGAAAACCTATGATTTACCTTATGAGAACTAGGCTGATCCTCAAAGTGTCATTGGGTGATAAAAAGGTGTCATAGTTTAGGTTATCACATGAATTATTTTCATAAATATATGATTGGTCATTCTAAATATTATTGTATGATTTATACACCAATATTTTTTAATTAATAGATAAAAATAGGTTGAATCTCATTAATAATGAATATGGTGGATAAATCCATGATTGTATCCTATGAAACCAAATGGATTGGGAGCTTGAATTAAAAATATTTCCACTATGCACACACAACTCTCTCAATCAATGAATCATTGTGAGATTCTAATTGAGAATAGGATGCACCAATGAACCATTGAGTCTTTCATTAATCACCATCCATCTTATTTTATCAGGTCTATTAATCCACTATTGGTAAGAAAATGGATCCATACAACTAAAAAGAAATTTTTTGTTCTTTGGTACTTGGAGCATGAAACGTTTTTCATAGGACTGTATCATTTGGATGGTAAAACTGATTAATGGAAGAATTATATTATAAATTTAAGGGAATAGGAAGGAATAGAGTCTATATAATGAGATAATTTTCATAGGGTATTTATAATTAATGAATTTTTTCAAACTCTTCATAAAAAATATAACGGGTATTCCTTTATCATAAGAAGAATAATGGTGAGTTTATTGGTTGATATGATGAAACTTTTACAAAAAATGTGAGGTATTTTCTATATTTATCATAGACACTAAAAGAAAAATTAACATGTTCTTTATTGGGTTAAAACCAAATCTCCAAAAGGAATTGTCCATATGAGAATTTTGTAGCTATGAAGAAATATTTCAATCTGCTCTCAAGGTATAAATAGAGTGTAGAGATTTACATAATTCTCATGGTACTAATAAGAAATGAATAGTGGAGATTCAATGATATTATAATAATTAAACCTATGGTAGAATGAAAATGGATCTTACATTATTCCCCAAATGTGAAAAGAATCATTGGGGGAATTAACTGAAGAGAACTGATAAATGTTTTATGTTTGGAAAAATGGCCATGGAAGAAGTGAATACTGATGAAATATAAAGAGGAAATCCAATTAAATGAATGTAGAAATATCTAAATAGAATGAACCACCCAGTCTCAAATGCTACAACTACATGGATTTTGGGAATTACTACAAAAAGTGCATGAATCCAAGGGTTAATGATGGATATTAGTGCCAAAAACTATTTATCCAAGAGGAGAAGGGAAATCTCTTTTGATCACTGCTGCCAAAGTGGTTTATATTTATTAATTGGTGAATGAAACACATATCATCCACGCTAGAATATAAAATGTATTATTTTATTCTTGTTATAACCACTCTATTATATATGAATAATTTTCTATGGATATCACAAAACCACCTCAATGATTAGATATAGAATTATTGATGAAGACCTCTAATGGTTTTATGATTTTATCTCAAGTAAATAGCACCTATCTAATAGAATATTTTGGGAAATTGTTTCCTATAAATATTTTTATTCTCTATCTTGTTGGATTTTATATTATTTTTCACATGTATTGGATTTATTTATACTCATAAAATATCAATTTCAAAGTAAGGGAAGTCACATTTCATATTCTGAATGTACTAATGATTTTCTATGAGTATAAGGTTGAATATAAACAAGCAATGTAAAGTAATTCCATTTTATGGAACTTATTACCAATTTCTGATGGATATATATCTAAAATGGTTGGGTAGAATCTCAACATTGATGACATTCCTATTATTCAAGAATATGGTGATTTATTTCCTAAGTACTTTCTAATTCATCCGAAAAATATTAAATTTGAATATGTTTATGTATTTTTTAAATTTTTCACATTATTCCATCAAATCATAAATTTTAATTTCCAATAAAATCATACTTGGTTCTATTCCTATTTCAAATAGTCCTTATAAAATGGTATAGATAGAGTTGTAGGTATTTAAGAAGTAACTCTTAGAGAATATTGATAATGGATTTATTTTTATAAGTTCATCCCAATGGAGTTTCCCCGTTATTTTTGTTATCATAAAATATGGTTCAATGGGTCTTTTTATTTCTTATCAAGATCATAAGAATATCGTTATCAAGAATGAAGATCTTCAACCTCACAATAATGATTTTCTTGTTCAATAGTAAGGAGATCAATTTCAATAGCCCCGGTAGTGTTAAAATAAAATTTGTACATGTATTATTAATATTAAACAATTATATATGATATAGTTATATTATTTATAATAATATCAGGTAATTTTTTAGTCAATAATAAAAATATTTATTTATAACTAAATTGGGTTTTTATGCATTATATGAATTTACGTAAAATCAAGATTTAAAAATAATAGAATTTAATTTTTAAAAATTAATATATTTTTTTAATTCTTTATTCCAAAAGTATTATAGGTTGAATTTTTTAAAATTTTCTGAAAAGATTTATTTTCCATTTTATAGTGAAAAATACAGATTTTTATTGAAAATTATCTTTTCTTTTCAAGTATTCGCAATGTAAAATTATGTATTAGATTAGTTTTAGAATTTAATAAATTCATTTTTATTAAAAAATTCCAATAAATTTAATTTTAATCAAAATCATATTTTAATTAGGTATAAAAACATTTTCATACATAAAAGGTATTTTCCTGAAAAAGAAATTCATGTTTTACGGAATAAATTTAAATTAAAATTTTAAAATTATGTGAATTAAATTTTGAAAAAAATGGATTCCATTTTTGAATCATGATAACTAATATTATATAATTTGATTAAAATATTTCATATTCATAATGAATAATTATAATAGTAAAATAGGTTACCATGATTATAGTTAAAACAGATTTACAAGAGGTTAAACTAAAGTGATAATGGTAAAAATTACATAAAAACATCTAAATCATATCTTATCTCCATATATAGACTATATATCTTCTACTATTTTTAAATGGTCCATTTTGAATCCATTTGTACTGAGTAATACATTAATATATTTTGATGATGTTATGAATTCCATGGGTTTCCTCTTATCTACATATAAATGAACACATTCTATTATATTCTATACACACATAATGAGACCTTTGGATTAGAAATTATTAGCTATAATTACTTACTAATTTCCCTAATAACATACTATAAGCCTTTGTTTGATCAAAAAACAAACTTGGATAGATTTATGTATGTGCCTAAAGAGGTTTTCTGAAGAAGGTGTACAGTTCAAATAAATAAATTTTCGTTATATTTCTTCATCTACTTCCTTAAAATAATTATAAAAAATGATAAATTAGTATCATAAGTATATTAAATATAAATTTAAGTAATTATGGTAACAGAATAACCTATATCAATATCTTATTCCATCAAATGTGAAATAAATCTATCATTCATGTGTACGGCGGACTACAGCCACATGAACTAATATAATTGTTTTCTATAAAATTCTTCCAAAGATAGAATAACTATTTATTTAATATATAAATATGATATTAATTACAATATAATAATTCTTGTATGGTAATTTATCATCTATATTCCTATCCTTCCATCCATTGGAAAATGATAACGCCGTTAGTTCATACGTGTCAATTACCACCCCCATGAAGCGATGTGATTTTTTTTCATCACCACATCAAATGGATGGTATATATAGTTTTATATAATGATATAATATAATATTTACGATATAATAATCATTATTTAAATATGAAATTAATCTTTCCCTCTTCCCATCATTCTTTCCGTAGAATGAGAACATTAGTCACAAGTATGTACGACCTACTATCTCCATTACTAAAATGTAAGTCATTTTTCATATCCATATTTCATATATGGTTTTAAAATTATTGGTAATAAAAAATTATATTTATTTAAAAATTATTATTATAGATATGATTTAATATTTACCTATTTCATCATATTCATCCTAAAATTTTCATTTTTAAAATGTGAGATGAATATCAACAAAACACCAGACGTGGACTTAAGAAATTAAGTAACTAAATATGTATTTGACATAAATTAAATAAATTATTTAATTATAATGGAATAATCTATTATAATTATATTATGAAATTAAAAAATTGATAAAATTTGATTATAAATGATATAAAGATCATATGTGATAAGTGAGACACAATGTAAGAGATTTCAGCTCGCAATTCATTTTCTTAAAAACTAAATATTTTTTCAGCATAGGTTTTCTTTTTTATGGTGTGTGAAATTCATTTTGAATATATTTTATCAATATTATCTAAATATTTATTAATTCAAAAACACATTCAATTTCATTCCATCTATAAATATTTTTTTATAAATCCATAAGGGACAATTTACCTTAAGAAAGAATTTTAAATGTTTCAAATATTTATTTTATAAATATTTTTCTTAAATTTAGGGACTATAAAATTATTATATTAATGTATTCATTTTTAAATTAATGAATTTTAAAGGTAATTTTATTTCACATTTACTTTCTATTAAACTTTATCAAAATTAATCTTTTTAAATATTTCATATAGAATATTTAGAAAAATAATGAAAATGAATGCTCTATTTTATTGTATACAATGTAAAAACGTTTTTCCATCTATAATACCCTTTATTTTTTGTTTTTATTCCATTATAATATTCTGTGTTTTATTAAAAAACGTATTCCCTTTATTTTAGGCATTTTTAAAAAGGCTCTGATATCTAATCAATATTTTGATGGGTTCAAACAATATTTGTATGAATGTAATAATGAAAATGAAATATTTTATGAGTTATTATTATGTTATGGTTCTTAGTAATTATTTGGGATTATGGGTGTGAAAAATATAACACGTGATGAGGAGTGATCCTAATATTTTCCTCCAATACATTGGGTAAAGGGACAGGGTTGTCTTATTATAGGTTTTTTTTGTATATTATTGGAATTATTCGAGTGGGTTATTATACTTATATGCGTGATTATAAGATTGATTATACGAGTGATATAAAAATGATGCTCCAAGTAAAATAAATAATTTTTATATTCTTTATAATTATTTTTCATGAATATATTATAATTTCACAATTAAAGATAATGATATTTTTTTAATGGAATGTTTATGATTTTTAGGGTAAAAATATAATTTTTAGAAAATTTTCTTCATGGGTTCTAATGTGTACTAATAAAACCTCATAGTTGTTATTTTTATTTTATGTTTACTAATATAGGGTTTTATAAAAATCATTAAGCATTAAAGATGATTTCATGTGTAATTTAAGGATTTTTTGAGCTCAATGTTTATTATGTTAAATGAAAACTCTTCTTTATAATCTCATGGTTTTGAAATGGAATAATAGTTTTATTTTATTATATGGCCCTTAATTATATTTATATACACAACCCACAATTTCAAAAAATCATAGGTTTTATGTAAGATTTGTAACAATTATTAAGACATAATATGTAAAATGAAAATAACATTATTTTTAGAAAAATGTTCACATATAGGCATAGGTATTGTTAAGTAAGAGTTTGTATTAATCTTTATAAAACTCTAAAACTAAAAGGTCTCTGAAAATGTAAGTGATCAAATATTTATATTTCATGTTTTTTGTTTTGAATGGTTGAAATTGAGTCAATTTAATTGGTATCAACCAAGAAATTTATATATTATGTTTTTAGAACCATATTCTGGGAGTGTAGGTTTGTGGTGTTATAGTTTCTATCAGAGGAAGGGTTTAGATAACATTATAGGTTTGGATGTTATTTCCTAAGAAGGTTAAAGTGCACTATAATGACAATGTTTAGTATGATTTAGAGAATTGTGATTATTATTATATGGGGAATTATAGTAATTTACCAGATTGGATAAAAACATAAATCCATTACAATATAAATTAATTGAAGTATTAAAGTATTATAAAATTGATATAGTATTTTATTTAACATTATAGATTATTTTTATTTTTATTTATATTAGTTAATTCCCTATTTAAATTAAGTTATTTTTAATATATTAAGGGTCATTTATTAATACAGAAGAAAATATATCTTTAACAACATTCTTATCATTTCTAGATGATTTAGTGATAATTATTATTGAAAAATATTGTTCAAATGATTTTGGAAGCTTATTGAGTCTTCAAATGTCCTGAAAGAAACTCTTTGAATTATCTAACACCTTTAGATTTCATAAAAAAAATTGTGGTTCATGGTATCTTTTTCTTTTTGATTTCAAAATATCAACTCATTCATATCTATTAAAAAGAGAAATACCACAAAGATATTGGCGATTTATTTTCTATAATTAGGGAATCATTCCAAAAGATAAGGGGGTATAAATAAAATCATGATGTAAAGATTTAATGTTTGAATTATTTTCTTATTTTTAACGTATAAAAAAATATTTTGAAGATATTGATTAATTATATGCACATAATTATTATCTTTTATTATAAGGAATGATGTATTATGGAAAAAGATGACTGGTCTTGGTTAAGGGATTAGATATGATGTTGAATGATGGATTTTTTTAGGTATTGTTTTTAGAATTATGATGTAGAGGTATTTTCGGATTGATATTATGATATATTCTAAATATTATAGGAATCACAAAATACCTAAGCATAATTATAGTGTATGCTTTATTTTCAAAATTTTGAAACATATGTTAGATTGATTTTATACCATTAAAAAATGGTGTAGTAAAAAGGTGATCATTTTGGGAGACATCTATTTATTAACATATGAATAAGGTATAAATAAATAGTTGTGTTAATATATACTAAATGTTAAGGTAATAATAGTCAATTTAGATTATTTTATTTTTTGAAAAACTCAGTTGTATTGAAAACCTCAGAGGTTGAAAACTTGTTTCATGATTAATATAATATTTTAATGTATTAATCATATTTTTTGGAATGTTATAGGATCAAGTTGTATTTGTAATATGATTATAACATAAGTTATTTCTTTTATAATGTAATTATATTAATATAGTTTTGAAAAGGGACAACTCATAGGCTAGTGAAAACTAATAAAAACTAGAAAGGATATGATGATTGATCCCATAACCAAAGGGAAATAATGGTTCCATGAAAACCACTGTAATATGGGATGTATTGGTTAATATGGAATTTTTTAAATAATTTATTGGATAATGATTTAGTTGATTTAGGGAATGATATAAAATTATGTGGTAGACGTTTATTATAGGTAAAATATTTTCATATTTTTAAAGAATATTTCATTAAGGTATATTCATTTTTGGTATGTGAAAAATACTATAGGGTGAAATACTTCTGAACTCTTAGGATTTTTAGGTGACTAGTGTTATTTTTGGAGATTATTTATTGGGATGAGATGTTTGTAACCCATAGTTTAATGTAAAGAAATATTTTAGATGAAGGATGTTTATTTTTTGTGGATATAAGCTCAATGGTTTTAGAAAACCATTGAGGTTAAAACATTAATTAATGTTGAGGTTATTGAGGTTAATTGAGATATAGGGTCATTTATATATGGAATATTCTATGTTAAACCTTTTGAGTTATTGTTTACTTATGGATATTAATGTATTATTTTTCATATAATGGTTTAATCATTTTTGGGTATTATCTAATTTTGTGCCTGCATTTTTTGTTTTGGTTAATATATTAATACATGAGTAATTACTTTTTATCCTCTAATAGATCTTGTGAACTAATAGAAGTTTAATTTAAGAATTTAGGAATGAAACATTCAATGTGAATGCCCACCATTTAAAGAAAAAGTTGATATTGTGGTAAAATTGACTAAAATAATAAATTATACTTATCAATGAAAGTATATTTCCTTCTATTTTTAGTTTATAAGGTAAATTAATTTGTAAACAAAAGGAAAATGATCTCGAAATAAAACATTTATCACATTACCATCATTTTATATGAATTAATGCTCTCTTATATTGTTATAAAATTATAATTTTACCTACTTAATAGATATTCTTACCAAGTTTGTGTTTTCACATCATGATAATGTTATCCTTATTTGGAAACCTAGTTTTCTATTATTATATATAAAATTAATATTTCTATTCACATATTTTAAAATTAAATTTTTATTAACCTTTTTTATGATGTGGGTTGTCAACAAATATACTTTAAATTATTAAACCCATGATTACTGATCATAAGATAATATTATGAGGGAGAAATTTGTAAAAGTGGGGAATAGGGTAAAAATCGAGGGAATGTTAAGATAACTCATTTTCATGTCTAATTAATATTCATCAATTATATTTCATAGAGTAATATTCATTATAAAAATATTAGTTAATTTATCTATGAAAAGTAAAAGGCAATATTTCTAACCAAATAGGGGTTTCATGCCTTATATGGTTTTATTTTAATGGTTTATTTTCAAATGATAGAATTTATATTTGAAATAAATAACTTTGTTTTTTAATTTAGTATGTCATAATTATCTTATGGTAAACTTTCAATAATTTTTTAAAAATTTTTATTTTTCGTTGAATAATGAAAAATAATGATTTTTATTCAAGGATACCTTTTGTTTTTATGTATTTAAAAAATAAAATTCTGTTTTTGATTGATTTTAAAATTTCATTAGATCACATTGAATAAAAATAATCCAATAAAAGTTATTAGATTCAACATTATACCAGAAATTGTTATAAAAACTTTTTTATACTTCAAAAGGCATTTTTATAAAAAAAACGTTTTAAATAGCCTTTTATAGGTTTAACTTTGAATCATATTCTGCAAATTTTGTGAATTGAATTTGTTAAAATTTATTCTATATTTGGAATCAGTATAATTATGGTTAGTTAATCATGTCAACCTAATTCTTAGACATAATTAATGTTAAAAATAGTAAATATATGTTACCATAATTAAGCTTAAAACAAATTTAATTGGAAGGATTATAGTGGGTATAGTGCAACCACAACATGAAAAATTTCGAATTACCACCTTCAAGATAGTGGGATGAATGAGGTCCCTCCACAAAGAGTGGACTAATCTCTATCGAAATCCCCATGAAGGAACCTCCACCCTAGTATGTGCTTCAGTAGATTTCATTATCTGGGTATTATAATGATACCATCAATTTTTTCTCATCTACATAGTGGTTAGTAACTAATAAATTTCTGAAATTTCAGAATAATGATTCTGATCCAGCCTCAGATGTTTTCTATAAAAATAATTCACACTCAACCTTAAATTTTTCTTCCTTGAAATGAATTTTTTAAAACTACATTGATATAGTTTAAAATGACCAAAAAACTAGTCTAAATCCAATTGGATGGCCATATTTTGATCCTATGTAATCTAAATTTCAAAAATGGTCCATTTTTGAAGAATTTGGATTGAGTAAGACATTAATATATTTTAATCTTTTTAAAAATTTCATGTTTTTCCTCTGTAAATTATAAAAGGACACCCCCTCTCCTCTCCTCTCCACACATCAAGTGCCTTATAGTTTGTCCAATACCTACCTAAATCCATTATAAAAATCCATCGCCTTGTCCTCGAGACCATGTCTTAATTTTTAAAAAATCTAGTATGACATTAGATATAAACCTAAATAGGTTTTCCCAAGAAGAGATATATTTCTAAACTGAGAATTTTCATTTTATTTATGCTTCTACATCTATAAAATATCCTTTATCCATGCTACAATAGAAACCTAAGTATCTTCCATATACTAATATTTTATTTTTATAATGTAAAAAACCTATATCCATATCATCTTCCATCAAATTGGGTCTAAAACCATTATTCGTGTGCATAGAAGACTATTTCCATGTGAATCGATGTAATTGATTTTCAAACACCTCTTTTCATTATAGGTTATTCTTCAAGATTTATTATATAAACATGATATTCATTAAATTATTATCATTATATAAATATAATATAAAACCTATTTACTTACATTTGTATCTATTTATATATGTTAATGTACTGCTTGCATACGTGTATATTACCACTTCTATGAAGTGATGTTGTTTATTTTTCATCAAGACATCATATGGATAGTGTATATAATATTATTTAAATATATAATATGATACTTATGATAAAATAATAATTATAGAAATATAAAATGATACATAAATTCTTTCCCTCATTCCATATGAAAAATTAACACATTATACATGAAAACATACGACCTAACATCTCCATGACTTTATTTTAATTAATTCTTCATAACTATATTTCATGGTTGAGATTAAAATTATAATTAATTCATAAAAATTATAATTATTCTACTATTTTTATTCTAGATATTATGGAATAATTAACTCCTTAACTATATTTATCCTATTGAAGACAATTTGTTCATATGATTCAAGTAACATCAAAACACTTGATGTGGACATAACTGATTAAGTAATTAAATATTTAATTGAAATATATTAAATAAATGGGTTAATGATAGGTGATCTGAATATAATAAAAAATGATTTTAAGTGTAATTGAAATTTTTATGTATGAAAATAATATTTTTATATGTGTAATGATGAAAATGGAATCTTTCATACGTTATATTATTGTTATGGTTTTTAGGAATTCATTATGTTGATTCATGAGACTGATATATCTAATGATGATGGGTGAGCCTGATGTATATCATTATGATGGATGATCCTGATATAGATCTCTAATTAATTGGGTAAAGAGATGTAGTTAAACACTTATAAATTTCTCCTTATAGATTATTAAAATTTACTGGGAAGGTTATTCAGTTTGTAAGAGTGATATGAAAACGATTCCCCAAGTTTTTTATAAGACTTTCATATGAATGTAAATGATTTTTCATTGAAATAATTTTATTTCATAGAGTAAGATAATGATATTTGGATTTAAATTAATTGTTATTCTCTTTAATGGTAAAAAAGTATGATTTTAAAAAACAATCATGGGTTCCCTTGTTTTCTAAGAAACCCTCATGATTATTATTTTTTCTTTATATTTTGATATAAATTGTTTTATAGAAAAGTGGCCATTTATGATTATTTCATGTTTAATTAAATTATTCTTTAAGTTCACTATCAATTATGATAATGGAAATATCTATTTTATAATATAATGGTTTGGAAATTAACTATGGGGTTTCTTTTTATATTTGTTCTATAATAAGATTTCTATGCTCATACCATGTTTTCAAATGATCTTCATAGGGGTATAGATGATTTTTAAAAATGATGAATTCATAATATAAAAAAATAATAGATGAGATTATTGTAAAAAGAAATCACTTAAAGACCTCAGTTTAGTTAAGTAATTGTTTTTACTAATTTTCTAAAACTCTAAAACTAAATGGTACATGGTTATTTAAATGATTCAATATTTACATTTGAATATTGTATGTTTTTAATGGTTGAAATTGGGTAACATTAGTTGGTGTTGAGCTATAAATGGAAATATTATGTTTTATGCACCAAATTTTAAGATTTTTGGTTCAATGTTTTTATATCATTACTTTTCTATGATTGAAATGTGGGATATATATCATAATTAGATTGTCAAAAAGTATAAATATCAATGATTTCCTTCTATATTAGGTATGATCGTAATGCATTTATAGTGATTCTAATTGGAAATACCAATTCCCCTCGTATCTTCGTGGATCTAATAAAAATAGTGTTAATATATTACCTTGATTTTCTTGTGGTAATAATTATAGGTAATTTTATTATATATTCTATGAGCATGGAAGAGAATGAAGATCATTTTTGGATTATGATAAAGACTTAATAAGGGATGGTATGTTTTCCAAATTTAGAAAGTTTGAATTATGGATACTAAAATTAGATTTATTAAGAAAAGGCCCAGACCATCTACAGTTAAAAAAATCCATAGTTTTCTTAGAAAAGATAGATTCTAACAATTTCTTGTTTGAAATATCTAATGTATAAAAAATCCATTAACCATGATGACATATAAAGGATCTAAGTTCCTCTAGACATATGAATCGAAAGAAAAATTCAAGGAAAATAATATATTATTGGTTGATGAACATTTGATCATAGTACCCTATAGTAGATAATGGATATTTATCTTTAGTGATGCATAAAATAAGGGAATGGGACGTGTTATCATATTGAATGACATGGTGGTATCTTATTCCTCTCTCCAATTAAATTTTAGTGAGAAAAAATAACTGATTAATGATTTGGAGAAAGAAGTGGGAATTTTTTTCTTTGAGAGTATGGGTTCATTACCATTATAGTGAAAGGTATGACGTATATACTGATCATAAAACCTTTAATTATATATTCACAAAAAAAATATTTTAATATGAGACAAATAAGATCGTTTGAATTGATTAAAGATATTGACTTCTCTATACATTACCACTCTAGGAAGGAGAACTGTGTGGTTGATGATCTAAGTCTCAAGGATCATGCTAGATTTTCCATGATGAGGATTAAAAAAATTTAAATAATTATATATTTATAGAGGATGGATTTTTAAATCATAATTAAAGGAGAAACATAAAATCATTTTTAGATGAGTGTTCAACCATTTATTTATGTGAAAACTAATGAGGTGAAGAGGTAAAATGCATAGTTGTAATATAATCTAAGGATTATTCTAGAGTTCATGATTGAGCATGATGAAATGGTCAGGTTGAATAATTGTCTATATATCACGTCAGCAACAGAACTGAAAAATTAATTGTTAGTTGAATCCCATAGTTAATCATTCTCTATTAATCCAAGAAGTAAAAAATATTTATAGAGATATTAAAGATAATTACTTATTATATATCATTATGATAGATATTTGTTATTTCTTATCTCATTGTTTGTTATGATAAAAATTTAAGGCTATGATATATAAGTCTAAGTGTATGTTATAACCATTACCCATACCTAAATGTAAATGGAAAAAAATCACCTAGAATTCCATCATGGGAGTCCCAAATACATCTAAGGGATACAATGTTATTTTTTATATAATTGTTCACCTTATGAATTCCAAACATTCCAATTGTATCAGAGAATATTTCACTCATGATCATCTCACCAAGTTATACATAACAAAATTAGTAAGATTTCATAGAGTACCACTCTCAATCAAATTAGATCAATATTCGAGGCTTTTTTTGAGATATTTCCAAACAAAATAAAATGTAAATGATCTTTAGCACAACTTATAACCCTCGGATGTATTGTCAGTTTAAGAGGAACATTAAAATCCTAGAGAATATACTAAGAGCTTACTTTGTTCATTAGATAAGTGGTTGGTATCAACAACATTTTCTAGTAAACATTTTATCAATAATAGATTTCACTCATGGAATTTAAATGGATCCCTATAAATAACTCTAAGGAAAGAATAACAAGACTATAACATGACTAAATGACATTTGGGAATGAAAGCTATTGGGATATGAGATAACTAAGGAAGTGAAAGAGAAGGTTAGATCTATTCAATAACATATCAATGAAGCTTAGAGAAAACAAAAAAATGTTATACTGAAAATATTTAGTGAGATGTATAGTTCAAAGATTGTGATTAGTTTTTCCATTGAATATCACCATGATTAAATGTAATGAGGTTTTGAGAGAATGGAAGGATATTCAGTATATATGTTTTCCCATATTGAATTCTTGATCATATTGGGGTAGAAGATTATTTCTTATCACATCCTATGAACCTCTTCATAGTTCAAAATGAATTATACAAATATCAATTGAATAAGTTCATACATGATCCTACACGTGTACAATATTCATAGGTTGTACTGCTGGAACATGATATTTCATATAAAATAAAACCATTATAAATATTACATCAAAGGTATAAAGTGATATATAACAAGAGTAATAACCTATTTAAGGTACTCTAGAGGAATTAAAAAATTAGGAAGTAATATGGGAACCTGAGGATATTATGACATAGAAGTGTCCTCAGTTGTATGTTTATTAATGATAGAATTTTAAGAAAGATATTCTTATAAAGGTGATAAAATTTAACCCCCAAAAATATTAGAAAATAAATTCTTGCTTTAATAGTTGTGAAGCACATAAAAAATGAATTTATTTGAATAATTATTATACATTATAAAATAAAACACATTATATGATAGTTAAATGAAATATAAAGGTAAAAATAATTTCTAATTCACTTAAGAAATATTATTGATTCAAAACTATTTTGAAATAATTTATTTTTGAGAATTTATTTATCACATATGATTTATTTAAAAATTAATTCATAGTAATAAAATTATTAATAATTATTTTTTACACTTGTATAAAATGATTTAATGTTTTGCCAATTTCATAGAAATTAAAATAAAATATTTTGAAGGTAAAAAGAGATATTTTTCTAAAAAAATAATTTTTTAAGAGAAATTTTTTTATCTTAAAAAATTAAAAAAACTAATAATATATAATTATTTTAATTAAATTTGTGATAATATATTCAATTAAATATTTTAATGTTCATCAAATATCTTTTACTAGGAAAGGAATTGAATGAAATTCATCTTTATACTTCAAAATGCATTTTTCTAAAAAGAGTGGTCATTTTATCGTGATTATCTTAAAATTAATTCTAACAACTTATAAGAATTAAACTGATTAAATTGGTTTCTATATTTAGAACCATTAGGTGTACTAATGGACTAAAATATCTAAAATGTGATGTAATTCATTTTTCATTACTATTGTAGAACCAATATCAGAGTGAGATCATTAAGAGGGGGAGGGGTGAATCATGGATCCTATTTATTTTCAAAAAAAATATTTCACTTCAATTAAAACACTATGTCTGGTTAAATCAATAATCGAATCTTCTTATATTACTCATACTCACCTGAAAAATGGAATAAAAATTCATAAAACACAATAATTTATAAAGTACAATTTATTGGCCTACTCATTTACATATTGGTTACTTCCCCCAACATAGGCTCTATAACATAATATTTTTATCAATTACGATAGATGATACATATTCACACTATTTCCTATTTATTGAGTCCAAAAATTATGATATCTAGAAATATTTACATATCATTAGTAGACTACACACTTGCTTTAAAAATCATGATACTTTTAATAGTATCCTTATACTATACGACACACTGTTACCAAATTCTACACTGGCCTTATACTCCTTATTTCATACCAGAGGGTCTTTATACAGTATCATATAGCCTTTTATTGCTTTTATCAAGACTTATTCCACTCTAGGATGTTATTATGATACTCTTCCATGAGATTTATACATCTGTATATCCCATGTACACTTCAAAATAATTTGAATCTGATGATTAAGAGATTATTGAATTTCTCTTATAAATTTTAATCAAAACATATATTCTTCTTCCTTTGTATATTCAAATTCAAAGGCTTGAAATCTATATTCCCTAATTGATGTACCAACCTCACTTAACATGTACAAGTGATGAAAACAAATTCTTCAATATTATTTTATATTAGATAGAGCTTTCACAATTCAACTCAACCTATTCATGAATATCAATTGGATGTCTTCATGAAATAATTCACTAACATGTTGATATAATTCATAGGCTTCTCAAGTTTGTAAACTATAACGCATATGAATTTATTTTCCTTATTAATTTATGTGATTTCTCAATTAGCTATAATGACCATGGTTATAATTTTGACACATAGTGTGAATAGAAAGTACGTATTTCATAAAAACTCTAGGAGTATCCTTCTATGAAACCGTTAATGTAAAAGTATATGTTCAATCTATTTCTCTAATTTAATGGATATTACCTTTATGTATTGGTAATATATGTATAATTCCACATTATGTTAGGTTATGTTCTCAAAATAAACTTTGAGTAAAGGTGATCACCTTCACTTAAGGTTAAGAAACATTGTGTAAGGGTAAGAACCATTGTGTATCATAACTGATCAAGAAAACTAGGAAGGCATAAATGTTACCATATTTTTACAAAAAAACTCTGGACTACGAGTGTCACAAATCTAGTTGATGCTTTATCTCTCTCTTCCTCACATATGAAGAACGCTTATTGGGAACATAAAATTATGAAAAAATGGTTTTGCGATGCTTGGTTTCTCACTAGAAAATTATATCCTCATGAATAGCATCACCTGTATATGCCTTAGTCATTCGCATTTTATTTTTTAGTCTCATCACCTTATCTTGGTGTATAATGTCATATTATGGATGGATTAAAACACCCAAAAATATTTCATTTCTAGTATATTTTATACCAAATTATCGTTTTTCATTTCTACAATACTCTTATGTTGAAAAATAGGTTTCCATCATGAAAAATACTCCATGTTCATGTTATAATATTACATGTGTCATCGCATGCATCCATATGACCTCAAATGATCTTCATATCAATATCATAATTTATTTGTGGTTCTAAATTTGACTTAAATAATTCATTTAGTTCATTTCTAATGTTTAATAAAGATTTATTTCACATTCTTCTCAGGATATCGATCCTACAACAATCTCAAGTTATAATCTTCCTTTGGGATCTTTCAGCGTGCAGAACTTTGGGATCCATAAACCCTCACATAATGGTAACACGTCCCCTAAGTAAGGCTTAGTAGTGGACCTAAGTAAGGGTAGAATTTGTATGTTGAAAATTTTTCTCATGATTATTAGACATATCACTTTAATTCCACTATCTACTAGAAGTTTTATATTTTTTTTTAATGATGAATCTATAGTTTAGTCAGCCCGATGTCCTACATAGGACACTTCCATAGAAAACCACTTCCTTATAACATCACACATTCCATTAGTGTATTTATATGAGTAACCTAGGTTCCAATCATATAATCATACCTCACACACCTATGCTTCACATTCCACACTTCCCTACAAAGACCCACCTACCCACGTGCACCTATGGGCTCTATGCACCCACTATACTTGTCTATTTAAAAGATCGCACCCATTCTTCCATTAGAGAATCACAGGCTGTATATCCATTATTTTTGAGTTTTATCCCACATTATGGTTGATTAGTATGGACCTTGTGGATTTTTTGGATGATCAAAATTTTTCTTAAATTCCTACCACAAAAAATATACTTACAATTAATATATGTAGAGTATATAATTTCATGTCATTCTCAATTATTATCACCTCCCAAAAAATCATCATGAAAAATAATATTATACACCATATTCATTATAACATTATCCTTATAAATTCCTCAACATGTTATGAATAATCTGATCACACCAAAATTATTTATAACATGTTTTAGTCCTGATGAAAAACACACAAATCATCAAAATTAGTACGGAGAGTACTCATTCTACATGATTCAACACCAACACCTCCACTTCTCTTCTTATAATCTCTAATAAATATTAATAATTTTATTGAAAACAATTAATATTTAGATCCATTGGGTTTAAAAATATTCCCCTTTGAATTTATTTCCAATACCCTTAATAATTCAGAAATTCAGTGTAACGCCCCGACCCTAGTTACCTAGAGTCGGTGCATTATTACATAACATTGGCATGATCACAAAAGATCAAGTCTCGAAATACCGATTAGTTTAGTAGCCGTGGAAGTGCTAGATACATTCATAAGGTTTAAATTACATCATAAAATGGAAAACTACAACAACATTGTTTCCATAGACAACACTGAGATCCCATAGACTATCCCTGTAGGTCAGTCATAATATACTTCTTCGTATCCTAGGAAAAATAAAACATAGAAAGGGGTGAGCTCAGATGATCAGTAAGGATAACAATATAGCAGAAACTTTGATAAATAAGTATAAATATTTAAGGCAATGTATAAGACAAAAACAAAATCCTTTTAAACTTGAACTTCAGTATAATATGGCAAAGATAAAAATCAAATAATTCTATTTACTTATTCACATGTATATTCTACTAGTCTAATAATCACATCCAATATCAATAGCCACTTTCATAATGATGGGATGCATAATGCCAGACTTTCATAACCACATAGTCATGGCCTTTTTCCAAGACTACAAATAAGATTTTGTCAAGGCCTTATGCCAAGACACTAGTTTGTCTCATGAGACCTACTGATGCATCGAGGAGCTATAGCGGGCTCCAACCGTCACTTACTAAGTCAAATTCATTCCTCATATGAAAAGTTTAAAACATAACATAAACATATTAAAACTAGCATAAGAGATGCCAATAAATTATCCATAAACCATCAATGGTATGAAATAACACATGCATAGTCAAACATATCACAAAACCTTAAATACAATAGGGAAGTTTTGTATCATAATAAATCAACTTCAAACAAATTTAATATCTAAAAAAGGATGTTGACATAGATGAAATCAAAACCTTTTTATAGAAATATATCTTTCTATTTTGAAATCAATTAAAGGTCACGTAATTATAAAATAAAACATTTATATTTGAAAATATTTTTATATGCTTGTAAGGGAAGCTTCAACGTTGTTACAATGACATAAAATAGTAAGAATGTTTTGAAATACATTTTTAAGAAACATGGATGTGGATGATAAAGAGGTCCCAATAGATAATTAGGTATAAACAACCTCGGATAATAAAGAGATTGTCAAATTAACCCTTAACTTGTATTTTTCCTTAGTTGAGGGTAGGTCAACCTCATTTATAATGGTGAAATAATTGTTATTAAATTATACAAGAATCATATACATTAATATGATATCACATATGATCTTTTAACATTGCTTTGTTAGTATTATCATTGTTTTGGGTGTTAACGGATCTGTTTTCCTTTATATTATTTATTATGTGAGTCATATTTGTTATGGATGGGATGTATATTATTCATATCCAGAATTATATCAAGTATCTAAACATTATTTTTAATCATCAAATGAAAATTAGTCCTGAATAGATAGGATGGGGAATGAATCTCATCGCGTTCGTGGAGACGGTAATTCGTACGTACGCATGAGAAACAATATCATTATTTTGATATTAAAATAATAGATAATTGGATAGTATTTCATATATAAAGAATCATTATCATGTTATATTTATTATTTACATCAATTACTCATCATTATTACACTCATCCAAATAATAATGTATTGAATAACAATTACACCAAGATGTGGAGACGGTAAGTCGTACGTACGCACGTATGGTGACATGTCATTCAAAGAATGGATAGAATAATGAATTTGGTTGTACCATATTTCTAATAACATCAAAGTATATATAATATACTAGATTAATTATTTTATAATGGAAACAACAAAGAAAAATGAAGTGGAAGAAGAAAGGAACTTGAAAGAGGTGATGAATTATTTACCTCTTCTCCGGGTTCTTCCTTTTGATTTGATCAAAAGGGCTCCTTAGGTTGGCTTTCTGACTAAAGAAAGGCCTCTAGGATGAAGGGAGGATAGGTGAAAGGGTATTTGGGTAGATTTTGGCCGATCCAAATTGCTTTGAATGTGTTAATTAGAGAGAATGGGGAGTGCTCATTTATAAGAGGGGTAAGAGGCACCTTAGGAAAAGCTAGAAATATTATTTTATAATAAAATCATTTTTGGTTTATAATGCCTAAAAATGGATAATTTAAAGTATGGGGCGGGGATGGGTCGAAAACCACTTAACCAATAGGTTTTATACAGTTTTGGGTCACTATATTAACTTTATCTTTAAGATTTAACTCTTAGTTAAATAGTTTGACATTTACCATGTCTCTTTGTATTTTTATATTATATGGTTAACAAACTTACTATATACTTACAAGAGAACCCCAAGTGGTTCATTAATGATACACCTATCATTATATAAGTCCTTTGGCCGAACCTTATATTTTTAGGAATATAATATCAATTAATAATATAATATTTGTTATAAAAACTCTTTTATGTCAATTTTGACACTATTTGGTATTTTGTTTTTTCTAAATTCATAACAGCATTATTACTTCAAAATAAATTCATCTAACCAACCATAATATATCATATTAATCTATAAAAGTATTGGAATTCATAAAAAGTCTCAAATTACCTTTATTTGGATATTTATAATATCAATTATTTTAATATTTCATTAATTTGGTAATTACTGCATCATCATTGTGTCATAAATAAATTAAATTATTTAATGTATAAAAAATATAAATAAAATAACATTATGTAGGAAATATTTTTATCTTTATAATAAATATTTATAGTCGAATTTATCTTATGTATAACCCAACATTAAAAAAGGTTTATTTATTAAACTTTGATTTTATCTCTTTTAACTCTTCTTTAAATAAAATAATAATAAGTGTCCTAATCTAATCCAAGTGGAACAAAGAGGTCCATATTTTATTCCTAATGTTGTTTTTTGTCGAATTATACTTATAAAATAGAATTAGGACATGTCTTAGGGTAACAATAATATCATTTTTACCCTTAATTACCCTATTTACTTTTAATCGTGGTAAATAAAAATAAAAAGTTACTATTCACCAAAAATTATTTGTATCTTATTGAACCAAATTTTACCCCTTGATATTAACCGTGTCTGTTGGATTTTAAAAATTCAACTCACAGAAGTGGTAAAATTAAGTTTTATGTAAATTTGCAAATGCTCCTAGGAGGTGGGTAAAAGACGGTGAAAAGTTCAATAAAATTTTTATATATCTAAAATTATTATAAACTGACTCCAATGAATTACATTGAACTTATATAGGTATTATGTAACTATTTTGACCTAAAATAAATTTAAATAAAATAAATAAAAATTTAAATAAAAATTTGGTTTTAAACTATAACTCAGTGTTTTTCACTATTCATCAAAAATTAAAAGTTTTCAGAAAAATACGAAAAAAACATCCTAAGCTAATTTCGATATTCCGAATCTGAAAATGAAGTCCATTTTGAAAGATAAAATTTATAAAATTTAAAAAAGTGGGTATTACTATTCATAACAGCTAGTTTGATTGGTTGTGGTGGGTTAGAACTCGAAGTTGCGTACAACACACGCTACTATATTATTCAAAGAGAAGCATATCGGGGAAGCTTGGGATGTTATATTCTTTCCTCCTACAAAAAATTTCATCCCTGAAATTTCTAGAATATTACTGCATAAAAAGACTCGGGTGGTTCTTTATCATAAGTTCCTTGGGTTCCCACGTTGCCTCTTCCATCTTATGGTTTCTCCATAGAACGTTTACCAGATGAGTCGTCCGGTTTCTCAAAACTTGTTCTCTGGTATAAAGAATCCTGATGGGCTCTTCGCAATAAGACAGATCGGGTTCCAGTTATAATTCCTCATAGGTGAGTACATGCATTGGGTTAGGCTTGTATTTTCTCAACAGTGATATCTAGAACACATCGTGAACTTTGGAGAGACTTAGAGGCATTTCCAAATGGTAAGAAATAGCCCCAATTTGTTCTAGAATTTCTAAAGGTACGATGTACCTAGGACTCAATTTACCCTTCTTACCGAAATGTATAACACTCTTCTATAGAGATACCTTCAAGAAAACATGATCTCTGACATGAAATTCCAAATCCTTCCTTCGGTTATCGGCATAACTCTTCTGCCTACTTTGAGCTGCTTGGATGTGGGTTTGGATTACCTTTACCTTTTCCATCATTTACTCAACAAATTTTGGGCCTACAAGTTTTCCTTCACCAACATAATCCCAACAGGTTGGTGTGCGACATATCTTTCCATATAACGCTTCATATGGTGCCATCTGAATACTTGAATGGAAACTATTGTTATAGAAAAATTCTACCATAGGTAAAAGAATTAATTTTTCACCTTCCATGGTTATTCTTATATACATCTTTACTAGATCCATGAAAATAAAATCCCTTTCAACTCTCATTTGGTTCAAAACTCCATGATCGTTTCTGCTCAAAGCATCTGTCACCTTATTTTCCTTCCCTGGGTGGTAGTGTATTGTGCAATCATAATCCTTGAGTAGTTAAATCCATCTCCTTTGCCTCATCATGTTGAGTTCTTTATGTGAGAAAATATACTACAAACTCTTCTGATCAGTATAAATCTCACATTTTTACCATAGAGATACTGTATCAATATCTTCAAAGCAAAGATTACAGCCGCTAATTCAAGATCATGAGTATGATAGTTTTGATCATGAATTTTAAGTTGTCGTGATTCATAGGCAATAACTCTATCATTATGCATAAGGACACAACCAAGTCCTTTCTTTGATGCATCACTATAAATAACAAACCCATCATTCCCCGATTGTAGAGTCAATATAGGAGCATTGACTAATCTTCTCTTCAGTTCTTCAAAACATTCTTCACACTATTTTTTCCAATAAAAGTTAACCCTTTTACCTGTGAGCTTGGTTAATGGGTTAGACAATCGGGAAAAATTCTGGACGAAATGTCTATAATAACCTGCTAAACCAATAAAACTGCATACCTCAGTTATACTCGTTGGTGCTGGACATTCTTGGATTGCCTTGGTCTTTGAAGGATCAATGGAGATTCCATCCTTAGAGACAATATGGCCAAGAAAATAAATCTCCTGAATCCAGAATTCACACTTTCTGAACTTCGGATATAATTCATGTATTCTAAGAGTCTTCAAGATAATTCTCAAGTGATTTTCATGATCTTCGTAGCTTTTGGAGTATACCAAGATATCATCAATAAATACAACTACAAAATCATCGAGATATTCTATGAAAATTCTATTCATTATATCCATGAATACAGAGAGTGAATTATTCAATCCAAAAGGCATTACTGTAAACATGTAATGCTCGTACCTGGTTCGAAATGATGTCTTTAGAATGTCTCCCTTCTTCATGCACAACTGATGGTATCCAGATCGAAGGTCGATCTTTGAAAAGTATTGATCTCCATGCAGTTGGTCAGATAAATAATCAATGTGAGGTAGGGGATACTTATTCTTTATTGTCATAGCATTGATATCCCTATATTGAATGCACAACCTCATAGATCCATCTATTTTTTTAACAAAAAGGACAGGGGATCCCCATGGAGAAACACTAGGGTGAATAAATCCCTTATTACTCAATTCCTCTAGTTGTTTATTTAGTTACACTAATTCCATGGTGTCCATTATATAAGGGGTCTTCGATATGGGCCTTGATCCAGGAATTAAATCAATGGAAAACTCAATTTCTCGTTCTGGAGGATGTACATGTAAATCTTCTAGAAACACATCAATATATTCTTTCACAATAGGTACATCCTCTATTTGAACATTCCTTTCCTCACCCACATTTATTTCATTCTCTTCCTCCCCAAAAATTGAATTTAGTTGAGCTACTGGGGGTGGATCTAGATAAGAATCAGGTGGTGACGATTCTTCTCTAAAGATAAGGTGTTCTTTATCATCGTCATCAAAAATCGTAACCTCTTTATTCTTAAAATAAATTTTCACATCATGGTCAGAAAGACAATCCATACCGAGGACTATATCAAATTAAATCATGGGTATGACGATGAGATCATCAGATAAAGATCATTTATATTCCATAATGGGAACTGATTCACAAAACTTTGTTGCGATGATACTTCCCTTAGAAGTTTTGACTGAAAACTCCCTTGTTAAATAAAATTGGAAATATCTAATTTTCTTAGCAAACTGGGAAGATATAAAACAATGCGATGATCCAGAATCAAATAAATCATTTTCTAAACTTGAGGAAACCATTAAATTACCTTCCACTATGTCTTTTGGAGCTTCTACCTCAGCAGTAGTGATAGCATAAGCTTGGGCTTGATCCCTTGGCCTTTTCGGAGGTAAGTTCCCTTGATGCTTAGGATATTCATTCACATAATTCCCCCTTTATCTACAATTGTAGCATTCTACATTGACATCCTCTTTCTTCCCCTTATAATCACGAGCTTGGTGGCCTTTTTGACCACACTTGTAACAGACTCCCATTCCCTTCAGGAAAGTACCAGCGTGTTTCTTCCCACATTTACAGAAGGATGGATATTCCACTTTTCCCTTCTTCCCCTTATTTACATTTCCAGAGTGTTCAGAAGATATCTTATTCTCTTGTTTTTCTTTAAAGTAGTAAGACTTAGAGAATTCTTTTTCTATCTTAATAGCACATAAGACAATATCTTCGTACAACGAGAAGGATTTTGAGACTAATGCTCGATGGAGAAATGGTTTTAACCCATCAAAAAAATGGTCAATCGTACTTCTTGGGTTACATATATAATATGCAGCATGCCTCGCTAACCTTGAAAAGTTATCTTCATACTTCATGACATTCTCATTCTCCTTTTCCTCAGACTCAAAAATTGCATTTCCATATCTTCGTGATGGTCACGAGGAAAGTATTTTTCTAAGAAAAAATCTTTAAAATCCCTCGATTCCATATTTGATACTTCATTATCTTCCTTTTTATTTTGAATCGATGACCACCATTTATCAGCATCTCCAGTGAG
This sequence comes from Viscum album, assembly GCA_963277665.1. NCBI lineage: Eukaryota > Viridiplantae > Streptophyta > Magnoliopsida > Santalales > Viscaceae > Viscum > Viscum album. Next base: position 153,901,510 of record OY728144.1, on the reverse strand, counting down.
GTGGAATGCTACCATGACAACTTTTTCCCATTCACTACTCCCCAAGGCATGAAGAGGTTTCTTGCACACATCTTAACAAAAACATCAAATCATTTCACATACATAAAATATTATTTCCCATACATCTCAGCTTTCTCATAATATATAAATCCCCCATAAAGAAGTAGTTTTACATTATCAAGGATGAAATTTAAGTGTGATGATAAAACCAAAGGTTTAGTATTGACCGCTTGAATGGATATACTCCATTAATCATCATGGAAATAGTTTTTCACTATGAGAAAATTCTCATCTCCTTCAATTCCCAGTATATTAGTTCATATAAATAGTAAATAATTAATATGGAAACTCTAATGTATTGGAGGAAATATTGAGGATAGGAGTTTCCACAAAACCTTTCTTTCATCATCATATTCCTTGTATCATATTTTGATGATCCTTCCTTCTCAATCACTTTGAATTTCTGATTGATTTTTCATCATTAGTTGGTACTTATGATGTGTATGTGTTTTCCTCTTAAATAAAAGAGGCATTACATTATGATTTACACTTATTCATCATGCTCATATATTGGGAGGGCATAATTTTTGTACAATTTTCTATTCTATGTCAAGTTTTTTTATTCCATTCATTCTTCATAATGATCAATTAACCACATACAGTTGAATTCTTATCAACTTTAACTTCTTTAATTGTCCCCACATTATTTTCCTTTACATAGATATTATTCAATCATTGTTTATTTGTTTATCAATGTATAATTAATTGGTGAATGGAGAATTATTCAATTTATGAATTCTCTTATCATTTATGTCATGAGGATAATCACTTGGTGATTTAACTCAACATTATCATCTTCGGGACTTTCTTCGCCACATCTTAAACAAAAAACATCAAAGCATTCAATTTTGTTATTTTTTTCATTTTAAATGATACATTGGTCATATACATGTACTTATGATAATATAGTCTCGTATTTTATCATTGAACCCCCTTGATTCATACCTCTTTCCTAATATTGACAAGGTATATAATCATGAATAATATTTATGACCAAAAACTCCAAAACCTCAGATATAGCCTCTGAAACATGATCTTCTAGATTGATAGTAGTTCTCCTATGAAGATTATTGTTGTTTTATTTGCACAAATCATCAGGTTTTCTTCTTAGGAGGGAACCTTATGGAAGAATTAATCTACTCTTCCTTAGTGAAATATTTTTTCTTGTTTATTCTTTGGGCCCCAAGATTAAGGATTTTTTACTAAGGCCTTCACTATTAGAAATAAAAAAACATACATTGAGATTCATTAGGTATAAAATAAATATTTATTATGGTCCCTTCCTATAAAAACATTTAACTATTCACCCTGAATATAAACAACTTTTTTAAAGTATTCTTTCATCATCCTCAACATATGTTGACAGCAAAGAACATTGATTATGTTATAAAAAATATTACTATATATCAACTAGTAATTATTTATGATCATTCGCCATATTTTTATATTCATCTATATTTAACCTATTTTTATTTTTTAGTAGAATGAATTAAATTTCATTCTTATTAATATCATCACTTCCAAGTGATTCTTCTTCAAAAGATTTTAGTTTCCTTTCTATGTTACGTAATTTCTTCATATATGTCTTTTTTTTATTAAATTGTTTCTATTATTTCTTAACATGCTCTTCATTAAACTTTATCAATTTCATTATTTCCTTCTTGATTTTAATGTTATTATCAATAGTATTTTCTATACTATCTTTTATAAACCACTTTTTTAGTTCCCACTTCACCTTCTACACCTCCAATTTTTTCTTTAGACTTTTTTGGTTTTCCCATTAGACACTTGATATATGGAATATCATCAATTTTATCTCCCACTTCTTAATAATAATTATTCATAAACTTCTCTACTAATTATATTTATTCTATTTTTTCTTAGGAACTTCTTCTCTTTCTTCACATAGACACCTTTTATGTTATTCTTATATTTTTTTATTGAATTAGTCTTCTTACTCATCAATCTTGGTGAAATTAGATTTATTTTTTAGACATTCATATAAAAAATGTCTAACTCCATTAAAGTTGAATCATTTTAGGGTCATAATTCCTTTACATATTCCTCCTTTTTCTTACATATAGGTAAATAATTTCACTATCTCTAAGAATTCCTTCTTGGCTTATTCAAATTTAGAATAAATTGAATTTGGTTCTTCTATACCATTAACATTAACCTTTATCATGGCTTAAAAATTGTTATCATGATTTTTTAAAGGATATTTATTTTTATAATTTTAGATATTAAGAGAATATTATGAAGTTCATCAAGTGATAGATAATCTTTGTGTTTATGTGTAGAAACCATAGGATCAAATATATCAAGAATGTTTTTCACCGACTTCATCATAATGTTTGAGGTATCCAAATTCTCACTAAAACCTTTGATGCTACAACCAATCACATTTAATATTTTAATGTAGTCATCAATACTTTCATCCTCATCTATTTTGATATATTAAAATCTGATTTTATTCACTTTTAGTTTGTATTTCTTATATTTTACATTTCCCCTTAAATTGTTCCTTATTTTTTCTAAAATATCCTTTGTATTTGGAAGTCCTTGAAATTTATTTTATATATTATCATGGAGTGACATAATCATGTAATTCTATGAATTTACGGAAATTTTTATATTTTTATTATCTAAAAATTTAATAGAACTATTCTCATTAGAGAGTTTAAATACCACTATACCAATATTTTTCACTTCTACCCCAAGTGATAGGAGATATGAAATCATCATATTTCTCCGACCATGAAATCTCTCACCATTGAATGTGGGAACACTATTCTTGTTTACTCAATTATTATTCTCCAACCTCAGTAGTATATTGGATCTTTCAATTGAAACCTTTTCTCTGACACCAATTGTTTAACCTTGATGATTTTGAGATCACTAAGAGAATAAGGGGTAAAACAGTGATCCCTTTTCTTTTTACAAATTGTTACTTTTTATATTCAACCTTAATGTCTGGTTAAATCTTTTAACCACTCTTATTATGAATCTAAAACTCTCTATGAATAATATTTTCAACCAAATTCAATAAATAAAATAATATAAAATATTTTATATAGAGACCATATAATTTCCTTGTCCCCCCCCCCCACATTTATTCTTCAAAATAATCCTTTTATAAATTATAGTGGATGATATAGTGTCACGCAGTATTTTAACTTTTGATTCCACAAAGTAGAATCTATATAGTACTTCAAATATTGTTACCATAGAATACACTATCCCTTACACTCATTACCCACATAAGAGGGTCATTATACATCCTCATACACTGTTACTTGAATCCATAATTCCCTTTTAATCCTAAGTCCAAATATGAGGATCTTTATTCTACATCACACATTATTCTCTTACTACCTTCAAGTATTGATAAACTGTAGGATGATATTTAGAACATCCTTCATGATATTTTTGGATCTAAATTTCTAATTTATACTCCAATATAATTGGTACATGGAAAAGTGGACAAGATGGTCTTACTAAAATTACTTCTTATCATAGTATATAATCATCTTCCTCAATATTCTCAAATGACCTGGCTCGAATTATTCCTTCTCCAAATGAAGTCCCAACCACAATCAATGTGTTAATGTAGTGGAAAAAATCCATTATTATTATTATATGCATCATAGAACTTAAACAATTTAACTCAATATGTTCATGAAACTCAGATGGATTTGTTTATTAAATACATCAAGAACATGTTGATATAACACATGGGAATATCAGTTCTGTAAACACTAGAACAAAACCACTTATAATTTTTATTATTTTATGTTTTATCTCAATTGTATAGAATAACTCATTTTCTCAATGTATACACATATGTCGAATGATTTAGTGTACTTCATGAAATATATGTTTAAGTATCATTATTTCAACTCCTTTTTCCAATAGTAGATGTTCACTCGATTTTTCTTCTTTCAATATTTCTACGTTCACATAAGGGTTAGTGATATCTCAGTCAACCTCTTGTAAGATTATGTTCTCTTGATACACATTCTGTAACAGTATTCATCTTCATGTAATGGTATAAAACTTCATATATGGGTCAGCACCTTCACATATCATAATTATTCATCCCAATCTAGAAAGAATCACTATATCTTAATTTCATTTAAAAACTATTTTGTGTTAGAATCAAAAAATAAATTTCCACGGTATCTTCTTCTTCATCTTGATATCATAAAGATTCGCCCAAAAATAACTTCATGAAATTAGGGTTTTATAATTCTCTCGTTATATCTACATGAAGATAGCCTTTTTAATAGTAGAACCTCTCTTAGCCTTTGTTCTTCACATTTTATATCTAATTCTCACTGCCTTAGCTCTGCCTTTTGTGTTTCATAAAGATTGGGTTAAACTTTCCAAAAATATTTCAGATCAAGAATATTTTAAATCACTAAATATTTATTCATATCTAAAATATTATTACACTGAAAAACCAGGAGTCTTCATAAGGCGCTCCTCATATGCAAGTGATAATATTACATGTATCATCACATTCATCCACATTTCCCCATATAATCTTCATATTGTTATCTTCATTTACAGTCACTAATTCTGTAAACAAAATCTTTCATAAACATCATGTCTTATGTTGTATGATGATCTAGTAAATATTCTTATCAATATCGTGAGTGTACAATAATCTCGAGTGTTTCCCCAGTTGTGGAATCTTTCAATATGAAGAACTATAACATCCTGAAATAATAATGTAATACTAACAATTTCCTTTTTTAAGGGTTGAAATTAATCATATATAAGGGTATCTTCCGGAGGTTAATGGAAATTATCACCATGATGGGTCAGCTTAGATTAATTATCAAATGTAGTTTATATTCTCTTCATATATTTCAATGAAAATTTTATAGTGTAGCATTCCCACGACCCCAAATTAGACTCTTCTATAGCTGATCTATTCTTTATACCATTCCAACTTCTGTAAATGGATCGATGCAAGTAACCCATGGTCTGCTCCCAAAACTAAAACTCACACACCTGGGATTTACGATTAACACCTCCATGTGTAGGCCCACCTACCCAATTTCTCTTGGTAGGTCTATTCACCCATCATTCTTTTTTACTGAAAATCTCTCAACACTGCCACCGTGGAAGATACTCGGGTTAGATATCCCTTCTGGTCAATCGAGTTATCCCTTTAGGATTTTATAGTTTTCCATTTTTTGGTAAAGTAAAACCACCAAAAGATACATAGAAATAATATAAGTGTAGAATATCATTCCACTCCATTCTCAAATTTCATTAGATATCCAAAAATAATCATAAAAAATAATATTTTCTTGTAATAATTAAATTCTTCCCCTTCTAAATTCCTAAATGTGTTATGAACAATGAGATCACACCAAAAATTCTATAGAACTTGTTCTTGAAATCAATAACAAAAAATCACCATAATTAGTATAGTGAGCATTCAATATCAATGCTTCTTTAACAAGTCATCCACTTATCTTCTAAGAATATCAAATTAATATGGACCCTTTATTGAAAACAAATAGAATTCATGTCCATTGGGTTTAATAACTATCTTATATAAATAATTAAAAAGTTTATATAATTACTTAATTTGATTTATTTAACATTATTAATATTCTTTTGATATTTAAACCATTAATAAGGTGCATGAATCATAACAGTTGGAACAAAACATGTATGGAAAAAAATATCTAACACTAAGAATGTCAATTTTAATAAAGAATTATTCATAAATAAGTAATTGGAAATTATATATTAATTATATATTTTAATATAAGTATGAATATAGTCATGATATAGATTTATAATAAATTTAATGTTTTATAAAAATGTTTAAGAGATCGTATAAATAACTTCTTGACTGGAGTTAATGGTTTATGTTGAATACTCGATTTAAATCAGGATTGTTTATGCTTGAATCTAATTTGGGTTAATTACATCCTCTTCTCTTATTAAACCCTATCTATTTTATTCTCCTCTATTTAGCTTTTGGGTTATCTTTTTTACCATTTATTATCCTACTATTGGTACTTAATAAGATAAGTAAAATGTATTAAATAAAAGTCAAATTTATTAACTTTTTGGTAAGGAAATTTTTTATTCCATGTCGATTTTAATTAAAATTATTTTAAAAATGTTATTTTATATGATCCAATTATTATTTAAATCAACATTTAATACATGTAACATTGTATTCAAATTATTTTCATGGAATTTTTACATTTTTATAGAATTTCATTTATTAGTTTTTACAACATCTGTAGAAATAATATTTATTTTAACACCTATCACACGAATTGATTTTTCTACCCTCGTGATCATTCCTTTCATTGAATCTACATTCATAGGTTTCCAAGTTTATTTTCTAATAGATATAATTTGATCAATATTTTGGTAATTTTTATTTCATATTTTTTAAAATGGAAATGATATTTTTTCCATGTTTTCAAAAATGTATCAAATGATCTATTAAAGGAATTTTTTATCTATGAAAAAATACTTTGATGTTTCTTATGATTAACTAGGGATAGGGTTTAATAATACCAACCATGTTATTTATTTGGAAGAATTTTGATTATGTGATGGTTAAATAATTATGAAACACATTTCATTTCCATGGGTTATGCTTTTATGAATTGATGAATGTTTTATGTTATTTTACACACATTTGTATGAGTTTCACTATGAGATGGGTGGTTTCACTAAATCACTCCAATTCATTGGGTAATTACTAATATATTTGGATAAAACATAATCAATATGGGAAAGAAAACTATTCCTATTATTAAAATAGGGTTAGGAGTCAACCCAATCCATTATGGGACTTTGTCAACTATGTGGTAATTGTCTTGGAAGTGTCCCGGGATATTTAAATTATTTTTGTACACATATAATTATGTTACAACTCAAATAAAATGATTTTATGCTTATTCTATTATCTCTTAGAACACTATTAATTAATTATGATCCATCACTCTTATAATGTATGTATTTTGAAATAGTGAATATTTATTCCATGAATCATGATTTATAACCTATAATTGATTGGCTGTAAACATTGTCTGTTATTATCATTATCTCAAAACATTATGCTTATTTTTTTCTTATAAGGGATTATTGATTGATACCTCCCAAATTTACCCTTAATGGGAATCTGAGCTCACTAATTCATATATATCCATTTTACCTAGGTTATGTAGAATTGTATTAAGTAATAAATATCAAATAAGTGTTCTATGGGAAAAAAAAATTATGGGATATGTTGATTATCTTACATTAAATAAGATGATTTTGTATCTAGTATTCAAAGAAACTAATTATTTATAGTTATAGGTTGTGAATTATCATGATATATATTAATATTACATTTATAAGGATATAAAATTAATATATGTTATACTTGGACCACCCTAAAAATGGAATATGATTTTTGTTTTGAAATGGTTGAAGTGTGTCCCTTTTTATATGCAAAAAAACAATGGAATTTTCATAAATTATCCATATTTATGGTCTATGAATATAAATTCAAAAATTAAAAGTTTTATATAAAAGGACCTTGAATGACATTAATTTCTAATACTTTTGAGTAGTGATAGGATTTTATTTATTTAATAATGATTTAAAAATAATTTATAAAGATTATGTATCATTTGAAGTGATTTTGATGAATATTCCAATAATTTACACTAGATCCATTCAAATATAAATAGAAATATAAACTAAATACATTCACCATCGATAATAATTCAAAAATATCGATTAAATTCATGGAATACAAAATTTAATCCAAAAACAATTACCAATAATGTTTTAGTATCATTTACATGATATTTCTATGGATTGCATAAGCATTGCGTTCACGATACATAAGAATTAAAGGTAATTTTACCAACACTAAAAATTAAAAATAAATTAAAATCATAAAAATAATTTATACATATTCAATATAACCATTTAACTTCATTCATAAATTCTTTTTATCCTTATGAAAACATAATAGAGATATTAAAAAAAGTGACAATTATTAATTATTATTTAATTAAAATAATATTAAAGTATTAATATAAGGAAAGTAGCCACAAACTTCCATAGTTTAGAACAAATGATGTTCATGGTAGAAATAATAAAATATAATAATAAAAATGTTATTTTTTAGAGAATTTGAGACATTATCCCACTATTTTTACATCATTTGACATCTTTTATCCTTAACCACGGTGATAAAATATTATCATGGTTACTATTTATTAAGACTAAAAATGAAATGGAACCCACTACATAATTTTAATATGTTGATTCCAAATATAAAATATAATTTCTATGAATAAATTTCATTAAGTGGTAAAGATTAATTATAATATATTTTCTCAAAATAAAATGAAAAACTGCTTTTAAAAAAAATAGTTGGTGTGGTTATAAAATTTATTTCAAACTAAAGATTCAAATATTATTTCTTAATTTAAATTTAATTGGATTATATTTAAATTATTTAAATCTATATAATATCTTCATCATACTAAATCCTAATGGGTCCTTTCAACAACACTATAAACTTTAAAGAAAAACAAAATTATTTTTATTAGAATAAAACATACTTTAGGTTACAAAAGGTTATACATGGGTTAAAAAATTAAAAGAAATGATTTAAATGAATTATAAAACTCATAAAACACAAGTTTGGACATTATTATGGTTTTATAATTTTTTATTTCAAACATACATTATGATAATTCCATAAATGTTACAGCATTAGAAAAATTATTACTTTCCAAATTCACCAAAAAATCAACCACTTCAAAAAAGTTACAAAAAGAATCACGGTTTGATAATTTTGATATGATCATATCAAAAATTAAATTTTTCATATCATATAAAAATTATAAAATTGGCATAAAATAATTATAATATATGTGAACAAAACATGTACAAACCATTTAAAAAAATATTTTAATAAGATAAAATGAACTTCTTCTCACACATTTCCTTGTAAAAATAGATGATTTTTATTTAATTTGATTGAATATATAATCAATATAATTCATTAAAATATTTATTGAATAGTGATTGATTTAATTTATTAAGACAAAAGTAAATTTTGAACATAAAAACAATTATCTAAAAAATATCCTTTTACCATTAAAAGATTTTCTATTTAATTAAAAATAATTTAAAATCCATTAATGAATTATTATCTAATGGTTTTATTATTTAATAAATAATTTTTCCTTAAATATAATACTCTAAAAAGATTAAATTTTATTTTAATATAAGCATATAAAAAATATTTATAGCTTTTATAAAAAAAATATACTTTTTATAAAGCAATTTTTCTTAACCTTATGTGATTTAATTCTTATAATTGTGTACTTATTTCCATAGAAATAAATAATAAAATTTTATTAGGAAATATTATATACATATATTTCATAATTAGATTACACCTATTCATAAATAAAAATTTAGGGACTAGTTTATGATTGTTATATGTAAATAATAATTTTTCTTCTTGTTTACATTTGGTGTTCATTGTGTTACATGATATAAAAAATAATATTCAATTAAAGGAATAAAAACAAAATTATAAAGGTGTTAAATTACCCAAATCTAAAATGAAATATAATCCTTGAAATTTTTATCTCTATTCAAATGGTTAATGTTAAAAAAATTAACAATCATTTCTAATTAGTGAAGAATATAAATAAGTTGAAAGTAATAAATCAATTACATATGGTTTTTAAAGGGAATATAATTTCTATATTAAAACTAGAAAACATATAATTTCCTAAATATTTATCAAACCATGCATGTATTATAAGAAAAATACATTTTTATAGGTTTCCAAAAGAAAGCCTAGATAGTTAAGGGATGGAGGATGGCCTAATTTCTGCTTGAACTGACAACCGAAGATCCTTTAACGACGTTCGTTTCTTCTTGTTTCATTGGTTTTTCTACTTCCACCTGAGACGGGACCCTCATAATGCACCAATTTGGGTCAGTTTTCTAATCCATCCATTACGTTTTCAAAACCCTTCAATTCAATTAATTCTTGAAAACATGGTATGTATATTTTTGTGCTATGATCGTATATCTGGATCCCTTTGCCATATAATTTCTCTTCGCATCTTTCTGGAAATAGATGTTTACAAACCTCTGACTGACTATCTACGGATTGAGATCGAACATGAATACTCATTAAAACATGAGGTATGATTCGAGTATTGGATAGATTTATGCTCCTCTTTTTGTCTTCTGGGTCACCTCAAATAGGTCTGTAGGTGTGGCTCAATCCCCCCAAATCTAGTTCATGATGTTGATAATCTGGGTAGTGAGAAGGTTTGGTCTTTCGTGGCTATGGCTTCTCTACCATCAATGGTTAGGCTGGGATCTTCTAATGTCGATAGAGTAGGTAACCTTGTTTCATCCCCTAAAGGGGATATGGGACTTCCAGGGACTTATTTAGGCAGACAACACCCTAGATCAGTCCCTCAGGTTCACTCAACAAGACAAGGAATTGGCTCTTCTAGGTCAAAGATATAGAATATGCTTTCAACTCCACCGTATATCCAACCAATCCACTAACAGAATATTTTTTAGTTTAGAAAATGTATTGGATGAGACAAAGGAATAAGGGCTATGGAAAATTGTGAGATATAAGAATGCCAAAAATATGGGTCCATCCCCTATTAAAAAATATTCAAAAAATGAATCAATTTTATCTAACACCCCCAAGTAACCTTTATAGAATGAGGAGGATGAGGAAATCAATTTTTTGTCACAAAATGTATTTTCAAAAGGTAAGCTAAAGATCATTGATGTTGGAGACTATCTGATGAAAGCTAGGAGGAAAACCCAAGCTTGGAAAGATTATTCATACCTTCCAAAACCAATAACTACTTGATCAATATACAAGGGTATTAAATTTATGGATCCTATTCAGTATTCCTTTAAATCTCATTATCTTTCATAAACACCTTCAGGTGAGGATTTTGTTAGTGACAAGGGTGAGGAGACTAAAGGTTAAAGGCTTGAAGATCTTAACCGGTTGTTTGATCAGGTGGCATTAGACTGTGTCTAGAAGGAGGAAAGGTAGGAGAATGCTGACCTGAATCTTCTCACCATTCTAAGGAATATATAGTGAATGAATATTTTGATATTAATGTTTCAAAGGAGGAAGATAATAGAATGTATGAAAAAATAATTCGATTTAATCTTAATGATGTGAAAGTTAACTGGATCAACAAGCAAGGTCTGATTTTGTCTTGTGGAATCAATGGAGGAAAATAAATCTAGAAGAATAAATTCACATTGGGGATAGTTTGGCCTCGAGGACCTCATTAAATCTGATCCAGGAATGAAGTTAACATTTCTCACATGGAGCTTATATAAGGTTATCAATTCAAATATTTTAAATATTTTATAGAATAGTTTGGTAATTTCTTATAAGTTTTGAACTTTGTATGACTTGTAATATTTTTGGGTTTCTCAATTTCCCTAAAAACTGTTTTTATAAATAAATATTTTAAATTGAGGAGGAAAAATAACCTTAAAACTAGTTTAAATAACCTCAAAACTAGTCAAAAAATATTTGACAAAATTAAAAACCCAAAATCAAAATGATTTGATAACATAGTGTTCCAAGATCAACCAAAATATAATCCATAAATAATGTTAATCACTCATAATGACACATACCAAAAATATATATAACCCAATCATATATTGTCAAAAATATACAAATCAATTCCTAAAATAGCCTGAATAGCTATAAAGTCTCAATAATAACTTATATTTTATTATACAAGTTATCTCAATTATTTATTTCTCAAACAAAATATTATCCTTAAAATAACATTATTTTTATCTTAATTAAATAATGTTCCCAATATAGTGATATTTTTCAAAAAATAACATTAATAACCTAATCATCAAACTGCTTTTCGATCTCATGGTTATCTAAATAGATATTCCAAAAATTTGGTGATCCATTTATTCCTAATAACTATAATTATATTATCATCAATGAATGTATTATCTATAATAGTTATGTGTTTCTTTCAAATTATGTACCTAATAACACTTTTCCTAAATATATTCACACAAAATCACATGTTAAACCTGATTGTTACATATACATCACTGATATAATAAAGAAAAATAAACATTTCAAAAAAAATAATATGTTAAAATCAAATAACATAAAACATTAAAAGGACATCAATGTCTTTAAATATATGACCATAATAAAACATATCCCCCAATAATGGTTTACTTAACTATTAAAATTCCCTCATATGATAATGTTTAAACCTATAAAGTTTTATAAACCCTTCTATAATACCAATAGAGACATCTTGAGACTCATAGACCCATATCTAATGCTAAAAATATAGTCCATACATACTGGAATTGATACCAATAGGGGTGACTAAATATTAACCATAAATAATTACCTTACCAATATTAAAAGTTGGTTAATTACATACCCATGAACATTTAATTATCATGTTTTAGAAAATTAATAAAAAACCATTATGTAAGAAAACCCCATGTCTTTCTGTCAAAATGAGATTTTTCCCATTATATACACATTTTCATATTCCAAAATAATACTTTAGTATCTCCAAAAAAAATCCCCACATGATACACTTATAGACATATATTACATAATATCATTCATCATAACCTAGGAAAAATGAATCATAAGAACAGGTGATCTTAGATGCTTAATAAGGGTAAACATAAGAGATATCATTCAATGATCATAAGTGAGAAAAATAGAATCATGAGGTATGATAAAATTATCAAAAAATATTAAAACCTACCCGAAAATTCATAGACTATGAATCGTGAGTCATGGAATAAAGAATTATCATAATAAATGATATGAGTCTTAAGAGTGATAAATCATCAATAATCAATTATGATCCACAAGAGAATATAATATTCATAATATTAATGTTTTTTTGGAAAACACGTAATTTTAGAAAATAACATCCTTAGTCAAGGATAACTACCAAGAACATTATAGTGGAAAAAGTATCATAGTAGAATAGGTTCACTTCACATTCCCATAAATATAGAAATCATATGTCATGTATTCTTTCCATTAAATTTATCACATGGTATTACTGGGATTTACACCTATGTACCATCATAGGATTGGTCCAACCACCCTTTTACCCTCTTGCTATTGGGAAAAAATAAGAATATATCCTCTTTATCTTGGGATAAACACTCATATACCCACATGGTCATGGGATAACCACTCATGTCCCCATGATCTCATAATAAACTGAATTATATAGGATCAATTATATCTGGGAGAGTGATAGGGTTGAATCAGGGATATTCTTTTTGAAATTCATTCTTTCCAAATTAACTTATGTGATATTTTTAAATATCAAACTCTCATTATTTAATATATATCCTCTACTGTATTCAAAAAATTAAATCATAGAAAAAACATGAGTATTCTTAAAAGGTTATTCCTTATTATGGGTGAATAAATCCTTTCTATTTTCAGGATGATCCAATTCACATATTATCTACTACAAAATCAAAGTGATTACAAATATAAAAAAATATCATGAAATAACTAATATAAAAAATCCCATCATTCATAATCACTATGTATTATAGTGGTTTTTCTCTCAAGTAGATCATTATACTAGCATCCCACCAATTGAGTAATCTTAAAAAACTATCTATTTATTTATATTGGAATCTAATCAGTTTTATAATCGTAATCCTAAAACTATTTCAAATATGACTTTAACTACTTATACCTAATGTAGTGTGCATGTTTTCCTTGTTCCTTTCCAAGTTCATGCAATAAAATCATCTTCAGAATAACTGATGGCCTTGACTACCCTCAATTTTATGAAATAATATTTCAATTAATTATCACTTTAAACATTTTCAATGTTCGGAGATTCAATTCCATGTAACAATGCAATCAATCTCCCTTAGTATCCATTATGAAAATGACTATACAACTTATTTCACACATAATTCATAGTTGCATATAATTATTCTTTTCTTATAAACTCATGTTCTAACACTTTTGTATTAATACTTTCAAAAACACAATAGCTCGTCACATTAAATCACTTCTTTATACAATCATAAGATATTTCATGAAAATTTCTCAAAACTCTCATCAAACATGACCAATCCATGTAACATGCATGGAATTATAATATAGTTATTGTCACAATAATTATCCTAATGAAAATATTATTTTATCTATTTCAACACAATTATCATTATTCATAATGCAACAATGTGATTTCTCACAACTAATTACCATATAACTATTCTATTTATACACAATTCTATTCTCTATGAAATATTTTACTTCATTTTCATTATAACTCTCCTGTTTGGAAATGCCTAAAAATTTATGAAATTGAGATAAGTTTTTAAAAGTATTCTTCTCCCTTCATCGGCATCAGATCATAAAAATAATACTCCTTTACACTAAAATAAATCATTGTTTATATCTTTTTTGTGAATGGTTTTATATGTGGAAACCCTCATTCATGAAATGTATAATTCTATATCTTTTATATTTCATATTATAATGCATGCAAATCTTTTTTTTTCATTTTAATAAGTCGGTTTATGGTTTCCGGTAACCCAACATACAACCACAAACATGAACTAAAGCACAAAACATCAGACAACACAAACCAACATCGCATTACACATCATAATAACCAGATTCACCTCCACCTCCCATACAGGAGTCATCTTCTCCAGTAGTCGATTCCCAATCTGGGTGTCTCCAAAAACTTCTAATCTAAACCCGAATCCTAAGTTGATCCAGGACAGAATAATCTGAGGATATCTCCTTGACCATGCTTCCATTTTTAAAATCCAAAGTCACCTCATTATTCCACTTTGAGGCTGATCTAGTCTGTATCGGCCGAGGAAGATAGGATTAATCCTTCCATGATCTTCTTCTTGGTGTGGAAGATAACGGACCATCAGCTGTAACCAAAATCTGCCTCCCACTTTGAACCACATCACTGAAAGAACGGTCAACTGGTCCGCTCACATTTTCTTCCCTCCCCTAAAACCCTCCCTTCCTATTCCTGCTTGTTCCCTCAAAACAGAATCTGTGCACCCAGTGTTGAGCCTTGGCCTCTACTCTGGAGTGTTTCTCTCCAACAAAGGAGAACGCCAATCCGTCGTAGCAGCTTGATCCACAACCATGGAATGCAGCTCCTTCCCCATGTCAACAACCTGAATATTCTCCTATATTCTCTCACCCCCAACCACTCATGAAACCTCATCCTCAATCCTCCCAACACCTTCCGTCTCTATGCAGCGTCCTTCTTCAGTGTTACTCGAGACCTCCTCAACCATGGAAGTTGATGCATACCCCATATTTCCAACCTGCGGACCCTTCAAGATCGCCGCACCACCAGCACCTCCTGCCAAGACATCCTCCTCAAGATCTGCAGCCATCTTTTCCTCAGACAACTCTTCAAACCTATTTCTCAGCACTATAAAAGGTTCTGCCAAAGGATCAAGGTTTTTGGGATCCTTTGCATAGGTCGGGATGACCACCTCTTCAATGTTGGAGACCCTTCCTTCCCCAGCCTGCTCCATACCCTTGCAAACCATGGAAAGAGCAGGTAAATCCAAATCCTTTCTAAGCCTTTGAAGAACCTCTGAAACCTTCGGGTTAGCCTGAACTGCCTTACCACCAGGAACCCCAATAACCTGATCATTCTCATCCGCTGCAACTCCAGACAAACAAATACCTGCCCCTAACAATTCAGACCTTGAATACATGACGTTCCTCCCCAAATTCATCCCCATAGGGTCCTCAGCAGCCCTGTTAGAACCACCTACTTCTTAATCCTTCTCCACCTACCGCTGTGATTGAACATTCCTCCCATTGCCTTCCCCTGATTGCAGCTGTGTCGCCCTAGTTTCAACACTGACTTCTGGAGCTTTACCCTTCCCACTTGCCTCCCGCTTGGATGAAGACTGATTTTCCTAGTGACGTACTGCAAAGGGGGGGATACCCTTATGACAAACCTCTGAAGCATGAACCAACCGACTGCAAGATGAGAAAAAATCTGTCCAACTCTCTTAGATGACCTGTTGCCTGCACCTATACTCCTCACCTATCGTAATCCAGACATAATCGAATGGTTTTCGAGACGCATCAACTTCCACACAGACCCTTGGATTAACTGGGTGGAACACCGCTTCAGTGCGACTGTACGAGCATAAGAATCTACCTATGAGTTTACCTAGCATGGAGATAATAGAGGGATTCTGGGAAGGCCACGGGAGGTTGGGTAAACTTACCCAAACTGCCGAAGATGGGGAATCAGGATTCATATGAAAGTCGAATGACCATCGGAGAAGGAAGAATCAGAACCCGTTGGTGCTGCACGGAGTGCTCGACCAAGCCTTGATGAGGTCCGCTTCAGATTCGAAACGAATCATAATGTTTCGACTGTCAAGAAAACCGACAGTCGCCCTTTCCTCCAGATCCCATGAGCTAAAGATGAACCTATCAAATGCATAAACCGGAGGTCTCCTATGCTTGAAGCGGGAAACCAACGTGAGATTTATAAGGGTAGAGGTTTCTGTGAATTCTAAGATTGAAATCGACAGATTCGGGATACCATCAACGAGCTCCGGAACTTTAGGGCTTATAGAAGTTTTTTGAAAAGGAGGGAGGAAATCCAGATTGGAAAAGGGGTGAAAGGTTGGACCTGAGCTCTTGATTGGTAACAAGGCTCCCTCCCCACCGAGGGAGGAGGGGCCGGCGTAGGTACCGCCGTCGTCACTGAGGGAAGGAGATCATTCTAGGGTTTTTGTACACGTTTGTCTTGAACCTCTTATTCATATTATAATGATACTTTATAAGTATCAAGAAACTAGAATAAGGATACGAAAAAAATAGTTTTTATTCTCTATTTTTATCTCGATCTCAAGAAACCCATACAACTATAGTTTCCCTCTATATCTTACAATTTTCATTGATCTTATACCTAAAAATGGAGAGCCAATGGGTATTTATAGATTAGGTATACCAACTTAATTCACCACTTTATACTCTATATACCCCGACATACTCTTCTGGAATGATATGAAGCATCACATTCTACATGGATTCAAAAAAATTCCATCTTTTAAAAACAAATCTACATTCACAAAATCTTATGAACTTCATCATTATAATTCACTCAAACACCTTCACAAAATATTTCCCTTAAACATCACAATATAAGAACATTATATTTTAATAAAGAATTCACATGAAGAACCTAAAGTGGTCTCTTAGAAAAAGGTTTCATAGGAATATGATAGGATGGCTCAGATTCATCACAATAGATGACCATTTATATATTAATTACTTTTAAAATAGGGATACAATATATAGAGTGCTATAACAACACATTTGTTTAGGGATTATTCTAGAATCTCTTAATAATTGATCATGCCACATTAAATACTTGATGTGAGATACTGAGTCTACTCTATAATAGTACACTCATTTTATATACCATATTGTCACACTACGGTGCGACCTTCAATCCGTTCTCCTATGTGGGCCATAATTTTCCCTTCCTTCCCCACGAGCAAGCTATTCCTAGGATTTTTTGGTTTTCTCATTGGATATGGCTACGTAAATTTTTAATAAATCCATATCAAATACTTATAAAAATATATGTAAAATATTCTATATGATATTTCAAAATCCAATATTTAAAAAAAATCCCTATCGACAATAATAATTAATTTTCATGATAAATTTTCATTTTTAATCTCCCCTTTCTATCTTGTGAAACCTCAATTACAATCACTTTCATTTTAATATTGGAATCTAATCACATCATTCAAATATTATTCAAATTCACTCAATTCTATTTCACATTCTCCATATTGATGAACTATATTGTATCATCATGTTATCAATAAAATATTTCTTAGACATTAAGGATAGCTCTAAAATCATCATCATTAACATTTAGTTTTCTTCATTCATTTTACTAAAAACAAATAAAATTTCCTTTATCACTTTTCCACTTGGATTATTTAATAAACCCCTTGGTATTTTTTGTAAATACCCAATTAAAAAATAATGTAGATTTAATCTAATCCCTCTTTTTGATAATAAAAATAATGATATAAGAAACTAAAGGTCTTCTCATCTCCATCATTAAAATTTTCATTTTTTAAAATATCACCATATTATCTTCTAAAATGTTCTTCATAATTTTTTTGAGTGAAGAATAGAATCAATAATTTTAAAGAAATGACTCATAATTAACTATATATAAGTCTAATTGGTAGAACATGATGTGGAAAACAAGAGTGATCAATCTATATAATAATGTTATTAATAAAAATATAACATGTGATTTTAATTTAAGTATTCCATGAGTAAACAAATTTGATCTTATCATTATAATATCCTAAATAAAACTAAAAATTTAGAATAAAAACAATAAAAGTAATGAGTAAATTTCCCATTTTTGGTTCATTTTTCTTTTGGCATCAAATAATTAGTTTATCTTCCCTTTTTCTTATTCGAACTTTCTCGTATGGATTTTTGAATATAATCAACATAAATCCATGATGAAAGTATTTAATTAATAATGAAAATTAATATATATAATCGATAGATAAGACCCTTATATATATCTCTCATATTCATAAGAATAAAATTTAGATACAAATATATGGTTATTGTTCTCTTTATATCCCCTCAATGGATAAACTATACAATTCTTTATTATGATTTAAATTCACCCAGAATAAACTCAAAGAATCTCCCAATATCAAAAAATGTGTTTAGAGGAAATATCAAACCATTTTTACTATACTACTCTATAATGGATATATTTATATCTATATAATTTTAAATTATTTTTTCATGTTCATGTATCCCCCTAAACACATAAATCAAATTTAATTACCTAAATAAAAATGAAACACAATATATACATGGGAATAAGGTGGTTCTTATCAAATTCCTAGTTTGAGGAACATGGATGATATTTTCTCATCTTAAAAACACTACTAAATATAGATCCATATCTCTTCATTCTATCTCCTCCTCTAACATTTAAGGTTTGATCCATAAAAAAATGAATCATCATATGATTTATTTGTTAATTTAGTTTTTTTACCTTCTTTTATAGATAGGTTAGACATAAAATTAATTAAAACATGGATGGATAGACTGCATATTCTATACAATATCTCATGAAATTTATAGTTATGGGTTTTTAGAAGATTCATATGAACATAATATTTTATTGGGAATCATCAATCCTTATAATAGTATAAACATTTACCTATACTTTCTTCATGTTTTCCATGTGAAAATAATTCCATTAATGATAATGGGGAAATTTATTTTCTTATTATTTTAACATTCCCTTTTTATCAGTATGTAGTGTTTTACCTTGAAGTGGTTACCAGAAAAATTTAACATGGCAACCTTATTGGTCACATTTTTCATATATTTCCATTATAAAATCATATTTATTTTGAGTAAAAAACCTTTTTGATTTCACATAAACAATATTATGTGTTTTAATTATATTATTCCTTCTCATGGAGTTAATAATTTTCCTTCAAGAATTTATCCCCATTAATGTGTTAAAATTATGAGTATGTGACATATTATACCAGAAGTTCTAGGATTTGTGAAAAACAATTAATCAAACATTAAGAATATCATTCGAAAATCCATATTACTTAATTATAACTGTTAAATTAGTGATAATATACATTATTTTTAAATACATACTTTCCTTTGTATTTTAGAAGTCTTAGGAAAATTCATTTTTTAACTCATTTAATTTCTCACTTTCAGCATCAGTCCATATAATTTCAGTTTTTGTGTTAGATCCCCCACCACTAGATGAAGCAGATTTATCACCACTGGAATAATTAGAAATAATTCATACCATCTTCTTTATACTATTCTTCAAAGAATATTTAGATGATTTCTCTTGAACATGCACTTATTTATCAAAACCATACCTCATAATTTACAACATATTTTCTTCTTTAGGATGCATATATTGTGTCAAATCTAGTTCTTTTATTTTGAATCCAATTTTTCAATATGGTATGTCAATATCTTATCCTACTATGAAATTTTAACATTATATTTTTTTATCTACCCAATAAGATGATTCATCTTTATATTTCCATTTATTATCTCTTTCTCTATAAATTTGATTCATTTCTTGAGTTGAGTATTTTGATCAAGACTTGAAATATGTATAGATATGAACATGTACTCATTGTATCTTTTTTATTCTTTCACATCACTAAATGAAGAATATTAATTTATCTTATCTTATGTTATTAATTTTTGAGGACATTGAGTTATCCCATCATCTTCTGATTCACCCCATGTTGAAGTCTTCATCTAAAATCCTTATAATCATATTTTTCATGAAATTTATTAAGAAAATATTATTCATTCTAATTTTCTTGATTTTGTTTTAGCATTTTATTCTTCTTCATAATTTCTCTCAAAATAATCAGATTATTTATTTGGACATTAAAATAAAAAATATACATCATAAACACATTTAAAAAACTTTACTCTTAGAAACATTTAAAATTTCCACTTCCACTTATTAAATTTATAAAAGTAAAATCAATTATTATTTTTTAATTCTCATCACTCACTTTACCCTTATTATAATTTTATAATGCTTCTTATTTATTTTTTTTTAAACATGAGAAATCATTGATTTAAAATCCCTTTACTCATTGGATTTTTTTCAAAGACCCAAGATTTTCTAATCTAATAATTGAATAGTGTGTCATGAACCACATAAAGGGATAAGTATAAAAGTTATTTCAAGGATGAAATAATTGTAAAAAATCAAGGAAATTCCCCATCATCTTATTCACTACAGTTTGAAAAACAAATGTATAACAAAATCCTCTGATGTCAATTACTACCTCATTTACCTAGGTGATTTAATCATCAATTTTTTCATCACCTATAATAAAAATATAATAAAACCCTTCTCTAAAAATATTAATCTAATATTATTGGATTTTAAAATTATATTTATACATGTTTCAATGATCTTACCACATCTCCTTGGTATTTTATGCCTCATCACCTTAGTGCCATGTTTTTTAAGATATAGAAAAAATTATAGAATTCCTTTGTATCCTACAAACTTTTTTATTTCCATTAATTTCATGAAACATGAGAGAATATCAATTTAGTAGAGTAAATATCACTTTAAAAAAATCACATACCTTGAGGATTATTGAAATTAGATATAGAAGAATTCAGTTATTTCATCTGTAAACGATCATTCCATCAGAGATAGTAACTCATATAATATTGAAAAAATTCAAATTCTACATCATATGACTATATAAAATGTTGATTCATTTCAAAGTCAAACTCTGTACAATGATTCAAATTTATGAACTTATTATTGATAATATCATCAATAGGGGTCGGTGATGATTCAATGATGCTTTTTACAATTTATTATTTTAAAATCATCCCCCATGATCAAAGAAGTTTTCTATCCTTAAATCTTTAAAATATCAAATCTATGATATATAAATCGATGGATTCATAGAAAATAACTTGATTATTTTTTACATGGTTTAATATAATGCGGGTGACTACATATTTCCCATGTTAGTGATGGTTCGGGATGCAGATTATCCACTAATGATGAAAAGTGATTACAAATATAGATAGACTCTTGAAAATACTAATAAAAAACAACCATAACGCATGATAACAAATGATTATAGTGGGATATATCTAGATGTGATATTTAAATTGACAACACAAAAGTAAATATATCTTATAAAATTATTGGATTGATTATTATGATATCCTAAAAGTTCTTCAATTATGCTCCTAACCAACTCTAAAATTGGTCTTCAAATTCTGGAGCTGATGTAGTGTGAACATTGTCTACGTTTCTATTGAGTTCATCAAAATAAAATAATATCTATAATAACTATTATAATTTCAAACCTTTAATTTAAAAAATAATAATATTTATAGGAACTATCATGGTAACCAGTAGTAACATATTGAGTTTCAATTTCTACAAACAATGTAATCAATCTTCTCTTAAATGAGCCATATAACTGACCAGACAACTTACTTCACAGAAAATTGAAATATTTATTTTTTTTATTCTTATATACTTAATTAAAATTTTTATGAATTTATAGTGATTATTTCATTAACTTATGAACTTTCCACAACATCACACATCTTTATAAAGTTATAAAATTTTTATAAACCTTTTTCACAACACTTATCACGTATGAATTTTTCATGTAAATACATGGAATTCTAAAATATTGTTTCTCAAATTAATTATCCAAAAAAATATTACGGAATTTTTTTATAAAATTTATCCTTTTTATTTTTTCTATAATAAAATTGAGCACAACTCACTACCTTTTCATTTTTTTTTATTTGTGTTATCATTACTTTATTTATGGATGATGGCATTTAATTATCATTATCTCTCTCTTATTTTCAAATTCACACAACTTAATGAAATACAGATTAATTGATAGTACTCTTTTTATTTATAATAGAAATTAAGATCACAGAAACTATGCTCCATCATACTACTAATAATCATGGTTAAATTCTTATTCACGTTAGGTTTTATAAAAAATTACCCTTAATCATGAAATGAAGGGTTCTATCTCTCCTGTATCGCACAGTATTAATGATACTATATATGTATCTAGAAACCAGATTACTCACTTGAAAATAGAGTGGTTTAATCCACTATTTCTACTCTTAAACTTGATAAAAACATCCTACTCTAGTTTCTCTCTTTATATTTTGATGCTCATTCAAATCATACCTACAAATAGAGAGAGTAAGAGAGATTATAGAGTAGTACCACTAACATACTCTACTACATAATACTCATTACACACTGACCTAATAATAAGGAATAAACCGACTCATCTCATTCTATGTCTATTCATAAAATTACCATCCCCACAAAACATATCTACCTTCATTATAACACCCCAAAATTCTAAAGTATGCATTTGTATTTGATATCATGTATGAATTGCATCACCAAGCACGTAAGAGAATATAATATCCTGAGACTCTACAATATATTTACTATGTTAAGTAAATTAAACACATGATATATCTTTTAATGGATGTAACATAGAGTTATATTTCATTACACATAAGAGTTACCTTCCTCTATAGCTTGTGTTACACGCAAGAGAGACCTTCCTCGATAGCTTGTATTACACGCAAGAATGAGTTTCACCAAATAATAATGTATTCTAAAAATATTATTATTTAATATAATATTATATAATATAGAAATTATGTTATCATTTATGAATATTATTAACTAACCTATAAAAATATATGGTTTATATAAATATAAAATTCCTTCATTCATTACCAATTAATGAAAAATGGAAATAAGAACCAATTGGATACAAAAATAAATTTTATTGTATTTTTTCCAAAGGATTTTTTCATTAATAAAAATAATAAATTAAAATTAGTTAATTATTTTAATGAAATATATATTTTATACATTCAATCAAATATTTATTATATTCATCCATTAGGTTTTATAGTCACAAGTTAAGAACAAACTCTATTTTACACACAAAAAACCAATATTTTTATAAAGGCAATTTTACCACCATTTAATGAAGAACCCATTTTAAATATTAATTTTGACACTTTAATTTATTTAATAGGTAAAAATAAACTTTATATTTTAAATTTAAACATAATAATTATGTTAGGGTGAATTTTTTATATTTTCCTGACACATTTCATTTTTTTAATGAATAGTTAAAAATACTAAATTTTAGTTAAAAAATTATTCTTAATATGATTTATTTATAAGATTAAAATATATTTTTAATTGGTATTAAAGTTTAAATATATAATATTTTTATCAATTAATACAATTTATTCCATTGGAATCAATTTCAATTTTAAATTGATTATAAAAACATAGCAAACTTTCAAACGTTTTTACTTTCAAAACTAGCATTGTCATCCCGACTCTGGGATTAAATTTAAATCAATTTATGAAACTTATATGATTGGGATTTGAAAAATGGAATCCATATTTGTAATAATAATAATTTATAATTTATAATAATACCAAATTTGTTTTTGACAAAAATTATTAGTGAAATTGATTAAAATTAATTACAATTATCAAGGAAAAATTAAGCTTAATAAAGGGAAAACCCTTTAACATAGGGGTACAAATGACCTATCCACTTTTACAACACCCATTTTATGTCCATAAATCAACCATTAACCATAAATTATTGAGGTTTTGGTTTTTTTTTATGAATTTTTATAGGTAATAATATGTGTACACCTAACTTGCTTCCAAAAAATCCAAGTGAGTCTTTTTCCTTCCCTATAAAAGGCCACCACCTATCCCGCTTCTTCACACATCTCAAACCACTTATTTTAGAACAATATATGCCCATATATATTCCTGAAATCCCTCCCATATACCTTGAATCCTTCATTTTTTCATAAAGTCTCCCAAGAAAGCCTTTTTGTATAAATAAAAAGAAGTTACCCGATTAAGTGGTGACATCTTTCTTTCAACTTTTTAGTTTTTTTTCACTCTCCAACCCCTATTATATTATTACTATATTCTTGTATACCAAAACCAGTATAATAAATATAATATTATCTTTTTATACTAATGGTTCGACCTAAAATTACACACACTTCTATCTAATGGGTAACGAACATATTGTTTATGTGTACATCGAACTACTGCCTCACAAAACGTTGATTGTTCATTTTTCCTTTACCATAATTCATGATTCGAAATTATGATGGAAACTCTATTTATATATGATATTAATGATATTTATTATTTCTTTATACATATTTAATACTTTTATAACACATAACTTTAAAATTTCCTATTTTGTGTTAATACAATAACATCATTTGAGGAAGTGTGGACTACCGCCCCCTCAAAGTGATGTGATTCATTACCATGATACATGGAATGTATAAAAGATTATTATAATTAAATATATGAGACCTAAAAAATATATATTATATTCATGAAATAATTACTTTTCTAGAAATATATATATATATATATATATCATATTATTTATTATCCTTTCACACACTAAAAAGTGGTAACATCATTCATGACGTGTGGACTATCACCTCCTCAATGTGATGTGATTCCTTTTTCATCACAAGAATTGTATATATAATAATATATCATTAAATTATATGGCATAATTATCATTATCAAAATATAATATGTTACTTACCGTCATTCCATAATGATCATTGAAAAATAAGAACATTACTCATGCGTATGTACGACCAACCATCTCTATGATCGTAACATTGAATCATTTTTCAAAACCAGATTTAATGATTTATTTTAAAATTATAATTGATGTATAAATATGATAATTATGTCATGATTATTATTATGTATATTTCATATAGTGACTTATTTTACCATAGTTGACCTACCAAATTCATTTTTGACACATAAACTGAATTTGGTCAAAACACCCGACGTAAAAATAATTGTTTAAGTGGTTCTATACAACATAGTAATAATTTAAATAAAAGTAATGATAAAAATTAAAATGGTTCTCAAGAAAGTATATAACTAACACAAGTTTATTATACAGGAAGTTAAAGGACATTCACCTAAAAGTAAATGTAAGGTAAGGGATTTCGGCTCAATTTACATTCCATTGAGACTTATTTATTATTATGTGCCTAGTTTCTTTTCTATGGTGCATATACTTCCCTTTTACATGATATATCATGAATATTCATACTCTTGTGATAATATAATCTTAATTTTATTTTATTCCTTCATGAGGCTTATGATTAAAAATGTTTCAAAGTGGTATGGGACACTTTGGAATGTTCAAAGATTATTTTCCTCAAGATTAATTTGAAATCCCCATGAAATATTAAATCTCCTAAGATCATAGAATTTCCCATAATTATCCATATAATTTATCATGTATATTACTATTTCCTAAACCATATACCATGGAACATACGATGTCTAATTTGAAAGTTATTTGATTATCTAGGTAAATATTGATAATTTCATATTGTTTATTCAATACGTCTATTTGATAAGACATATTATTTATTTTCAATATTCAATATAAGGAATTTTTTAGACTAGTACGACACAATTTTCGCCCAGTTATAGATATCCCATTAATGCCTCTATAGTCTCGTGAGATGATTTATCTGTCTAGTTGGCATAGATGGGGTTTTACCCTATATGTTGTAAAACTTCTTGTGAAAGGTCTTAACAATAAAGGTACCATGTACCTGAGAAATATGGCATCCAATAATTAATCATTTCCCTAATTAATTTCAGTTATTATTTATCCATGAGATTTTTTGTTGACATATATTTGGATACATTACATTTTCAGTTCATTGATTAAACGGAATATGTTTTAGTTTCTTACTTTTCCATATTTATTTTTCCTTATCCA
This sequence comes from Viscum album, assembly GCA_963277665.1. Classification (NCBI taxonomy): domain Eukaryota; kingdom Viridiplantae; phylum Streptophyta; class Magnoliopsida; order Santalales; family Viscaceae; genus Viscum; species Viscum album. Next base: position 153,874,897 of record OY728144.1, on the reverse strand, counting down.
GTTATTCTAATTGCATGTGTGTTCAGTTATTTACCTTTCCATATTGACTATTCTCATTGATGTATTATTGCATCTATTAAATTTTTCCCTTACTAAGAATTTTATCTCACCCTTATTATGTTTATTTCCTCAGGAATACAAGAAGCATACTATGAAAGATATACAGGGAATTACTTGATGGAATAAAGTTATTCTTGAAGTTATTTATTTACAAAGAAGAATTAAAACATATATTGTAATGATTTTATTCTTTTCTCATGTTTGTATATGGTTTACCAAGACAACTATACTCTCATTCCTTCAAAGTTGATTCCTTGTAATCATGCCAATGTAATTGATAGCATACATCGGCTCTAGGCTATCTTGGGTTGGGTCTCTATAGTTGGTATCAGAGGAAATTTAGTTGCAACCTTGGGAACTATATTAAGGAAAATATAGGTTAGAGAACACATATATACGGTATAATTTGAGGATAATCATAGAACAACATCTTATAATTTTTGTAAGGTAGAGATTATGTGGGTATTACAAAAAATACTTCATTTTCTAGATAATAAAATTAGAAGTCATTCTGGAACTAATGTACATAAGAGTAAAAAATCTGACAAGGTGTTACAAGCGTGACTCAGGGTAACCTGGTACACGACAATAGGCCTTACTGCGCACTTGGTTTGAAACTCCTGAGGTATTTTTCTTAAGATAATCCACTTTTTATTTAAAAACAATTATTAATAATTTGAATAGATAATAAAAATGAATATCATATGTTAAAGCAAAGTCGTTTTATATTAAAGATAAGGTTCCATGATTTAGAAATCCTATGAATGATATTATGGATAATCCCTAGATCATGGAAGGACCTATGTGGAAATAAATGGATGAAGTATTTATGTATTAGGGTTGTATTGAAAAACTTTGTTTAAGGCTATTTAGGTATTAACCTTATTTCAAGGATGTCCAATATATTTATTTTATAAATTATATTAATTTGGTTTTAGAAAATGAAAACATATAAGCTGGGTGAAAACCAATCAAGTCCAGAAAGTATGTGGGTCTTGAACCCATGAAAGAAGGATGATAAGGTTTTCATGCCAACCACTGAACTTTGAAATTTCCTGGTTGATTGTTCATTATTTTAAATCAAACAATTTTATGAATAAATGTTAATGAAGAACCAGTAATATAACTTTTAAGAATTAGTGGTTAATATATGAACCATATTTGTTTTCAAGATAGTAAAAGACAAATAGTTAGATTTTTCACTCTTTTATAGGCCTTATGATCCTTTAAAATCTTCTTTTAGTCCTTCAAGAAAAAAATCATTATTCATAGTTAATTTATGGGTGTAAAAGGATGAATTAGAATTTGATCAAAGAACGGCCAAAATATAGGATTAAAACCTTTCAAGAAAAAATATTTCATTATATTCTTAGGTAGTAAAATAATAACCCAATATGGGAAATAAAATGTTATTCTAATACCTTTATTTATGTTAAACTGATAGTATTTTAAACTATCACATATTTATGGAGTTGAGGCCCTAAAATTTCTATTGATAATTCACTTGTTTATTATTGATGAAAAAATTCACTCTCTATAAATATTTATGTTTCACCTCCAAGCACATATTTTCACTTTCCACTAATTTTCTCATACTTAGAGACCTAGTTACATAGTATTCTATGTGACCTTTTCACTTCCTATTCTCTCTTTTCTAGAGAATGTTTTATGAACACATCTCAGGATATGGGATTTTGATGTGGAAAATATAAAACAATATATCACCAAGACCAAGCTTAAATTTTTATTATGAAATTTAATTAAGGTGGGGAGAATGTAACATCCCTAAATTCTAAAGTAAAAAACTTGTATTCGATAGCATGTATGGAATCCATCACCAAGCATGTAAGAGAATATAATATCCCAATACTCTACTATATATTTACTACTTTAAATAAATTTAACACATGATATAACTTGAAATGAACATAAAATTGATTTATCTTGAGTTACACTCAAGAGAGGCCTTCCTCGATATCTTGTGTTACACATAACAATGACCTTCCTCGATAGCTTGTGTTACATTCAAAAATGAGTTTCACCAAATAACAATGTATTATTAAAATATTATTATTTAATATAATATGATATAACATAGATGTTATGTTAGCGGTTATAAATATTTTTAATTAACTTATTAAAATTTTCTGTTTATATAAATATAAAATTATTTCACCGGTTACCAATTAATGAGAAATGGAAATAATAACCAATTGGATATAAAAAAAGAAATATTATTATATTTTTTCCAAATGAGTTTTACTTTAATAAAAATAATTATTTAAAATTATCTAATGATTTTAATGAAATATATATGATATATATTCAATCAAAAAAATTATATTCATTAATTAGGTTTTATAGTCATAAGATAAGAACAAACTCTTTTTTATACATAAAAACCTATATTTTTATAAAGGCAATTTTACCACCTTTTAATGGAGAACCCATTTTAAATGTTGGTTTTGAAATTTTAATTAATTTAATATGTTAAAATAAACTTTATATTTTAAATATAAACATAAGAATGTTTTTAGGGTGAATTTTTGATATTTTTCTAAAACATTATATTTTTTTAATGAATAGTTAAAAATACTGAATTTTAATTCAAAACTGATTTTTCATATAATTTATTTATAAGGTTAAACTATATTTTTAATTGTTTTTAAAGTTTAAATATATAATATTTTTATCAATTAATACAATTTATGTAATTGGAATCAATTTCACTTTTAAATTGATTATAAAAACATAGAAAACTTTCAGACGTTTTTACTTTAAATACATGCATTTCCATCCCGCTTGAGAGATTAAATTTAAATCAATTTATGACACATATATGATTAGAATTTGGAAAAATGTATTATATATTTTGAATCATCATAATTTATAATTTCTTATAAGACCAAAAATTTTTTACCAAAAATATTAATGAAAGTAACTAAAATTAATTATAGTTATTAAAAAAATTATGATTAATAAAGGGATAACCCTTTAACATAGGGGCCCAAATGACCTATCCACTTGTCCAACACCCATTTTATGGACATAATTATTCCATGAACCTTTTGTTATTAATTTTTGTTTTTTTATGACTTTTTTTAGGTAATAACATGTGTACAACTAACTTGTTTCCAAAAATTTCAAATGAGTCATTTTCCATCCCTATAAAAGGCCACCACCTCTCCCACTTTCTCACACATCTCAAACCACTTAGGCTTGGAAATATATTACCATATAGTTTCCCAAAATCCCTACTCTCTACCATGAATCCTCTTTTTGGGTAGAGAACCTCCCAAGGAATCCTTTTGGTATAAACCAAAAGAAGTTACCCGACTAAGAGGTAACATCTTTCATTAAGCTTTTTAGTTTTATTTCCATTATCCAACCCCTAATAAATTATTATTAAATTATTGTATGAAAACTAAAGTATCCTAAATATAATAGTTTGTTTTTTACTAAGGTTTCAACCTACACATACACACACTTCCATCTAATGGGTAACGAACATATTGTTTCTATCGACGGTGAACAACTGCCTCATAAAATGATGATTGTTCATATTTCCATTACCAAATTTTATGGTTGGACATTATGGTGGAAACTATATTTATATATGAAATATATGATATTTATTATGTCTTTATTATTCTGTAATAATTTTATAATGCATACCTTTAATACTTTATATTTTTTGTTAATACGATAACATTGTTTGAGGAAGTGTGGACTACCTCCCCCTCAAAGCGATGTGATTCGTTCACACGATTCATAGAATGTATAAAATATGATTATAATTAAACATATGACACATAAAAAAATATGATATTAATGACATAATTACCTTTCTGGAAATATATATATACATATATCATATTCTTTATTATCCTTTCACACACTAAAAAGTGATAACGTCGTTGGTGTACGTGTGGACTACCACCTCCATAACGTTGTGTAATTCCTTTTACATCACAAGAATTATATATATAAGTAGAAACCTAGAATAAAAAATACCCCAAGTCATAATACATGTATAAGATCAAATAAAATGTAGATCTCCTTAAATATTTTTACTGATTTAGACTCTATCGATTCAAATACAAAGGACTGCAAAAATAAATTCATAAAACTCCTCAAATAACCATGTCCTAACCAAAGAAAGACTCACACTAGGTCTCACTATAAGGGATATAATTCAATCCTTTCAATGATAATTTTCAATGGAATTCTCTATATAAAATATAATACACGCTCAAATAATTCAAACCTCCCAAACACAAACAAAATAATCCCAACAAAAAGCATTGCAAAACCCAATGCACACAAGACCATCAAAGAAAATGCATTATAAAAATCATATTTTCAATTAAAATATAAAATAACTAATTAAAATTGTTTTAAGTTACATTCATGTACGAAGGTACACTTTAAAAAACTCTTCACCTCATTAGAAAATGCATTCCAACTTTTATAAAACCAAAAACTTTTAAGTTGTTTCATATGAAGTTAATTTTCATTTTCAAAAAAACCCCAAACCAATTTTAAAACCAAAAATATTTCCAAATTTGAAAATGGAATAAACCAATTTTTCAAAAATATAATGAAAATTCATTTGTATTTAGAAAAAAAATCCATAAGGCCTCATTTTAATCTGAAACCATTTTTCATAAAAAAATCATTTCTTCAATTTTATAAAATCAATTTTCACAATAACTACATAATAAAAACATACCAACAAATAAAGGCACACCAAAAAAACACAAATGATGTAATATCACAAATTTCAACGAAAATATAGTCCAAACATATTAACACATTAGAAAAAACCATCCTTTATTTAAAAAAACATATTTTAAGTTCCTTTATGAAATCATTCACTCATTTTTCTAATCATCAATATCATCTTTAAAACATTTTCCGAATTCTATATTTAAATCGATAGCTATAAAAAATTATTTACAAGAGGCCAAACCTTATAAAATTCCCACATTTTAATTTCAAATTCTGAATATTATCTTAAAACCAATTTAAAAATTCCAAAGGCCCCTTTTTTGAAATTTCAAAACGCCACTTGAAATTTGTTTTTAAAATACCACATAAAATTAAAACATTTTTTCAAAACACTTAATCGTATATAAATATTCATTTCTCCAAAAAACTATTAGAATCGAGTCAAAAGGTTTAGATTCATTTATAAAAACCGTCAACATTAAATAAAAATTTTAAAATTATTTCTATAGATAAATATCCACTTTGAAATTTTTAAAACATTAAAAGTTTACATTAAAATAACTTCATGAGTTTCAAAACACCAAATCCATTTAGGTTCATTTTAATATAAACTATTATTATTCATTTTAAATCCCACTTCACTATTTAAAATCAAGTTTCCTTTTTCAAAAATCAAATCTTTACTTAAAATACCCTCATAGATTTTAAAACTAAAATAATTTTTCTTTTTAAAACCAACCTTTTTGTTATCAAGAACCAAATCAAAACTCAAATTAATAACATCACATAACACAAATATTAAATGATGGACTAGTCTAAATGCACTAATTGGACACATTGTTTAGAAATCCATGTTCCAATTAGTAAACTACCACTATAATCCATACCAAATCATGTAATTGGGTTCCACATTGTTTTCTAGGTCATGTGATATCACCACATGAAATTGATTCAACTCCCATTATCATCCCCTAAAAATCCTCAAACACTAACATAGATAAAAAATATTAATTAAAAAAACCATCAAAAAAATTTGATAAAAAAGCACAAATTCAAAATTCAAAACCTCAGTTCCCATGGAAACCCAAGTTTCATCATAGGTAGTGATGATGGGGAACCATCCCATGACCTAGCTCTTGAGTCATGACAACCCTATCTCTAATCCATTAGACTCCCCAAATAATAATGGTTACTATAGGAAAAACAAAAGATAGCAGTGGTTTTACTTGGGTTTTCTAGTGGTTTTAACCTCCTCTAGTTAGTTTCACATGGTTTTTTAAAACTTCCATGAAATACTTAGTTGTTAAATATTTAATGATGGTTTTATTTTTACTCAATGGTTTTTTTTCACTGATAAAATTAATGTTTAGTTAGTAGTGATTTTTTTTAGAAAAAATATTTAGTGGTAGTTATTTATTTTAATCGGTTTTCCCTGGAGAAAAAATTTAGGTGTTATTGAAACATACACTAAATGTAGAAATTTACATTATTTTGTGGAAGCTAAAACTATTACAAGTTACACAGTTTTAGAAACAATGAAATAAATTACCTCCTTATCCTCCAAAAACCAGTACACAAAAAATATGTAAAAATAACATGCAATCAATATAATATAAAAATAATAATAACTTAAATACATCAATAAATATTACATTATATATAATACAACATTAAATTACATTATAATTTATAAAATGTCATCTTTAATAAAATTTCAACACGAACAAGTGTCCTAGATACTCTACTGATATGCATGCACCTCACCCCCATTACTCATTCATGTTGGTAACCATAAATTCCTTCTCCACTTCCCACCTATAGTGCCTACATTTAAAGAAGTTGAACACACATCATTAATTATCATATTTAATGACTAATAAATTAAATACAATTCAAATGATATATTATTTGATCTATTGGTTTAAGTAATGGTTCAATAATGAAATAGACAATTGGTAGCCATGCACATTCCCAGAATCATTACAATATATGATAGCCTCAGTTGAGTTGGAAGATACATGACATGTTATGGTATGAAAAACCATTATTGTGTTATCATAACATACGATAGCCTTGGTTGAGTTATACATCCTATACCTTTCACACTATATATTGTTTTCATAAACATATATAATTTATTAAATCTAATAAATTTATTTAAGATTAAATCTCAAATATCCTAAAACATTATGTCAACCTTTCCACATCAGTTGCACATTATGGTAACCATCTAAACAAATAATTATAACCATGATGAAAATTAGATAAATGACTAAAATCTATTCACAAAATTTTCATTTACAAACTCAAATAGGTATTTAATTATTATTTAATAAATTTAAATTTTCAATAACCAACATTCCTTTAATTATGTTAATACTAAACACACTCTAAATTAAAAAAATATTATTAATTACAATCATTTTCTCATGGATGATTGAAATTATAAACATTAAATCAGTAGTGGATTTCAAACCTATAAATAATTTCCTCAACTTATTCTAATTACATATCCTCTAGAATAAATCCTATATAGGAATTTTGATATTAATGAAAATGTATAAAATGTTGTCAAAAAACATCATACTTCTAATAATATAAATTTTGCTCTAGATAAATTATTGTCTGTCAAACCTCTAACTCATGTACCACTTTTTTTATCACATCCAAGATTTATACTCTAGAATTTAAAGAATTATATAAGATCTCATATTTTTCAAAGTATGTAATCGTTTAAGGTTTGGTTAACCTTTTGAATTCTGGTTGTCTCTTTTTGGAAGTTGGTTACATGTTTGAAACTAAATATACTATTTTTTGGTGTAAATGATAATGAAGTGCAGGAGCCATAGGTTACAAAGAAAATTTATGATTTAAATACTAGATTTATGTTGTATATTTTTTTGGGTGAGCCGACCCCATAAACCCTACCCCCACCGCCACCTTATGACCTAAGAGTGTTGTGGTAGGCTATAAAATCATCATTTATGTTGTAAACTAGTTTTATCAAATAAAATTGGTTTTCTGTCAGTTTTAATTCCAAGAAATTGGTTTTTAAGAGAATCTAAAAATCATGGGATTCATGACCTAAATCCCCTATTTATATCATTAATTGGTTGAAACTTATTCTATTTTAAACCCTCCAATAGTATGTGTCACATGTTCTGATAACACACATACCCTCTCTCGATTTCATACATTCTGGTGGTGATGTAAAATACTTCTAATCTAAACTACAAGCTAGTTTCATTGGATATTTTCATTATAGATCAAGGGTTAAAGTTAAAGCCGCATTCCTTCTCCACCCTTTGGTCTTATTGGATTTTCTCGTGCAGAGATCCCAATATTCGGACTCATGAACCCAAATCAAATTGGGTTTCCGTACTGATCATAGTAACTTTGTTTTTTTTAAAGGAAGGAGTAAGGAATCTAACCTCTACCTCAGATGAGTGGAATTATCAGCTTATACTCTACTTTTGAGGTGGGTGGTCTAAAACTTATCCCTAAATGTCTGTTCAATTATCCTAGTATGTGCAATATGTGCGATCACACTAGAAATTTTGAGTGGCTCCTTGAAACAATTTATGTTTTTATAATTACAATTATTTATTTTTTTCATTTCTTTTAAATGTATTAATACATTGAATTGTGTACTTATTAAACTATGTTTAAATTTGATCATATCATAATATTTATTTACTTAAAATATCTTGACATTTCATGTTTTGATTGTTCATAACATAACTAAAAGTGTATTGAAGTGTTCCTAGGGTAAATAGGTCATTTGGAACTTTAAAATATCATTTATAAATGATTTTTACTATTCTGACATTACCAATATATTGTGTGCCGCATATCCAATTCATAATCCACATAGCTGATTTGTAATTTACATAGACATTTTAAAATCCACATAGCTAATTTTTTAGAATCGGTCACCCTCTATATTTCAAACATAACATGAGCTAAAAATCTCCAATTTATGTGATTTCTTTTTAAAGAAAATATAATAAAAAAATTATTTAATTAGAATAAATAAACTTCTTAATCTATCTCTATCATATCTAAAATTATGTTAGAATTCTCTTTATGTATTAAGTCTGAATTATTCAGTTTTTTTATAACTTTTATGATTCAATTTTTTAATCATAACTTGAGATATATATGTCCAATTAAGGTGATTCTTAATTATTTGAAAATATAATGAAATTGTATAAACATAATTAAACTGGATAGAAATATGATTATTTTATTTATTATGTATGTTTTAGGTCTAAATTTATATAATTCAATCTGTTTACAGAATTCAAAAATTTGGATATATGAATACCTTACTCGAATCGCCTATGTAGAATCAATTATGTTGATTTCACTTACATGAAATGAATATGTATATTTAGCCTATTTAAATCACTTATATGAATCAATTACAATGATTTACCTATGAAGAGAAAAATTCTTGTGAGAAAAACCCTATGTGAATTTGGAAACATATTTCAATGAATTGCTACAGGTTTTTCTAAAATCTAAAATTTTCTCTATTTTATATAATATTTCATATTTAGATACTTCTCCTGTTCATTTCACATATTTAAATTGTTATAATGATTTTATAAATTGATATTAATTATGTATAACCTATACTAAGTGTTTTCTATTATTTTAAACATGTTTTTATAAATATCAAAGGGTGTTTTATTTTCTCGCCTGAAACTTACATCTTGAAACTCAAAAAAAATATTATTTTATATTGTTTTATAATATTTTATTCTCTAAAAAATAATATCAGTTGATATTAAACTCTTTAAAACTTATTTTAATATCATTAATGTAGTGTTATTAATTTTTGATAATCTCAACTTGTTTACTTCTTGTTTTAAATGTAATTATTTTGAATTTCATATTTCAAATTCAAAATTTCTACTTTCATGGGATATTTCATTGACCTATTATTATGGATATTGTTTAAATTATTTGATAGGTGATTTTTAAATTTCATTTAATTATTATAAATTGTTTTAAATTTTGGTTTGGACTAAAAAGATTATTATGCAATAATAATTTCTATATTTTCTCTTACTTTATGATAATTCAGTTTTATAATTTCTGAATTTGAATTCTCTAACCTCTCTTGGATATATAAAGTTTATTTAATTTAAAAAGTGGATTTATATTTTTTATATTTATTTTCCAAGTAACATGATACTCATGAGATAAATATTCAATGAGATATTTCATATTTTTAAGTAATATAGTGTGAAGAGCATGGTGATGTTGATGTTAAACCCTCTGTGAGATAGTAGTTTTAATAGTCAAAAATCATGCCACTTTACAAATCATGATATTTCACATATTATGTTTTAACCAATGATAATCATGTCAATAAATATTTATAAATGAATGAATTATGTCACATGGTATAATACATTTTAATAAGTCATTATATTATGGATATGTATGTCTCAAAATATTTACAAGTGTATATTTACATGTATTTATGATTTTCGCGTGATCTAGTTTGGTTCTGTATAAAACAGACACTTTGTAAGTTTTTCAAAGTCTTTCACACCGATTGGTTTAAGGAGTCACTGTTGGCTGACTCGCCGATGAAGAAGTCACCGATCGAAGAAGACACTAATGCAGGACTCATTGATAGAACAAACAGCACACTGATGGATAAGTCACTGATGATCAATCACACTGATAGTTCAAGCAACTCACCGATAGATGACTCATCGATGGGCGACGCACTGTAAGTTCAAAGGATTTACCATTGGATGACTCACCGATGGTATACACACTGACAGTTCAAAATGAGTCAACGATAAGGACTCACTAATGCCCGGGCAGACCGATAGCACAAATGACTCATTGAAGCCCAGAGTCACTGATACTGATGGAAAGGGCTCATCAATACATAGAGTCACCGATTCTGAAAGACCGATGTTATTGACTCGCCGATAATTATGACCCACTAATAGTCATAAAAACTTTTTTTAGTTTATTAATTCAAATTTACATCTAACGGTCATATTTAGAAAAATTAATTTTTGTGACATTATTTAATGTTGTATGTAGGATATTCAGAAGAAATTAAAAGGTACATGAAAATGGGAAGATCATTATGCCTACTGGACCTCTAAGTATAAAATAATTATAAGTTGGATCATTTGGAAGAAGAATAAGAGTGGAAACATAATAATACTCGAGAACTTCTGCAACTTTCAAGCATACATTCAAAACCAAGAACCCAAAAGAAAGAACATACGGGGAGATCAAGAAGTGAAGAAAAACCTGTTGAGTTGCCCTGAACATCTTTCAAACAAGAAGCTGAACATATCATACTCCGGGAAGGAATAACACAAAAGTTGCAACACTCTGTTTTGGAGTCAACTTCCAGAAGATAACTCTAACTTCAATTCCATTAAATCAAACGAGTCCAGAGCAGAACTGCATAACACATAGAGAATTATGAACCTTTCTATACATCTTTTACTCTTTTTTGTTCACTTATTTACACTTTTCAGCAGTGTCTGTATCTGTCTATTACACACACACTGAATCTTGTGCATAACTGGAGGATACTTCATATCCTCAAACTGACACTCTATTTATTATTTTGTATCCCACAAATAATTGTGGAAGAGGTCAAGTGTGACCAATTTGTTGTTTTCCCACAAAGAACTCTACTGGAGGTCAAGTGCGGCCTGGATAGCCTTGTGTACTATTGTGAACCTTGATATAGGGTGTGGATCAATATTGTTTATTAATTTAAACTTCTTGGTGGCAGTTGATCACCAAGTAGAGAGAACTAAGTCTTAGCTTGAGACTGAACCTCTTGTTTATATCTGCTTTGTTTTTACCTTTTAGTTTTTACTCTATTTTTATTGCATATTTCATAAAATTAAATTGAACTATGATAGTTAGTATAGAAAGTGTTTATAACAGTTTTAAACCAGTAGGTTAGTTTAAAAAGTTGTATTAATCTTTAGATTAGTATATTTGAGAACTAATCAATCTTTTTTGAAATTAATTGAACATTTAGGACTCTTATAAATTTACTACAAACTGACTTAGATTATATTTTTAATTGGGGGAAATTTTCAAAGAACCAATATTTAAATATAAATTTTTATAGATACTAAATTCACCCCCTCTGGATTAATCTACTACAACCAAAATTTGGTATCAGAGAGTTAGGAATTTTCAGTTTTAAAATCTTTTTTAAACTTTTGCAACTATGATTTTAGTTTTATTTTAAATATCTTAAAATTTCTGTCAATGCTAAATTTTTATCTCTTTATAATCTTGTTCTAAAATTTTATTATTGATAATATACTGGAAGGTGATGCTACCAACAGACCTCCATTCTTTAATAGAACTAATTTTT